>CM035424.1:79798443-80348443 GCA_020310875.1 Ceratopteris richardii | reverse complement strand
GATAATGAGTATGGGAATCATGAATAGGAGCTTCAGCTGCGTACCTACTTGGAGAATGCATTCAGATATGCCTTGTATTGAAGAAGGTGGATGTATTGGTACTATTTGTACGTGACGCACTCATTGGAAATTCATATTTTTAGTTTCCTTGACGCGCCGAACAATTTTAGTAGTGCAAATTAATATTACATTAACAATCCTCGTGATTCATAAGCTTATAGCTAAATAAGTAGCTCAATAAAAAAAGACATTGTGTGTATCCTCGTGATTCATAAGCTTTTAGCTAAACAAATAGCTCCATAAAAAAAGACATTGTGTGTGTGTCTTTGTTTTCAAAAGGAAGTTTGACAACATCTACTCTCCTTCTCCCAAACTTTAATTAATAGAATGAACAACCGTACAAGTGAATGCGCCTAGCATCCATTGGACCGTGTCAATCCCACAAAGCAAAGGTTGTTGAAAATTTGCTATAAAACATTACAAAGAAGGTTCATAACCATTTCATCCTCCTCATAGGAGGCCCACTTGCTTTTAATCTTGTTGCTTTCGAGGAAAAGCACTCTAAAAGGTGGGGTTTTTTGAAATTGGAAATTCTTTTCCTAAAAGGAAAAGGGATTTTTCGATCGACCATTCTTTAGAAGGGCTACCAATGTTGGTAGCACCTCTCCCGTTCCAGATCTTCCAAAGGCCTTGCTTCTTATAACATTCCACAATGTTAAGGAAGTGTTGATCACTTCACCCAATAATGGTTGCTTCTAGTTGATTTGTTCCTACAACAACATGTGTCTCTCAAGGGCTCGTCAGACCGACATTGACTTGGGGCATGAAACGAAGAAGTATCTCAAGTCCTCATTGCCATGAGGGTGCTGTTTAAACCTATAGGGACTCCACAAATTTTCATAGCTTTTACATTGGTCCAAATTCCCTAGTGAAGGATTTGCCACATAAGAATTGTATTTTTTATCTCAATGAGGGGATATCAAAGGGATTGGAACTTAAAATCCCACCTAAAACTCGACCAATCTAGACACCATCTCCTATCAAGTATGACATGAAAGTCCACATTCTTCTTGAATCTTGGAGTCATGTCCAATAAGAAGGCGAGTCCTCAAGCATACCCAAGCATTGAATCTATTTTGCAACAAGCACCATTCCTCATATTTCACTATCCTCGCCAAGTCAATTTCTTCAAATATAATCCATTGGCATGCTTCTTGATTCCAAAGGTGTTTCCACAATCGAAACCTTTGTTCTAAAGCTTCCTAGCTTTTTGGAGATTCCAAGACTCAACATCTTTGATGCCCTTGATAGGGAACTAGATCAAGCTATTTTGTCTAATATCTCCAAGCTTCATTGATCTCGACAAATTGTTTCACCTTGTTTCAACTCTTCCACAAAGAGCGAAATAAGCTCGAGCCTTTGGGAGTCACCGAATAGGGGGAGAACAAAAGACGGAGAAGATCAAGATCCTTCCACCTTGGAAGGCCCACAAAGCCTAAGCGATCTTGTTTTTAAAAATCAATTTGGCACAAGCCGCATCCCTGTGCTCCATGCTTTAATAACCATTTGGCAACCAACTTATTGGTCATTCCTTCAATGTCTAGAATGCCCAAACCACCTTGATCTTTTTGGTTTATGCAAGTAGTCCATTTAATTTTGGGGACATCCCTTTTGTTAGGGTCTCTTGGTTAGAGAAAGTTTTTGCAAATTCTTTCCAATTTGAAAATCTCTTGGTCCTTCAATCTCTAGCAAGAGAGAAAGTAAATAATCGAAGAAAGAAGGAATGTGTTAACCACCATACCTCGTCTCGCTAGATTGATCAACATACTTTTCTGGTATGCCAACTTTTTATCGAGCTTAGAAGAGCCGAGTTCCTTCATTGACCCATTGAAATGGTGAATCCCATTAGAATACCTAATAGGTGGAAGATTTTTCCTCTAGGGATCAATTGACAGCCATGGTCAACCAAAATTTGAGGTGGATGCCCAATAATAACCTTGAAAGTTGTTTTCGAGTGGTTTATTTTGGGGATTGATTCCTCACAAAATACATTTAGGCAACATCAAAAGTTATCAATGTTGGCTGGATCGTTATGCACAAAAGCACTCATGTCATCGACAAAGATTCTAATGATCATCTGGTCTTGACTGAGGGGAAGGAGGCCTTGAATAAGACCTATGCGTGCATGATGTTTGACAAGGAATTGAGACCATCAACAATGATTGCAAAGAAGAGGTGCGAAGGGCATCCTTGCTTGATAGAACGTTTTAATTGAATAGCTTGATAAAGTTGGCCGTTAGCGTTTATTTGATTTGATGCATTTCCAAGGAATGTTGAGATAATCTTCATGAGTTTTTAGCCGTAGCCTAGGTCTTTGAGAGATTGGAGGATGAAGTCTCATTCGAGTGTCTCATAAGCTTTGTTGAAGTCAATCTTAAAGAAGACATCTTGAGCATATTCTTTAAAGAAAGCTTGTCCTTCCCAAACATCAATGATAGCCTCCAAGATGGACGTTCCCTTGATGAACCCTTTTCGATCCTCACTGATCCAGTTTTGTAAGTAACAAATAATTCAATTAGTAATAACCTTAGCAAGGATCTTGTAACCGGTTTGTAACATCATGATTAGATGCCTATAGTGCATTGAAAGATATGATCTCTTGCCACACTAGACATAATTGAGTAGTCCCATGTGCTTGAAGGTCTTAAAGAACTCATTGGCGAGGCCATCCAACCCTTGGCTTTTGCCATTAGGAAGTGAATTAATAACTTCAAGAATCTCATCATGTGAAATGGGAGCTTCAAGAAGAGGCTTCATATTTTGTGGAACTCTTTTGGTTTAGACGGTAGAGATGGTTGCCATGCAATCACAACTATGAGGTGAGGAAGGCATGGAAACCCTCAAAAGCTGGGTAAAGTGATTGACAATCAACGTACTATTTTCTTCATTTGTCTTGCATTGAACCCTATTGATATCCATGTAATTATTGTTTCTTTGGATGTTTCTTCTTGAGGAGGCATCACATCTCTTTAGTCGGTTTGTCTGCCTTTTTTTTTTTTTTGGCCACCAATCTTTAAATTATACTTCTAGATTCTTTCTTTGAATTTCTTCTTTATATCTCAACATGCTTTTAATTTTCTAGAGCCTTATTTGGTATTGAGAGTGGCCTTTGTTTACTTCTTCTTCAAGATGCATAAACCTTCGATAAAAATTTTCCCTTCTAGCTTGATGAATATTTTGAAGATTCTTATGAGTCTTGACCAAGATGTGTTGTCTCTGATCACTACCGAATTGTCCTTACCGTCTATGCCAATTTGACAACCTTCTCATTCCCTTTGGTCTAGTAGGAGATTATTGGTGCCTTGAATTGGGCCTTTGTCACCCCCTCCTCACTAGTCAGGTAATTGGAGGATGGTAGTGATGAAGATTCCTATAGATTCTTTCTTTGAATTTCTTCTTTATATCTCAAGATGCTTTTAATTTTCTATAGCCTTGTTTGGTGTTGAGAGTGGCCTTTGTTTACTTTTTCCTCAAGACACCTAAGCCTTCGATAAAGATTTTCCCTTCTAGCTTGATGAATGTTTTGAAGATTCTTATGAGTCTTGACCAAGATGTGTTGTGTCTTCATGAATTCCGTCCTCCAATACTTGACCAGTGAGGACGGGGTTATAAAGGCCCAACTCAAGGCACCAACAATTTCTTGCTAGACCAAAGGGAATGAGAAGGTTGTCAGATTGGCATGCAACCAAGGAGCTTTCTTGAGATTGACTGCTGGCTTGAAAGTAAGCACAATTGGGTAGTGATCCGGGATAACAAGGTCTACACATTGGCAAGTGAAACAGGCTCTACTTATTAATGATATTCTACATTATATAGCTCTTGTCAAGTCTAGCTTTTCGCAAGTCAACACTAGACTAGAGGTTTGACTAAGAGAAATGAGCCTTCTCTTTGATCTCCACCTGATCCAGGTGGATCTTGACTTGATTCAAGACATCCTTCTCATGACCATCAACTACTTGCCCTCTTTTACCCCATCTGTTAGAAAGAACCTCCACAATATTAAAGTCGCTACAAAGAATGATGTGAAGGGGGAGAGAGTCTAACAATTGCCAAGTGGCAATTCTTTTCGAATTGATATTGGGAGCATATATGGAGACTTTGGTGAACTGTAGAGAACCTCGAAAGGAAGCACCAACTTGCCGATGGTTCTGGTCTGCCAGTATATCCAGAAGTCTAGCATATCAGCTCCTATTAATGTCAATAGCCAAGCGGCCATTTCCCCTGGGTTGTATGGTGGAGAGCCAGACACGAAACGGTGAAATACATTTCAATCTCATTTGAGGGTTCTCCCCATCAATTTTGATCTCTTGAAGACAAAAGAAGTTTGTGTTTAGGCTTTTATAGTGGATCCATTGACCAATAATGGCCCCTCTTGAGGCGTAGAAAACCATGTAACATTGAAAGAAAGATTGTCATTATCAGAGTTTAAGTTCTTTGTGGGAAGGGATCCTTGTTCCTCTTTTGTGTTTTTTGTTGTTCTCATTATCTTTTTTCTTCGAGGTGGAGGGGTCTTGACAAGGGAGTTTACCTTTAAGATGGATTCTTCCATGGTATCTCAACCAATTTTTTTCCTTTGTGAGAAGTCTTCTTTGAAAACCAGCCCGATATCCTTTCAAGAATTGTGGATCCAATGATCGAGCTTTCGTTGTCTTGGTTATTGTCATTGTTGGTGGTGAATCCAACCTCTTGGCTAGTGGTGTATCCTTCTTGGTTGTCTTCCTTGCAAGCATAAATTTTTGGAGTTTTCCCATCATTATGATAGTCATGGTGATTTGTTTCCCCTGGGCAATCCAAGTTAATGACCTCCTTCTCCAAGTTGCAAAAAATGTTTACTTCTCGAGCCGTTCGAGAGGGACTCTTCTTAATAATACACTTAGGGCTTCTTCTCCTTCTTCATCTCACTTCTGTGAAGCCTTCTTGATTCGTCTCAATGACTTGTATTTCCCTGCCTTTCTCAACATCTAGAGGATGATCCTCTGACATGCTTTGGGCTACTTAAACTTCTTATTCCCCGTTATATTAGATTTTTCTGGATTTTTCTTGTTCTTAATGGATTCTTGTCTCAAGGAAATTCTTTTATTCTTTGGCCTTGCAATCCACAATGAAAGCAAGCATTGGGCAAGTTCTTATATATAATCTCTTGCTCAACGTTTTCTCTTCTCCAATGTGTATGGAAATTTTGGAGGGGAGATCTTTGTTTAGATCTTCTTCGACATAAATCTGTGGGTGCTATCTTGCATTGATCGAGTATTTTGTACCTTCATAGATAAAACCCCCGAGTTCTTCTATGAAGACTAGAGGTCGACCGATGGGTGATGCAATTTTCCTTATGAATCCATGTAGGAAAAATGGCAGGTTTGGGAGATCGATTTAGAGCGGATAGTGCAATGGCTTTGACCTATTTGGAACAAATTCAAAAAACCATTTAGAAAGGTACAAGCTAGTTCTTTATACCTACAAGGTATTATTTTGTAAAGCTTGGAGGACTATATCGTCATTTTGAAAAACCAAGAGCATGTGATAAGCTAATAAGAACCGACTCTTGCTGACAATTAAAGTGCAAAGTAACTCCTTATGGAACCATTGTCACAAGGACTCAGGAAGAGGCTTAGGAGCAAACAACTGACTGATGAGACAATTTCTCTTTATCTCTTCCTGCTTCGCCAAAATATCCCCCCTTGAAGGGAGATGACTGGAGACTTAACACCAAAAAGCTCCATAAAAACACCTAAGATTTTGTCCTCTAAAGACGGACCCACATTACTCACTACCAACGAGTAGGAGATCCTGACCATGAAAAGCGAAGCGGTCAATGGATAAAAAAATCCCAAGCTAGGCAAGCAAGCTCGAAAATTCTTATACCATCCAACACTAACGTCTAAATGATCTTTGAAAGTTAGTGTTGTCTATTGAAAGCAAGCGAAGTAGGAACTACTCTCGTTGGCCAAATATCTTAATGCTACAATGATCTACTCTCTCGACTCTCTTTAAAATTTTCTCTTTTGATATGATCCTCCTTTTGCACACTTTGTGATTGAATTTGCTTCATTATGAAAGATAGGATGTTTTAAAAAATTGATTCTAAGTTACGCGTCATCCAAAAGCCACAAGATGGTGCTTTGTATCTTGGGAAATGAAAAGGTCTGCAATGTTGTCGATATATTTAGGTAGTGATGTGTGTGAACACACTAAGACCCCCGGACACTTTTTTCCCTCTTGAGGAGGTTTTTTTCCCTTGGCTTGTATATACACCTATTGCCCTAATGGGTCACTTATCTTTGCGCATTCTAGTGGTAATACATTCAGTATTGTGTGTTGTGCTCCAAGCTTCTTCTTTGTGTTGTTTGCATGCTTCTGCAGACGTACAACTCCAATAATTGGTATCAGAGCAGGTTGTTGCTTCATCTAGGGCATCCTCGACACTCCTCTGCTCATAGTCTCAGAATCGTACAAAATTTGGTGAGCATACTGAGCGTGATTAGGAGATCAAAATGGCTTTGCTTTCTGGTGTGAAAATCACCATTTGAGCTCGTTTTGGCGGCCGAACGCACTATCACAGTGCTTGTGCTGCCTATTTCTTCTTTTTGTGTGAAATATATATATAGGTTTCGGTTCGCTAGTATAAGCATCTCGAAGTCTGCTACATGTTTAGGAAGACTTGTTAGGGTAGTTCTATTCAACATTTTTAGATACAATCATTTTTCTACATCAACGTATTTTAGTCAGTGGCCATTGCTGAAAGCAGTGATGTATTCCGTATGTTGGCTCTTGAGGATAAGTTAGACGGTACCAATTATCCATTGTGGGCTTATATGATGCGACATGCATTGGTTGCAAAAGGATTGTGGAACATTGTGTAGGGTGTTGAAAAACATCCTATTACACCTGCAAATACAGGTATTGAAGCTGATGCAGATGGCATTGAAGATGCTGATGTTCTTCACATTCCTGTTCGTCCTACGATTTCTGTTGCACCTATTGCCGAGCAAATTCGTTGGGATGGCAGAGATGCTCAGGCACATGTATTGATAGCCGTATCTGTCAAACATGCCATTATTCCTCACATTCACTCTTGCAGAACAGCTAAGGATGCTTGGGATACACTTACCACATTGTATGAGGCTAGGAATGAGGCTTGTATTGCTTACCTTCGAAAACAGTTGGAGAGTGAGCATATGAATGAAGGTTATTCTATGGAAAATTTTCTAACAAAGATCAAAGACTTGAAGGAATAGTTGATTTCTGCTGATAAAGTTATACTAGATAGCTCATTTGTGCAGACTGTTCTGAATTATCTTCCTGATTCATATCAGAGTTTTGCTTCTACTCTTGCTTTGATGATGAAAAACAATCAAAATGCATTGTCATTTGAGGAGTTAGTCTCTGTTCTGTTGCAGGAAGATCAGTTTAGGCAGAACATGTCCATTATGTGTGTTGCATGTCAATCTTTCCTGGCTAGTCAGAAGGGCAAAGGAAAATGAAGCTCATCTACTGGTAAGCAGAAATCTGCAAATGCTGCACATTTGAAGAAGGAAGACAAAGATGAGAAGAAATAAAAAAAGCAAAAATTCTTTTATAAGTGTTACAAAGGAAATGATCATGTCATAAAGAACTGTCCAAAACTTGCTGCAAAAGAGGCAAAGAAAAAAGAGGTTGCAATGGTTGTTGCAGAGGCCTCTACATAAAAAACAAAGTCTGCTAATCTTATGTAGAATGAAGAATGGGCGTTTACTATTGTTTGCAGTTTTGAGCCATCTTCTCTTGAATGGTATATGTATGTAGTAGACTCAGATGTTTGGTACTTTGATAGTGGAATAACCAAACATATTATCTTGCGACGAAGTTTCTTCACTTCACTTGGGCTTGCCCCCACAGGGAATACTGTCACATGTGCCAACAACTCCTCTTATCCTATCATGGGAGTTGGTAAGATCATTTTGACTACTTTTGATGGTATATCTTTCACTTTGTTGGATTCTTTATCTGTGCCAAGGATCAAGAAAAATTTGTTATCAGTTTTTGCATTAGCCAAGATTGGCTTAGTTGTGAAGTTTATTGATGATAGATGTACATTTCATTATCTCTCAAATGATGACATGATTATTGCTTTTGACATTTTAGGTTGTGGGTTGTATAAGCTCATAGACTATGAAAAATCTATCAATGATTCAATATGTGCAGTACATGATTCTCACGCTATGTCAGATGCAAAGCTTTGTCATGCACGCTTAAGTCTTCTGAATTTTGCTACTTTTCTATGTCTGCAAAAATCTAAAATGGTGTTCTCTTTGCCCAAACTTGAGGCACCCGGAAAACATGTCTGTGAAGGCTGTATTTTGGGCAAAATGCAGCTTTCCTCCTTTCCAAAAGATGGTTCATTTCAAGCTACTCAAAAATTGTAGCTTGTTCACAATGATATCTGAGGTCATATGCAGACATCCTCTTTTGGAAACTTTCTTTACTTCATGACTTTCATTGATGTTTTTTCTAGGTATGCATGGGTATATCCATTGAAAGCAAAGTCTTAAGTGTTCATGTGCTTCAAACAGTTTTTGGTTGACAATCTGTTAGCATGTAAAATGGGCACTCTCTGTTTTGATCCATGGGGGGGATATATATCTTCTGACTTTAATGCATTTCTCGCTGAACATGGATAAATCCTTAGTATACAATGTCGTATACACCTCAACAGAATGAAGGAAGAACATGTCACACATGAAGATGGAGAGGTGTATGGTCAAACGTTAGGCTTTACCACATATTTTTTGGCTTGAGGTTGTCATGTGTGCAGCATATGTACTTAACAGGTGTCCAACTAAAGCACTACAGTCCATCACTCCATATGAGGCTTGGCGTAGTCGCAAGCCATCTGTTTCTCATCTGCATGTTTTTTGTTGTTTGGCATCCGCATTAGTGCCTGAACAACATCGTACGAAATTGGATGATAAAGCAATAAAATGTATTTTTGTTGGGTACAGTTCTAAAAGCAAAGGCTATCATCTGTATCATCTACAACCTAGATGCATTTTAGTTAGCGATGATGTTGTTTTTGTGGAAGATGCTATTCAGCCTTTACTTTCATGTATGAAGGAGACATCTGTTAGCTCCAAAGATATATATATAATACTTTGCTACCTCTTTTTACACATGGACAGTCTAGTGCTGGTCCAAATGAGGCAAATTCTCAGCCTTTATAAGTTTAATGTGATGATGCAGATCATCCCATTTCTGATGCAAATTTGAATGATGCACTTGTTGATGAGAGAGCTGATATTGAGGAGGCAAAAACTATGCCAAAATGGCTAGTGCAGACTTTGTGTGACAACAAATTAGATGCACTTCTATCATACAGTACTCGTTCAGGCTCTCATAGTGCCTTTTTGCATTAGATTGCTATGCTATGGCTACTTCTAGTCTCTATGATGAGACTGAGCTTGTTTCGTTTGATGAAGCACAAAATTTTGAACATTGGATGGCTGCAATGCAATCTAAATTATGATGCTATCGTGAAAAATGGTACCTGGTCGTTATGTGACTTGCCTCCTGGAAAGAAGACCATTGAAACTAAGTGGGTATATAAGCTGAAGCCTAAACCTGATAGAAGAATTGACAAGTATAAGGCTAGGCTTGTTGCAAAGGGTTATGCACATGAAAGAGGCATTGATTTAGATGAAAGCTTTCCACCTACTTGTCGAATGACTACTGTTCATAGCATTTGTGCACTTGCAGCTCATCATGGTTGGAATGTACATTAGTTGGACATTAAAACAATATTTCTGAATGGTGACTTGCATGAAGAAGTGTATGTTTTTCAGCCACGTGGCGTTGTGCAGAAAGGGCATGAAAGCCAGGTGTGCAGGTTAAAGAAGGCATTATATGGTTTAAAGCAAGCACCACGTGCTTGATATGAAAAGATACATGCCTATCTGATTGCACATGGTTTTGAGAATAGTGCAACTAAAAGCACTTTATATGTTAAGCGTGCTAATGATGTGCTTCTGATCATTGTTATGTATGTTGACGACATGCTGCTCACTGGTCCTCGTGAGAAGCATATTGCTAATTTCAAGGCTAATTTGAATGCCTCATTTGAGATATCTGATTTCGGGCATTTGCATCATTATTTGGGCATTTAATTTATGCAAGTTGATGGCCGAGTAGCTTTGCGAAATATATTGACACATTATTGCATCATTTTGGCCTTGAAGACTGTAAACCTATTGCCACTCCTATGGAGATAGGTTTACTATTGAGTCTTCATGATGTTGGAGATGTATTTGTTAGACGGCCGCCGAAGTAGGACAAATGTATGCCGGATGTAACGGAGTTCCTTGAATTACGCGCAAAAGTTGGTACGCGCAATTTGTAAATCTATATAAAGCAATGTAAGGAGAATGCTCGAGAGAGACGTCTTTTCTGGAATTGCCAGTTTATTCGCCTGATTATTTGTCAGAGTATTATTACACGATTACAAAGTTCTGAGTATTGTTAGTGTTGATTTTTGTTCTGTCTGCTACCACTGAAGTTTGCTGTAATGAATGTTGAGAACGGATTGTGTATATGAGTACTGTTAACATCTAGTAGTGCTGTGTGTTCTTCAGTTGTTGAAATACCGTGAGTCAGTCTGAGTAGTTATATTACTGCGTGATTTGATTTGACAACTTAATACACTATTGAGTATGTTCTGTTTGTCTTACTAAACTTGTTGCATTCAGTGATGCGAACGGACTAGTATTTTTGGTAATGTGAGCTTTTAGTTGAGATCGCTATAAAGCGTTGTATCTATCAGTTAAAGTATTGTCTCTGGTTGATTACTACTGTGAAATCGGTATCACAGACTACTGCTCTATTCCAATAGCAGGATATTCTGGAGAGTTCAGTACGCAGAAATATAGAGGTCAAATGTTGAAGTTACTGCTAGTAACTGAGCTAAGACGCGTATACATGTTTCGAATGTTGTGTTGAATAATTGGGAAAAGAGTACAGGGCCTCTGTCCAACAGACCCCTACCACTCCCAAGAACCCACATAGTTTTTTCGGTGACGATACTAAAAGTTTAACACAGTTTACGGTGAATCACTGTTTTACGTCAACATTTGTTCGGTAACGATTTGCGTTTGTCAGTAACACAGCATCACTAGTTTTAACACTTTAACACTTGGCGCCGTCTGTGGGAAAGTGGCATCAAGATTGCCAGAATCTCATATTTAGATTATCGTTCGATTGGAAGTAGCAACAGAACCAGATTGTTGCAAACTGTTTCGTTAGTAATACTACGCGATTAGAATAAAAGATGATACATGCCGGTTACTCGATCCGGTGAAACGTATCCTAAGAACCATCAGTCTGGAGTACTTAATGTACAAAAGACAACTCTGGAAGGTAAGAGTACAACTAGGTCTGACCCAGTTGTCAAGAAAGTTAAGAACGTTAAAACTGATTCCGGTCATATTCCGGTGGAATGTGTTACGCCTCTGGTACATTCCGGTACTATTTCGGCATAGTCTGTCGAAGATATAGTAATTCCAGAACCTGCCAAGAAACAGTTGGAATCCAGTTTAACACTCGTGGAAAAAGATTCAGATTCATCTACGATTAGAAACGCTCTAGTCAAAGAAAGCGGCGAAGGTAAAAAAACGCCGAATTCGGGCATAATTTCGGTGCCTTTCGGTGATAATTGGGTAAGAGAATCACAGTTTTTCGGTGACGATTTAGCATTTTCAGACGAATCTTCAGCCCAATCACTGCGCTTGGAAACAAGTTCCCATATACTGGACATCAAGAAGGAAGGAAAGCTGTTCGAAACAGAGATTCGAAGCATAATAAGCAAGATAATCGCATCGGAAAGTGCGCCATCCGACGATACAGATTCCAGTAGTTCAAATATTCAAACCCTAGATATAGAAGGAAGGTATAATACACTCACGATGAATGGGCAACAACAACAACAGTTATGTCCACCCAGGCCACCTCCAACGGGAGTGACATACACGAAGTTTGGTGGATTTCCAGGAGATGATCCGGATGCTCACGTACGCACCTTCGAGATAAGCTACGCAGTTCTCAACCATCCACCGGATCAGGCCTACAAAGCCATTGTCTTCCAATCTACACTTGTCAATGAAGCAGCTAGATGGCTTACAGAATATGATATTAATCATTTCGGTACCTACGAAGCAGTACGAGATGCTTTTCTGCAGCGATTTAGGTTTAAACAAAATCTAGCCGAAATTTTTGACTATCTGTAGAATAACAGACAGAAGGCAAATCAAACCGTATAAGAGTATGCTACTCTCTTCAGAACACATTTAAGGCAGCTACCACCGGCCCACGCTAACTTGCCAGATGACGTTATTACTCAGTGGTTCATCAATGGCTTGGTTCCACAACTTAAGCAGATCATGATCATAAGATGTGTCAGAGCTATGTCCCTCGATGCAGTCATTGCAATGACTCTGCAACTGGAACACAAAGTCGGTGGATTTACAGAAGACTTGGAATGCTTAAAAGCAAACAAAAATGTTGCAGAAGATATGACTAGACAAGTATACTGCAACATATGCAAAAATTCAGGACATGCCAGTGCCAATTGTGCACTTAATCAGACATTCTGTGCTATCTGCAACATTGCCTGACACACCACCGAAAACTGTGCATACAATGCTAGAGTGCAGGGAACAGCGACTGTCAATGCAATTATCCAGGAACAAGGGCAGCCAGTCAACCACTATGTGCCTCCACAAATGAGAAACAACCAGCAGCAAGGATATCAAAATTACCGAGGACAGAGGAATAACAACTATAATCCAAACCGTTGGCAGAACGGGCCATCACCGGAAAATCCCAATTTACCACCACCACGCTGTCATTTTTGTGGTGAATTTGGACATATTAGGAGATTTTGCAAAGATGCAGCTGAGTATGATCAAAGGAAGAAGGAATATCAAAATCCAATGACCAACATGGTAAAAATCACACCGGTGGAGACACAGGCTGCTGCAGTCCAGACTCGTTCCGGTAAACAACTGCAACCGGCAGCAGAAATATTTGAACCAGGGATACATGAACAACATAGAATGAATAACAAGGCTAGTCAATGGACTACAGCAAAACCACCTGTCTTTCCAGAGCCTATTCCGGTAACCCAACCCTCGTCAACAAAGGAAGGAACACAACAAAGGGAGTCAGAAGCAGGAACATCGTTAGCAGCAGATACATTACCAACCATAGATACCTCCATATTAGCAGAGGCATCAACTTCAACATCAGTAGAGTCTATCAATCAATCTCAACAGGCTTGGGAAATCCTATCTAAGGCATCTATCACTCTGCCTCTGGGCCAACTATTGGCATTAGTACCTAGAATTCACCAACAGTTCCAACAACAGTTCAGTCCGATACCTTCTTGTATTCCGACGACAGCAGCAGTTCAACCGGAACCTGATTCTACGGTTGATCATTCAATCCCCTTAATTACAGTATGGTATAGGAACCATAAGATTACGCAGGTATTAATTGATGGAGGCTCTGGAGTTAACATTGCGACT
Organism: Ceratopteris richardii; assembly: GCA_020310875.1. Classification (NCBI taxonomy): domain Eukaryota; kingdom Viridiplantae; phylum Streptophyta; class Polypodiopsida; order Polypodiales; family Pteridaceae; genus Ceratopteris; species Ceratopteris richardii. Next base: position 80,334,836 of record CM035424.1, on the reverse strand, counting down.
GCGGCATTATGCAAAAGGTTACGATGGACCGAAATCGAACCAGTTCAATTTTTTGTCAGAATGATAGATCAATCACGAGTCCATCCTGTAGGACTTGTGCGGAACGTACCTATCACTTTACAAGGTACGACCTTTAAAATGACCTTTGTTATACTAGATCTGTCGGAATCCACTTTGGATTACAACCTCCTTTTCGGCCGACCTTGGCTGAAGCATGCAAAGGTAATACAGGACTGGTCTGCACAAGAGCTTACGTTCAAAGATGCCAATCGAAGATATGTGGTAAAATTAGATGCGATACAACCTTGCGAGCTACACGCTGGACCATATTTTGCTGAACCAGTCCATATGCTAGATGGATTGTCAGATGATGAAGAAGAAGAGTTTCTGAAGAATAACGCTGATTTAATTTCCTTACGAACTGTTGATCTACAGATCATTGTAGATAATTGGAATGCTTCATTTTATACAGTAATACCCGTCACAGAAGAGGCTAAGAAGGAAGACACTATCTCGACACATGACAATGAACTGCAGCAACTCTTTAAACCAATAGACAACACAGAGAAGCATCAACAGTTCTATGTCCTCGAAGATCAGCTGATCACTTACAATTTAGGAGATGAAGATCATCCGCGTCCTGTAAAGATAAAGCAAAACTTACCGGAAATATTTCAAGCAAGCTTAATCCAGCTACTCCGAGAATTCACTGACGTCTTTGCATGGGACTACAAAGACATGAAAGGATTGGACCCCCGTATCTACCAGCACAGGGTCATGCTGAAGCCAGAAGCAAGGCCGATAAAGCAAACTAGTTACCGGATGAATCCCCATTATGCATCTCAGGTAAAGGCAGAACTTGATAGGTTATTAAAATTCGGATTCATCGTGCCAGTAGAGCATGCTGAATGGATCTCTCCAATTGTGATTGTGCCTAAGAAAAACAAGCAATTGCGAATCTGTGTAGATTATCGGAAATTAAATGCAGCAACCATACCAGATCCCTTTCCAATTCCCTTTTTGGATACCATGCTTGATAGAGTAGCAGGTCATGAGATGTATTCATTCCTAGATGGATACAGTGGCTACAACCGAGAATGGCCGAAGAAGATATACCAAAAACTGCATTTATTACCAACTGGGGTGTCTTTGCTTGTACGGTAATGTGATTTGGATTGAGAAACGCACCAAGCACATTTCAAAGATGTATGCAGGAGATATTTTCTCCTTATCACACTTCATTTATGCAAGTATATCTCGACGATTTTTCAATTTTCGGTAAGATGATAGCACACCTGTTCCATTTACGGTGCTGCTTTCAGAAATGCAGAGAGTATAGACTCTGCTTAAACCCAAACAAATCTGTGTTTGCGGTTTCATGTGGCAAGTTACTTGGCCACATTGTATCCGCACAAGGTATCCAAGTAGATCCAAATAAAATTTCGGCAGTATTAGAAGCTCCGGTGCCAGTTACTCCAAAAAAAGTCATGCGCTTTATGGGTCAAGTACGATGGCATGGAAGACACTTACGGTGGCTTGCTCATCTGGCTATACCACTAAACAAGCTAATCTCCAAGACCCCTCGACAATTTGAATGGAGCCAGGAATGCCAGATAGCATTTGATCGTTTAAAACATTTATTAACACAAGTTCCTATCTTACAACCGCCGGACTGGGATCACCCATTTCATGTATTTGTTGATGCTTCAGATATAGCAATAGGAAGTGTGTTGATGCAACAAATTGATAAATGGTTCAGACCAGTGTATTATGCAAGTCAAAGATTAGCCCCTGCTGAGAAAAATTACTCTGTAACCGAAAGAGAATGTCTAGGGCTAGTATATTCGGTCAAGAAATTCAGACATTACTTGCTAGGCCGTGAATTCACATTTCATGTAGATCACACTGCACTTGTCTATCTAGTTCGGCAACAACATCTAGGTGGTCGATTAGCGCGATGGGTCTTACTCTTGCAGGAATTCGATTTTTTATCCCGCTTAGATTCCGGTGAAGCTCCGGTGGGTATAGATGACACGACACCCGCGATTTATGTATCAGAACCAATTAATGAAGAATCTGTAGACCCACCTATCCCATTTTCATATTATGATCAGATCCTGACCTTTCTTAATAATGGTTGTCTTCCATCTCAGACTTCTAGAGCAGTACGCAGGAAAATTGCAGTCTTTAGCCGTCGATTTCGGTTAATTGCTGGAGAACTATATTATGTAGATCACACCGGAATCCTACTTCGCTGTATTCCATCGCATGAAGTTAATTCAGTTATTACTCTGGCCCACTCAATTCCTTTCGATGGTCATTTTGCAGCAAACTTAACTCACCGGAAAATTCTGCAGAGTGATCTCTGGTGGCCAACGATGTACAGAGATATATTACAGTTTGTCAAACGATGTGATACTTGTCAAAGATCGGGTCAGCCTTTGCAACGTCATCTTTTTCCTCTGCAAGCCATCTTACCACTGGAACCTTTCCAGAAGTGGGGTCTAGATTTTATCGGTCCAATTACACCCCCAGCAATCTTCAGTAGCAACCGTTACATACTAAACTGCACAGACTATGCAACCAGATGGGCAAAAGCCTGGGCTTTACGGTCTGCTACAGCCGTTACAGTAGCAAAGTGTCTACTAACCAATGTCTTCCCACGTTTTGGATTAGCACTGGAAATTGTATCAGATCAAGGCACTCATTTTGTAAACAATTTAATGAAGGCACTTACACAGTCGTTCCAGGTCACACATAAATTTAGTTCTCCTTATTATCCGCGTGCTAATGGTTTGGCCGAAAGTACAAACAAATCTCTGCTAAATATACTTCGGAAATTGATCATGGAAGCACTGGAAAGATGGGATCAACTGCTACCTGCAGTGTTATGGGCATACCGGACTACCTACAAGGTAACAACAGGATTGACACCTTTCAAATTAGCTTATGGCTTAGAAGCAATAGCACCAATGGAGATAGTTATACCAAGTTTACGAGTAGCCATTACCCAGAAATTGCTACCGGAAGACTCACTGTCATTTCGGTTGGACACACTCAGAGAGTTAGACGAGCACCGATGGCTCAGTTTTTTAACCATGCACGAAGTTCAACTAAGACAGGCAAGGATGCACGATCGAAACCTGAAAACTCCAGTGTTTTTGGTAGGACAGCTCGTACTTTTCTATAATGCAAAGTCAAATAGATCCGCAGGCAAATTCAAATTACGGTGGTTCAGCCCTTACAAAATTTCAGAGCAAATCGGTCCAGCAACTTTTCGATTGACTACATTGACCGGAAATCCACTTCCAAAAGCAATCAACGGCTCGAAGCTGCGGCCGTATCAAAGCGCTACTAGTCCGCATTAAATCATTCGGCGGTGGACCGCATTTTTTAGCTTTTGTTTTTTACTTTTCATTCTGTTCTTTCTTTTCTTTTTAAATAGCCGTGTTTTGTCATAAACCGCCCTCCTTACCAATTACTCAAGCATGCACGCCAAATTAAAAGCAATATCATTCCAGCACTGCACAATGATAACCATCAGTTCCTACCCCCCACCGTAATATCTGTACTTAAGCTCTTCGGTTGCGTCAAAAAACGCTATTGTGTTCTTGTGATTGTGATTGTCTGTTCTGTGTTCTGTGTATCCGTATGCTGTGTCCTGTGTATTCGTGTTCGCGTGCGCAATGGAAGCATTGGCGAACTACACAACTTTTTGTGATGGTATCCCTACCGAGGTAGGAGAATACCTGCGTATCCGAGGGTTGGCCAACTTCGCTGAGCTGCCTTGGCACTCAGTAGAAGCCCATCCCTTCTTCGCACAAATTATCCCAGCCATCGCCCAATCCCCCATCGCTGAACCACAATGGCTCTTCCCCTCCCTACCATCTAGAACCGTAATAACCTTCCAGGCCTTCGCCGAAGCCTTCCGCTTCACTCCACAAGGTCGCGAGAATGGCCCCAGTATCCCCGTAGCCCGCATGACCGAACTCTTCCCCCGCCATTCATCGAATGAATACGCCATTCTCTGCCACGCCCCGAACCTGAAAGAACTGCATTACAGTTCTTAGTCGCAATCCTTAACCTCCAAAAGCGCACATACGGTATCTCCCGACCATTCTATTCCGCCATCGACCTTGCCGCACGAGAACCCGTTAATTTCGCCTCATTTTTCTTTCACCGAATCCATAAGGAGTGTGTCGCCATAGTGAAACAAATCAACAAAGGAACCACCCCTCAATCCAGACTTCCCCACATTCTTTTCTTCCTCTTCCCAGCCATACTCGCCGCTCAACCACCACCACGAGGACTAGTTTTAAGGCATGAAGAGTCAGTTCAGCTACTAGAAGATGAGGAAGAAGAAGATGAAGAAGAGCTCAATCAGTTGTTCCGCCGGAAACGTATCAGAATTAGCTCCTCAGAAAGTGAAGCACAACGATAAAAACGAAGAGAAGAACGAAGAGGAGACATCCCACGATAGAGCTACGTTAATGCATAACGAATCATCGGCAGAAAAACAAGAACAACACGATCAAGCAGAAACAGAATCAATCTCGACCGAAAAAGAAACAGAGCACCAGGAAAATGAGCAGCAAACTAATCAAGATGCACTAGACAAGCTACTGAAGGCAGCGGAATCCACAGAAGCGCACAATGCAGAAACAGAACAAACAAACAAGGTAACAACTACTGACTCTGCCCTCCCCAAAACACCGCTTGTTAACCCCATCTCCCAACCGGAACCACCCCGCAGCCCCATCAAGCCCAGTCACCACATAGGAACTTCTGAAGCCTCTACATCCTCCCTCAACTATTCACCTCCAAATTCACAACAACTCCTCACCGGAACCTCGTCGCAACCTCGCCCTCCTCTGCCATCCTACCCCATTCCAATTTTTTCGGAACTAGAAAATATGGGTCACCTTTTAATTAATCTATCCCAACAACTGCCGCAACATCTGAAGCAAGCCACAGACAGTGCACGAGAGGAATTCCAAAGGAAATTGGAAATAATGGAGGCGGATATCACCCCTCTTCAGGAAGAATTACAAGCAGCAAGAGCAGAAAATCATGCACTACATGAGCAGATCAAGCAACTACAGGCTACACTCCAAGCACAGGAAGAACACTCAAACCAGAGAGATAAGGCACTGGCTGAAAAAGACGAACTACTGACAGCTACCGACACCGAAATAATAAAGTTAAATCAAACAATCAAAGATACAGACGATACAAGAATAGCACTAGGAAACCTACTGGAAGAAACAAGACTCCAGTTACAGGACACAGTACAGAAATACCAAGAGCAGCAGAGAGAAGCAAAGCAGGCAGTAGAAGAGTTACAAAGAACAAAAGAATCCTTAGACGATGTCAACAACATGCTGAAACACCAACTGAACAGAGAATCTAAATATCAGGACTTAGCAAATGCCCGCAGAGAACGGGATGCTTACTACCAAACCATAGAGTTCCAGAACCAACAGTTCGGAAGATTAGATAATCACGTACGCAACTAGAAAGACAGAATCAATGAGATGCAGAAACAAGTAACGGACATGAAGACAGCAAGAGATGCGGCATTATCAAACGATTTTTATTTACAGGAGGCCTTTTTGCAAACACAGGCCGAAATTTTGCTTACTGAAGCCATCGCACTTATTTCCGTTAGAATAGATGCGCAGATTTTAGAACCCGGTACCCTTAAACAATTATTAGAAACCCTTAAGAAAAAAATAGCCCGCACATTTAGATTAGCAAGAAATATTTATCTAGAAGGAATCATAGATGAACAATAATTTTTGTAATAAAAAATCACTTGCGGGTTCGAGTCCACCGTGCGTGCCAGTGTTAGACGGCCGCCGGAGTAGGACAAATGTATGCCGGATGTAACGGAGTTCCTTGAATTACGCGCAAAAGTTGGTACGTGCACTTTGTAAATCTATATAAAGCAATGTAAGGAGAATGCTCGAGAGAGACGTCTTTTCTGGAATTGCCAGTTTATTCGCCTGATTATTTGTCAGAGTATTATTACACGGTTACAAAGTTCTGAGTATTGTTAGTGTTGATTTTTTTTTTGTCTGCTACCACTGAAGTTCGCTGTAATGAATGTTGAGGAACGGATTGTGTATCTGAGTACTGTTAACGTCTAGTAGTGCTGTGCGTTCTTCAGTTGTTGAAATACCGTGAGTCAGTCTGAGTAGTTATATTACTGCGTGATTTGATTTGACAACTTAATACACTATTGAGTATGTTCTGTTTGTCTTACTAAACTTGTTGCATTCAGTGATGCGAACGGACTAGTATTTTCGGTAACGTGAGCTTTTAGTTGAGATCGCTATAAAGCGTTGTATCTATCAGTTAAAGTATTGTCTCTGGTTGATTACTACTGTGAAATCGGTATCACAGACTACTGCTCTATTCCAATAGCAGGATAGTCTGGAGAGTTCAGTACGCAGAAATATAGAGGTCAAATGTTGAAGTTACTGCTAGTAATTGAGCTAAGACGCGTATACATGTTTCGGATGTTGTGTTGAATAATTGGGAAAAGAGTACAGGGCCTCTGTCCAACATACCCCTACCGCTCCCAAGAACCCACGTAGTTTTTTCGGTGACGATACTAAAAGTTTAACACAGTTTACGGTGAATCACTGTTTTACGTCAATATTTGTTCGGTAACGATTTGTGTTTGTCAGTAACACAACATCACTAGTTTTAACACTTTAACATATTTGATGATGTTCTCTATCAGCAGGATGTTGGATGCTTGATTTACTTATGCATTCCTCGGCCAAATATTCATTTTGTTGTCTCACATATGAGCTGGTTTATGCATTGCCTGGGTGTCAAGCATTGGCAGACAGTTAAGCACATCTTTCGCTACTTGAGTGGTACCTGGCTACTTGGGTTGTTTTATCCCAAGGGGGGATCACTACCACCAGATTTGCATGCTTTTTCTTTATCTTGCACCAAAGAAGGGTGAAGAGGCCTTTGATCAACAAGAGAGTGTATTACTCAAGCGTGAGCATCTCCAGTTAGCAGCTATCTCTTCAAGCCATCATGAAGATTCAACCTTGAATCAGTTGATTCGTGAGAATCTACCACAGGATGAATTGTTTTGTAACGTTAAGCAGAAAGCTCAAGAAGGAAAATTCCAAGAAGTAAATGAATTTCATGAAAAGGATGGTTTACTACTCTATAAGAACCTATTATATGTCCCTCCAGGAAAGCCCAGGATCCAAGTACTTCAACAACGCCATGACAACCTTGTAGTAGGACATTTTGGAGTGAATAAAACAATAGAACTCATATCAAGGGACTTTTGGTGGCCTTAGATGTGGAAGGAAGTCAAAGAATACATTTGAACCTGTGATACTCGCAATAGATCTAAGGTACCCCGACATAAACCTCATGGCCTCTTGCAACCTCTACCTATTCCAGAAAGGCCATGGGTTTCATTGTCTATGGATTTCATCACAGATCTACCAAAGTCAGATAAGTATGATGCCGTTCTTGTTATTGTGGATAGATGTGAAAAGATGGCACACTTCATTCCAACTACCAAGGAAGTCAGAGGTGCAGCCACTGCTAGACTTTTTCTTCGGTATATATTTAGGCTTCATGGATTGCCTGATGATATTATCAGTGATCGAGGTCCACAGTTCATATCCAGCTTTTGGAACAGTCTTTGCAAGCTCCTTGGTGTTCAAGTTAAACTATCTACAACAAATCATCCACAGACTGATGGACAAACAGAACAAGTGAATCCAGTCCTGGAGCAATATCTCCGTTGCACTAGCAATTATCATCAAAATGATTGGTTTGAGCTTTTACCCTTTGCAAAGTTTGCTTATAATAATAATGTTCATTCATCTACTAAGCAGACTCTCTTCTTTGCTAATTATGGACAACATCCAAGGATGGATATACAACTCTCAAATCATGTCAAGAACCCAGCTTCCAGAGACAAGGCCCAGTACCTGATGGACATTCACAAAGAACTCAAGGAAGAGATCCATAAAGCTCAACAACAATATAAGTACTATGCAGATCAACATCGTGTCCAGAATCCATCGTATCAAATTGGGGATAAAGTATGGTTACTCACAAACAACTTGCAAACTTCAAGGCCTTGTGCAAAGTTAGATCATCAAAGATTTGGTCCATTTACCATCTTGGCCAAGATTAATCCAGTCACCTTCAAGCTCCAGCTACCAAGTACCATGAGAATACATCCAGTTTTCCATGTATCCATGTTGGAACCATATCAGATTTCACCATTGAGGGGGGAGAGACCTAGTCCTTCACCACCTATCGAGATTGATGATCATAAAGAATTTGAAGTCGAGCATGTCCTAGATTCGAGAATATCCCGAGGAAGATTAGAGTACCTTATTCATTGGAAAGGGTATGACATCAACGATCGTACTTGGGAACCTGCAGAAAACCTTCAAAGAGCACCAATCAAGGTTCGAGAATTCCATAAGAGAAATCCAATGAAGCCGAGACTAGAGAACGTGACCTCTCCTCATGGAACTCGTTGCTTGAGGGGGAAGTAATGTCATGGACAAGGGAAACCATCCTAAATCTCAGATTCCATGTGAATCCTATATCTCATGATTGGTTTAGAATTTGGTGAAACTAATGCTTCCATTGCGTCCGAAACGTGCCAAAACCCTAAGATCGACTGTCTTCTTGCTTGATTCTGATATCTAGAGATCATGCTACGAATTGATGATATCATCGATGACATCATCAATTCGTAACCACCCTTGGAAAACCTATATAAGGAAGGGTTGGCCACATTCATAATCAGTCTTGCCAATACCAGTCTTGGGAGCTCAAGGAGTCGTGACCGCCAAGTAAGTACTCTTCAAGTTCCAGTTCTAGTTCTTGTCTTGTTCCTTGTTCTAGTCTAGTTCTTGGACATACTATCTTGTCCCCTTGTAATCTCGTAGTACGAGATTCTTTCGAGTTCTTTTGTGTATCCAATTCATCTCCCAGAAGGGAGTTCTTGTAATCCAGACATCTTGTCTCATACTTACAATCCCGGGTTGTGGGATCTCCTGTATCATCTCTAGTCCAGTTTTCCATACCTATTGGTCCCGGGTTGTGGGACGTCTTGTATCAGCAACGTATTCTTGTATTATTTCCCCTACGTGGGTGTTCTTGTAATCATAAGTGTATTTCCAAAATCTTGTCTACTGTAGTCACAGAGCACAATCTAGTGCTCCCCTGACAGTTTTCATAAAAAATGAAGAGAGAGAAGAGAGTAGAGAGGGTACTACCCCTCCCCCTTTTCAAGGCCATCACTGAAATCAAGAAATGGAGGAGAGATGGAGCATGATGCCTGAGTGAGTGTGTGGGAGTCTTTGTGTATGTGAGAGAGAAAGAGAGAAAAGGAGGTTGGGGGGTGTTTTTGTGCATGAAACAGAAATGAACTAAAATTACCTACTAAAAAAAAGCAATAGGAAACTAATGGCCCAATGGAAGGGTGAAAGTGCCAAACAAGAACTCAATCCTATGCAATTGAGCAAAAAGATTGCAACACAATACTTTACCATACGTTCTTGAGCTCTCCAAGTGATCGAAGGTCGATCATCCCTAACAATGGCACCAAAAAAATGTTGAGGTTGTAGCAAGAGAAGACCAAAACGCTCACCACCTTCCATGGAAGCAAGAAGGAAAGCTCAAGAGTGACTCTCCTCTCATCCACCCCTACCTCCAACATGTTCAAGCCATTGGCATCAGACACATGCTATGCCACATGCTTGAAAACAAGGAGAATAGGGAGTCAAGGATCCTAGTCCATGAGGAAAATACATTCAATGCAACTACTCTACTCAAACAAAGGAGAGACATGCATAGGCACACACACACCACTCTCACACACTCACAAAGACACAATACATAAATCTAAATAGTCTTGGAGTAAAAGAGAGCCTTCTTCCATTGATAAGCGATATTCCATGAGAGCACATCGGCCAAAAGCTCCCCTCTTTACAAAAATGAGCTTATATATATAGGCTAAGCTCTATTGCTCATGTGCTCTTTTGAAAAGTCAAAAAGTGAATCTCTCTCTAACTAACATATCTTCTAGGATATTCCAAAATCAAGTCTTGTAACCACCAAATCCCAAGAATATGCATGCGTGGGATTTTCTACGTGGGATTTCCTTAGAAGGGCCAAAAAGGTGATATCCAAGGTTTACCTACACTATGATATAAGAGAATATTAAAAAGTGCCTCTAGGAGAGTGTTCACATGTGACACTCAAATTTATAGAAAAGGTTATTCTTATGGTCTAAGGAGGGTTCCCATGCACAATTGAGGATGTGTGCATACCCTACAACCCAACAACATCATTTATGCTTATAGGTTATTTATGAAGATCCTCTTCATAAGCATGTACATGTATTCCATGCATATCTTTTTTATGCCCAACTGGGGTTTCTATTATTCTATGGATTTGCAAATTATTCTTAGTTTCTAAAATGCATGGAATTTGCACATCTTCTTCATTTACATGAAGATCAGCTTTCCAATCATTTAAAAATTTTTCTATTGTTTGTTGTCTCTTCACATATCTTCTCACAACTTCATGGACGAGTGTCCAATCCTCCGTGATCCCCGAGTCGGATTCTATATCTTGTAGAAGTGGAATTAGTTCCTCTCGGGATTTAACATTGATTGTTCGAAGAAACGACACCCTTTCATGACTTATGCACCTCTTATCGTGCTAAGAAAGATCATCATATTGTTGCTCAAACTCTCTTTGGATCTTGAGAATCGGCTGGTCTTTGGGTATATGAACCCACCTCAGGAAGGACTTAAGAGTCACTTTGTCTATGTCCTCCAACATGAACTGCTTGAGGAGCATCGATTTGTATTGCGACCATGTCATATGGTTTAATTGCATGAGTTGATCACGTAAATTGTATTACCTCAGGAAGGACTTAAGAGTCACTTTGTCTATGTCCTCCAACATGAACTGCTTGAGGAGCATCGATTTGTATTGCGACCATGTCATATGGTTTAATTGCATGAGTTGATCACGTAAGTTGTATTCATACATATAGGCAGAATTTTCACATAATTCCATATCCGTCATCAGACTCAAATCGACACCTAGGTATTTTGCCTCGAGTTCATACTCTTTACAAGACCTAGATATATTTTTGCCATTAAAAAATCCGCACCACTTTACTAGTCACTCATGAAGTGATTGGATTGCTTTTTGACGCCTATCCTCTTCCTGAAAGCATATGAACTGAGTTAAGAGATCTTTCATGCTGATCATGCTAATCCTTGCATAATCGGCTCTACAATTCACTCATCCCCTCCTTTCATGTTAGGTTCACCATGTATGTTGCGGGGTTCATGGAAAGGAGGGCCTATCATCAACGATAAATGCGACTTGGGATGTCCGACTTTTACTCATATGAAGTCAAGTTCTAGCTCTAATAGAAATTGCACATATCACTCAATGTTCGGTCACAATTTTCTTGCACTAGAAAGGATTTTATGATAAAAAACGTTTTCTTGTCCATTGTAATCGAATCCTTGTACTTCCAATACAAAGATTTAATGACATCTTACACACATACACAAAGAACAACTAGATTGAGCTTCGAATATTTTCATATGCTGAATTGTTTTTCACTCATTGTACTACAGCACGTAATGCTATGTTGCTCCATCATTCTATATTTTAATCAAATTTGATGTTTGATTATAGTGCAACTTCAAAACCCACACTGCTTTAAACCATTGCTAATCCATAAAAAATAAAAAAAATAAAAATAAAACCAAACTATGGACTATCCCATAAGACGGCTAGGATAAAGGCCTTTCCATGCAACTTAAATCATCACGTAGGTCCGGCTGTGTGTATCCAAGGAACTTAGCCTGTTGTAGAACTAAACTTTAGCGGTCCTTCCTGTAAGCCATTCATTACATAATCCAGTGTTCCACTTAAAGCACCAACAACTTGACGAGTAGGGTCTCCTGATGTTAAGAATCGCATTAAAGTAGAAATGACCAGAATACCAGCAGCAACAAAATATAACTCATGTATGTATATAATCCATATATTGCAATACTAGACGATGGCAAATTGGAAGTTGATAGCTTGGACGCTTTTGCAACTTCTATCTGGTTGAGTGTCACATCATTGAGTTCATTTTAATTGCTTACAACAGATGGGTTACTATCACACATGGCTTGAATTGGTATGTGTACTCCCTTCCTTTAGCACCTCTCCTCTGTGAAAACTGGATGAACAGTAGTAGAAGTGTCCGTTTGAAATGTATGTTCGAGAGTTTGCACACCGAAAGCAGAATTTTACATAACCTCTATAGCATAGCTATTGAACATAATCAAAAAAAAAAATCGGCTGTGATGGGCTGACCCATCTCTCATATTCTATGAAGCGTGAGAAAGAGAATGAAGACATGGTTTAAGAATTTGCTCTTCATTATTGAACTCTGAGCCATGTATGTCTTCCCAATCGCATCACTCTCTAAACATATTGGATACATAACCATCACATTAAATCTTGAGATTCTCTTTGACAAGAACCATCCCATAAATTCTTAGCACAGTGTCAATCTCCATAGTAGAGCTTTTAACTATACTGGCTTGCCTCAGCCTCCATGTAGGGACAATATACTGATTGCTGCAACATTTATTTTTCTGACTATGTCTTTGCCCATGCTCCTGCAACAGAGGCAACCAACGATAAACCCTCTTAGCCGCTACCTTCTTGTGGACTTCTTCTATCTCTTCAGACCAACACTAGCAGGGGAAGGGGAATTTTCATGCCTTGATGATTGTAGACGATGCCGAGATTCTACCTTCAAATTAGTGCTTGCACCATGACCAGATGAGTTAGAATTTCGTCCCAATACCTAGATCGGCCACGATGCAATAGATCTGTTATCCAAAGACAACCGCACATGCCTTCCTTCCCACGAGCAAGCATCAGAAACAATTCACTGAGTGCGCTCAATATACAAGTTTTCCATAACAACGCTGAGATAGTTCTTCATGGAAGTGTGCATGCCGCACTGTTGCCTCTTCAATCATTGGGCAGCGACATGAATTTTGAACGATGATCATTCAGCACATGAAGGATGCCATAAAATTGCCCTTTCACTCTCCTTGCATCACCATCCCCCACGACTTATCCTTCAGTCTAATCAAAAACACTTCGCAAAATAGCATTTGATCTCTCTTTCCCTCTCTCTGCGTACATACACGCAGATAGGCAATCCCCACAAATCTTCCGACCTAGCTGCAATGTTCCCCCCTCTCAGCTCCAGGGTCTTTTTCAGGGATAGACGTGCAACTGAGAGTAGCACCATGGTTGTACCTGATCAGTTCGCTACATCTCTGTGTTGTGCCAAATACCTTCCTGCGGGCTGAGCCAGAATAGAGCCTTTCCCTTTTTCTTTTTCCTATGTATTTTAATCTTCTTTTTTTTCTTTCGCTCCGATGCTGCTGCCCAGCTTCGTGAAGGGCTTCTTCCCCCTTATTCTACGAAGATGCATCCAGTTCCCCTCCATCGTCGATGTGTATCCCCCTTTGTATTTCTCGCACATCTATCTTCTAAAAAAAATATCGAACTTATTCTCTTCTCTTCCAAGTTGGTGAACAACTATCTTCTCTCTATACAAAGGTACACTCTGAAGTAAAGGTTCCCCCCACCTTTTGGTGGCTGCCATTCGTCATATTCCTTCTCTTCCTCTTCGATAAGTCCAAGAGCCTTCTCGATCCGATGCCTTGAACCTTCCCTATCTGTCTTCTCATCACCACCAATCCACATGTCCTTGTTGCCAAAAAAAATTCATACATCCTCCCTCTTTTTGAATGTTGTTCTCTTGTCGTACATACATGCCAAATTAGTGCACGTTCTCTCTTGTCTCCTCTTTTTGTTTTCTTGTATCTGTTGCTTCAATATGTATGATCATATAGATGTTATTTCAATGCTCCCTTATCATAGAATGCACAAAAGAAACCATGATGTGCAATGTAAAGCACCTCAAAGGACAATGGCGAATAATTTCAAATCTCTTGCCATGCACATGGGTGATGATCTTATCTTCCATGAATCCCACAGAGGCATCAAAAACTTGAATGGGTGGAATCTTCACGACAGTCACCCCCTCCAAACCTGTGTGGCCTCCGGATGCACCACCACCAATCTCTATATCTACATCTCCAAGTCTTTTTAAAACTCAAGTAGGGTGAGAAGAAACAAGTGCATGGGTTAGAAACATATGTGCCTATGCAAGGCCATGTAATGAGCCCTATACATGCATACTTGGAGTGTGTCAAAAAACACAATGGTGCAAAGGGGAGGTATCAAGCATATGATGGCGAGGTTTCTCCACTCGAACTCAAACTGAAATTTGATTATACATCTTCAAATCAGCTTATGTGCAATTAGATGTGCATCTATGGTCTTGAAAATTTTACGCACATATATATTTATGCATGCATACTTTACATGCAACAATTCACAATTATGGTGCAAGTATGGAAATGCTTGTCACAAAATCTAAACAAAATCCTCACCACTCACAATTTTTCTCACAAGGCCAATCACTCTCTTCATTCAACTCCATTCATAGTTTGATTTTACTATTATTTATAATATTTTTAAATACATTTCATGTGCAAATGAGTGTGCACCTACGGGAATTGAAGCATGTGCACTTCTCAACTTGAAACATGCATACTTTATGTGGAATGCAACTCGAAAATGGTGCAAAAGATCACATGTAAAGCGAGGTAGTTATTGACAAAGACTTTTCATAATTTTGTTCTTTGTTCTCCATCTCCTTTGCCTTCACTTGAACATTTCTTGCACTCAAAACACTAGAAAAATCATGAGAAATATCACATCAAAATGACATTATATGCATCTAATTTCACTTTCTGCCACACTGGGCATAGTGCTTCTGCATTGTGTAAGTTCTCAAACTCTTGTGTGAAGAAATGGTACTTTTTCCACTTTCCATTGAACCCTAACTCTACCTCCCAAAGGTATGAGCCCTCTCCCAATGGTCCTGCTACTTCACTAAATGAATAGGAGGTTTTGCCGATTGGCATAGTGTGACTGCTCAGGGGGTCTTGTATTGGTATAATCTATATGGCTTGCAATTCTTGTGGTCTTTCATTCATCTCAGGCATGATGGGTAAGCTCTCCATATTGAAAACATGTTGACTAGTGCCTGCCTGCGAGCTGGTTCCTACTACCTCAGCCATGATATTGCTCATAGTGTCTAATGCTTATCTGCTAGAAGAAGAAAAGCATATCAGCATTATGTAGGAAACATGATAATACCGTGTTCCCTCCACAAATGCATAATGTTCGTATATTTGAAGAAGAAAATCATAATAACATTGAGGTTAGAGGTTAGTGAGAGTGGTGTATTGTGTGTGAGTGAGAGTTAGGAAGTTAGTAATGTTCCTATACACATGCTTTGGTTGTGCACCGTAAAAAAATGCATCTACTTCTATGCACAATAGTTTACAGGGTTGGATTGGGGATGTTACATGGTTTAGCTCACCAAATTTTCTTTGTGGTACTACATCTTGTGTCTATGATGATCTTTACATGTTTCTGAATTATGTCTTCTTGGATCTAGGACTTTTTGGGTATTCATCATCTAGCATAGGCTGATCTCTACCTTGTCTTCTCAATTTCATTCATCAAATGTGTTTTAAGGCTTCTACCTGTGCTTCTTCTCAAACTTGTTTTTCATCTTCCTTATGTTTCTTCCTAGTATTGAGTCGGCTTAGCATTTCCTCCATGAGAGATTCTTGATATAATTTGACTCTACATCCACATATATAACTAGGTAGGATGTCACCTTCGAGAGTGGCTAATTGGAAAACTCCACTTGTTGATATTCTACTAATAATCATGGGTCCATAGCCAGACTTCTCTAATTTATGTGCATGTTGTTTCAATGTGTATACCAAGACTCGGTCTCTTACTTTCAAGCCTTTATCCTTCACATGGGCATCGAAGTATGCATTTTGTCTTTTCTTAGCTCCAGAAATCCTTGTACCTGCTCTCAATCTTGTTTCACCTAAGTGCTCCAAATCAAAGATTCTAGACAAGATCTCATGGCCGGTGCATTGATGCTCCTGTCCTACTCTTAATGTGGGGATTAAGAAGTCTAATGGTAGTACTACATTCTATCCGAAGACCATCTGAAATGGGGTGGCATTGAATATCATTTTGTAGGACTCGATAAGTCCAAACAGCATGATGAAGTTGTTTATCCAAATCAGAGCATTTATTATTTACTAGTTTTGTCAATATGTTACATAGGATCTTATTTGTGCTCTCATTTTGTTTGTTATCTTGTGGATGATAGGGGACAGACTTCTTATGTATTACCAAGAATTCTTGGAGAAGGTTTTCAATGACTTCGTTCAAGAAGTGCAAACCTCTATCACTTACTAACTCTATTGGGAACTCGTATCTAGTGAACACGCTCTTAAATAAAAGCTTAGCCATTGTTTGAGCATCCTTCTTCGTTGTGGCCTTTACTTCCACCCATTTTGTCGATTAGTCTATGGCAGCAATAAATATTCAGCATGTGAACTCTTGGATGGGGGATTAACAGGACTAATAAAGTTTATTCCTCACTTAGAGAATGCACGTCTTCCCATCATGGGTTTTAGTGGCCTCTCATCTTTACATATAGGGTACTGAGTTTGTTGACAAATATCACACCTCTTCATGTAGGTATGTGCATCCATGTGAGGAGTGGGCCGCCAAAAACCTGCAAATACAATTGCCTTGATCATGCTATGTGGTCCAAAGTGTCCTCTTGCTACTCCTTGGTGAGCAATCCCTAAGATCTTGAGGTATTCACTCTCATGGACACACAATCTAAGATAGCTGTCTCTTTCATGCTTGTGCAAATTATCTCCAATGAGTGAATAATCTAGTGCTTGTTCTAAATTCCATCATCTGTCCAAGGTCATCTCTTGAGGGAATGTTTTTGCCCTCAAGAAGTCTACCAAAATTTCGCTTCAATCTGGCACTAAAGACACTTGATAGAGAGTGGCATGTTCCACTCGTGGTCTAATATTGTAGATTGGGCATTCCTTGCACATCCTATGGACTTATGCTTCCATTGTTTGCCAATATACTCCTAGTCTTCATAGCATTTGTAGAGTTTGATGTTTGGAGTGATGTTGTTGTAGTGCACCTACATGTGCCAATTGCAACCATTTTACATGTTCATCTTCATTTACACAGCAAGCTAGTATGCCTTGATTGGTGTGCTTATACATGGCACCTGCCAATATGTGGTATTTTTGAGACCTCACCTCTTCTTTATCTTTAGCTTTTAATACAAGGTGAGAATAGGCACTATAGTTTTGGCCCATTCAGGCACTACTTCTAGATTGAGCAAGTATTTCAAAGTCATATTCCATTAGTAAGAGAAACTATCTTACTAATATGCCCATATTGCAAGGTTTTTTCACTAGATATAATAGTTCTTGATGGTCTATAAAAACTTTAAAGTTGTTTGCAAGCAAATAATGTCTAAACTTCTTAACCACATATACCATGCCCAATACCTCTCTTTCAGTCATGGTATAGTTTCGTTCAGCCTCATTCAATTGTCTACTATCATAAGTAATGGGAAGATCCATATTACCTTCACCAGTAGGTTGTGCTAGTACACACCCAATAGCATAATTGGATGCATCCACATGCAAATGGAATGGCTTTTTCCAATCTAGTGCAGTTAAGATTGGTGCTGAACACAATCTTCTATTGAGCTCGTTAAAGGATTTTTCACATTCTTATGTCCACTCAAAGTTAGTCAAAAGGGAGTACAGAGGCTTTGCTATGATTGCATACATATGAATGAAACATCAATAATAACTACAATGCCCCATGAAATTTTGTACTTCCTTGACATTCTTCAGCCTAGGTAGCTCTACAATACCTCTACCCTTCTCTTGTCCGTGGATATTCCATTATTTGACACTATATGTCCTAGAATCTTTCCTTGCTTGACCATAAAACACACTTTTCTGGGTTCAAGCAGGCCTGATATTCTCTACATTTGTCAAAGATTTTTTTGAGCTCAGGTATATGTGTTTGTCTGATGTTGGAATGAGCATAGAGATCATCAACATAGACTTCCAAGTTTTTCCTCAAGAACTCTTTGAACACATGGCACATCAGTCATTAGAAGGTAGCTGGTGCATTGATTAGCCCAAATGGCATTACTCGAAAAGCAAATATGCCCCACTTTGTTGCAAAAGTCATCCTAGTCTAGTCTTCTCGAGCAATGGTTATTTGATTGTAGCGAGAGAATCCATCAAGGAAGCTATATACTTCTTTGTTTTCCACTCTTTATAATAGATGCTCCGTGATAGGAAGCCAATAACTATCTTGAATAGTGGTTGTGTTAACCTTCTTCAAGTTAATGCAAACACATAACGTGCCATTCTTCTTGGGCACCACTACAATGGGGAAAACCCATTCAACGCATTCAATTTCATAGATAAATCTAGCTTCTACCAATCAATCTATCTCTTCCTTGATCTTGGCAACTTAGAAGGTTTGTTTTGAGGTCATGGTGATGATATGTGAGCATATGTTAGGGTCTACTCCTTTTGGTCCTTATAACTCCATGCAAACACATCTTTGTAGAGTGCTTCTCACTTAAGCATTCTGATCATGAATTTCCTATCTTCTATCTCATACTTCTTAAAATTTTGAGGGACCTCAAATAAAGATTCTTCCTCTTCTTGAGGGATTTTTCTCTTCTTTCTTTTGTTGTCTTCACTCTTGGTGGTTACATGTGTTGTTAACCTCACATCATTTGTAAGTTCTTCTTGTCCTTGAGGATGAACTTCTACTTCATACATGCATTCTTCTTTTGATGCCCAAAAAGGATACATAATAATTGATTCAAACTCTGAGTCACTTTCTTGTTCTAATTCTTCCATGCTAGGCTTGCATTCTTCGATAACCAAATCACACATGATTGTTTCTATAGAAAAATCTAAAATGTCATAGCCATCTTTGTCACAGTGTGGTGTCCATTGTTCTTCATTGATATCTACATCCATTGTCGCTAGGATTTCTTCCCAACCATGAGGTTCAAATTCTTGATCCGAAAATACTGCAAGTGCATAGGTTGGGTCTCAAATTGATCTATGAGTTTCCTTCACACCTACCTCTCTAGTTTTTTCTATTTTCTCTTCTTCTTCTACAACTTTACACATCCATCGGTAAGTGTCTTCATGCATCCATGAGGATCTTGATCCTATGGAATGCATTGACTCTACATCATCTATGGCTCTATGGATGGGATTCCACTGAATAGGTGAAACTTCTCTATGAGATTAGTCCTTGAGATTAACTTTAGTTGTAACTCCTAAGTGTTGCAGATACAAGGAATTGGTCCCCCAATCGTGTACTACTTGCAACTACCTCATGAATGGTCTTCCCAAAATCATTTCATAGGCCTGGTTTTTGCCAAAGTCACACATAGCAAAAGTATGCTCGAACTCTACACAAGTAGTGAGAGTCATTCCTTGTAGCAGTCCTAAGGGTCTCTCTATGTGACCATCGGCCATCTATAATTTCATTTTTGTTGACCTGAGTGCTGGTTTGCCCCAATGCTTCCATAGGGAAGTGGTAGCAATTGCAACTCTTGCACTTGAGTCCAAAATAGCCTTGGTTGTGTAACCCTGATGAGTGATAGGTAGATATGTATTTCCTTCTTCTCCTTCACTCATGTCTCCTATCTTGTCCAAGGGTATTTTAGGAACTATTTGATGTGATCCTATATTTTTCCACAATTATGGTTTAACCTTGAGTAGCTCCTCTAAAGTGAGATTGCACTACAATTTAGTGTTCTTTATTACCTCTATATTCCTAGGTATGATTAAGTCTTCGTTCCTTATCATGATCGAGGGTGCTTTCATGCAGGTAGACTTTGCCTCCCAAGGGCCTCTGAAATGCGACAGTTCCTACAGGGAATTAGAATCGAAGTCTAATTGTTCACTCAACTGAGTATCCTCTTGTTCTCCATAAATAGAAGGAATATCTTGTGGAAATTGATCATGTAAGTCATCCACAATTTCAATGGGGGGAGGATTTTCACTTTCTTTTGTGCATTTTTCTTCTTGAATTTCTTTTAGGAATTATTGTGAGTATTAATTTATAGAAGCAAAGGTTCCTGACTCGATGGAGTTAGGAACATAAGCATCCTTGGGAAGAAGGCTTATCCTTTCACTTCTGATGTTACTCACCTGTGATGTAGCTTGTTTTCCTGACTCAACTATCATCCCTTCCAATCTTTCTAACAATCCATCAAAATGCAACTAAGTCTTAGATGAACTAGAGCAATGAAGAGATGACTCGCCTCAAACATGTTTTCAGCCAATTCTACCATTTTTGCATAGAGCTTGGTTTGTTCATTCTCTAGGTCAGCTCTAAGGTAACACTTTTCATGGTCAATCACATTTGGCCCTTCTTGGAGTATGTTTTGATATTCTTTAAGCATCATGTCTAATCCTCAGGAGTGGGATCTGCTAAGACTGATCCTACTCTAGGTGGTGGTGGGGTTATAAGATGTGGATTAGAAGGTGATGGGGATGGTGGTGGTGGCACTATGTGAGAGTGCGTTTGAGATGTGTGCTTAACTATTTTGGCCTTTCTTTCTCTTAAGCTTTCCTCAAGTTTGGTCATCTTATTTGATCATTGTCTCTTCATTCTCTCATGGCTATCTTTCCAAGCTCTTGTCCTTTTCTTTGTTATACTCTCACTCCCACTAACCTCAGAATTCTTTTCATGTTCTGTGCTTCTTCTGTTATGCTTGAGCTCTAGTGACCACTTGCACCGGGGCAAGAAGTTACACTTCCAGTAAAGTCTACTACTAACCCAATGACATTAATGGGAGTGATTTTTGATACATCGTTCGGGTTCTTAATGCAATCCCGTAGAACGTGCTCCTTCCCACAATCCTAACAAAAACATTGAATGTCACTGATTGGGGTTGCATAGGTGTAGGTATAGGGCAATCACGAATGAAGTGATGCCCTTGGCATCTGTAGCATGGTCGTCTAGGTACTGGGCATCTTATTTGTCTTGGTTGGGGCCTAGAATTACGATTTGCTTACATTACATTAGTATATTATGGCTCCCAATTGGGTCCTCTAGGGTCCTCATAAGAGTAAGCCTCATTATGCTCTAGTGATTGCATATATAGGCAAGTGGACTATTCATTTGAGCTGAGTCAAAGCTATGATTGTTTGGGTCACTTTTTGAGATCAATGGTGATGCTGGCACTAAGGCTCTATTCAAATTTTCTTCCATGGTTGTATACTTTACTGGGATCACATTGGCTGGAGATGGAGGTTGTTGTGCTTACTCTAGTTGAAGCCGTTGTTGATCTTGATGGGGTGGTTGGTAGGGTTGTTGGGGCCTACCATACTACTACACTGGGTATTGGTTGTGTTATCTCCCTTGTTGTGGATATGGTTGTGGATAATTTTGCCTAACCACTTGCTTATTATATCGGCAAACTTATGCAATGTGGTTAGTATATCTCCTCTATATGGTGCAGTATTGGTTGTTATGGGTCACTTGGGGTTGAGCCATGATCATGCACACATTAGCCATGTGGTCTCCTCCATAGGTATAGCATCATTTCTCTAGGGAAAATGTAGGTGTCGGCTTGTTAGAGACTCCTATCTTCTAGGCTACCTTTCTTGCCAATTTAGCAATAGAAGTACGAGGTTTTGATGTGCTAGTGGAACTATCTGAATCTTTGTAAATTTTTGAGAGCTCTAGTTCCTCCCCTAGGTTGCCCTCAATATCTATGCACATGCATACACATTTCTCTATGGTTCTTGGTTCCTTTAGATAGACATAGGATCTCAATTTAGCACTCAATAATCCATCCAAGAACAATGCCACTTGTTTGGTGGGTGTGGGTAGCTGTGGAATTGGGAATCTCTCCAAGTATTTACTAAATCTTATTCCTATGAGTTTCACTGTCTCTTGAGGTTTTAAAGCTATGGATCAGTGATGAAGTATTGTGCCTTATGCCACTCTTAGAAAATTTCATGATGAAGGCTTCTAACAATTGGTCTATGTTCCTGAATTGTCTCTGGTGTAGTGGTTGAAACCACGTAAGAGCCGTGTCCTTGAGTGTTAGACCAAAAGCATTGTATTGCGTGAACAAGTCATCAACTTGCTCAACTCTCAAGACTTGTCGTAATTCTACCACATGATCATACATGTCTCCTATGCCATCGAAATAGTTCTTCATGGACTAAACCAATTGTGTAGGCCTCAATATTCTAGGTTGTTCTCTAGGACTAGGCAAGGGAAACTCCTCCATGCCTCTTTGGTGTCTCGGATTTCTATGTATCTCTTGATCTATTCTTTCTGCATTTTATCCTGACTGCTATCTTTCTAAGGGGTTTGCAAAGCTCACCTTAGGTCTATCTCTACTTTTGTCCCTCTGAGTTCCATGGGCTTGGGATGTCCCAGCTCCTTCATGTCCATATGAGACATTGGATCTTGGTTGGGAAAAAACAAGTTCACCCTCCGCATGCCTACCAGGTTCCTTTACAATGAACACTCTCTTCCATGTGTTTTCTAAGTGGACCACTTTTCTTGGGGTATTAGGATCTTTAAATTCATATATCATCATGCTTACTACTTCGCTAGGTTGATCAGTCTTAAACCTGTAAAAGGCTTCATTTGTCTCCCTATTCTAGAATAATTCTACACCTTTGTTATCCTGGGGAATCCATTTTGGCGTGAGTATCCTGGTTAAGACCGATTTTCCTCTTGGGATTCTTGGTTCTCTTCCTAAATTCCCTTGCTGTATGTCATCTATCTCATTCTTTGGGATTATGTTACCAAATTCATGTTCTATCTAGCTGATTGGTGACTATGTACATGGTTCCTTCTTTATCAAGGTATGATCCATCTTCAAATTTGACTACTGGTTATTCTAGTCTAACAGGTTGATCATGGTTTTTAATTTGGACAACAGATCTTCTTAGACCATCCTCATAGATGCGAGCACCTAATCAGTTGGTCTTGATATATTCGAGTTGAGTCTTGTAAGGTCCTTCTGGTTTTTCTATGTACGCCATTCCTAAGCTACCTACTAGTCTCTCCATGCTATATGACATCTCAAAGTCACTCCTTTTTTAACTTAGGATGTATGGGTAATCACTCGATTGTTGGGCCCATGACCTAGTTGTATGATTGACACTAGCTTCAAAAGATCTGAGGTTTTGTCTACCTCGTCCTAGATATCTTCTTGACCTAAGGTTCATAAGCCTTGGTTGTTATCCCAATGTTTTCCCAAGTACAACCTCATTGCAAAGTCCTTTTGTAGTAGATACTTGTTCTTTTTATTTCCCTTAGGCTATCACTTCTGGTTCAATAGTTTTCATCATGAGGAACACTTAAGTTTTAATGCACTTGATGTTTGATCATTCAATTTATGTTTTTTCAATTTAAGGTTTGTCGTACAACTAGCCTAATTATGCTTGCACTTGAGTATTTAGGGTTCAACTCAACACCACTAGATGTACTTAGCCTAAGGTGGAATTGACTGAGGGGGTTGAGAATGCTCCAACCTCGAGTCGTTTATCCCTTGGATCACCCTTGAGTGCTCAAGAAACTTGTTCTCAAGCTTGCAACCCACTCTTGCTCTAGATGCCCTTCGATTCTCTCAATGATCCTATAAAATTCCCAAAGTTAGATCAAGAGTTGAATTTAATTGGGTTAACAGACCATGTTCATTCATGTAATTCCAAGACCATATTTTCACTTGTTTTTATGGAAGACTACCCTAGAGATCCTTTAGCTTCCTCACCCCTATGGAAGGCCAACTTCAAGATCACAAAAAATGGATTTTTTATGAAAATGTTATGTCTATTCAAGGTTCTAGGGGTCAAAGCAGGCTAATAGGTAAATAGGATTTCTCGAATTATTTGCTTGAGGCCTCATTATCCTCCAATCACTTGAAATTTATTATCAAAATTAGCCCAAAATTTGAAAATTAAAAAACCCTAAAAAATTGGCCAAAAATGCATGTCAATCATGATGGACAAGGTTGTCAATCGTGATGGACAATGGTGTCCATTGTGGCCTATCAATCGCGATGGAAAGTGTCAATCGCGATTGATTGTGTCAATCATGATGGATGTGTCGATGACGATGGACTAAATTTTTTGGATTTTTGTATGAATACCTGTCAATCGTGGGTGTATGCATCATGATGGATGGAGTTTTCACCGAGATCAAGTGTCAATTGTGATATTTCTATAAATCACGATGAACAAGGGTATGCATTGCGATGGGCAAGGGTGTCCCTCACAATCGACACCTGTCTATTGCGATGGAAAAGTAGTCCATTGTGGGTTGTCGATTACGATGGATTGAATTTTTGGGTTTTTTGTGTTTATTCTTGTCAATTGTGGCTCTATATGTCACGATCGATATGTTTTTGGTTGAGTGGAAGTATTAATCGTGATGGAAAAAAGTGTCTATCATGATGGATGTTGTTGGTCATGATTTAGAGGGTGTCCATTTGGGTCTGACGATCCCGATGGATAGACTGTTCATCGTGATGGATACTATCAATTGCGATTGATGGTGTCAATCGTGATAGATAGCAAAAATGCAATTTTTTTTGAAATTCTTGTGGATTTGTCATGTGCAGGTCTTCTAATCTATGGTAATCCACTTAGTTTACCAAAATACTAATTTTTCTGTCAATCAGGATTGACAAAACTCAATGCCTTGAGACCTATGCATAGCTTCTTTGTACCTGCTAGAGTTATTGCAACTGTTGTTGATGCTCGTACTTGTAAGAATAGTCAAGAAATATGCAAAAAAAAAAAACATGCAAATTCGCTCTCTCTCTCATGCAAACTAATGAAATTAGGGAAGGGAGATGGAGTGTGGGGATATGGCTAGAATGGTGAAGATGATGATGGAAGGAGATGGAGAGTAAAGATGGTGGTGATGATGATGAAGTAGGTAGAAGAATAAAAATTAAGAGATTACCTATGATTCCAATGTCACAAATCTATGTCTTACCATCATACACTCATCCTCATAGTTCGATCCCTCGTGACAAATTTGGTGTCACTCTAGCACAATGGCAAGTACCAACGTGAGGAGATCCACCTCATAATTGTCAATCTGAGAAGATGTGAGGAAGGTATGACGATCATGAGTACGTGAGATGCACAAGTGCATGAGTGAGAAGCACACTAGCATGCACACATATACACACACACATGCACACAAGGAAAGACAAAGAGTGGAACAATGGAATCTTCTAGTAGCAAGCTCCAAGAAAGTATACAATGCTCAAGATTAAGTTCACTCTCCAACTAGATAACCCCAAAAATGAACTCTTTGGATCCTTTTAAAGTTTTTGAGTAGCTTTGGCTCTATCTAGACCTAGTGTCTGGCCTAGTTAAAAATTAAGTTCCCAGGGCTTATTTGAGGGCTCAAATGTAGTCTAAAAATTATGAAAACTGATATGTAGGTACTTCTTATACTCCTTAAGCTTGAGGACTCTTCAGCTTGAACAAAATGCAGTCTAATCTACCAAAAAAGATATTTACAATGTTGTTGTAGTGATGAAAATCACTTTTGAAAAAGATTTATCTTTTAAAAAATTGGATAGGCCTAGTTGTTGGGTCTTCTTTAGCAGCTCTGCTTGCTTGGTCTTGCTTGACTCTCCCTTTGCTCTGACTCTTTGCAGCAACTTTCGTGTCTTGTAACAACTTGACTGCTTTGGCTACTGCCAACAACAATACATGTGCTCAACCACAAGGAGCCACCTTAACCCCAGATGTCAGTCCGTCATTTGGACCTGTATGCCCCTTCATAATACACCTCCCAAGATGCAGCTCTAAGGGCCGAAACTCGATATTTCCTCCAGTCTCTACAGACTTTGAATTCCCTAGATGAGTACACCTAGAAGAGCTCACCGATGAAGATTTTGAGTAGATCCTAAGAGAAGTGAATCTTGGGCTAGTTGAGGAACAACTAGTGGAATGCTCTCAACCAGAAGCAACCTCATCACGAGTATCGGCTACCATATTCAACGAGGATGATGACAAAGATGATGATAATGAAGATTCTGAAGGAGACAATGATGAACACGAGGGACAACATCAAGGAGAGCAACAAGAAGTGTCGGAACTTGTAGGTAACTTGGCATATACCCCCTAGCTACAAAGACTGTATGATACAATCAAGGTGGTGCAAGAATGGCATAAAGTCTCATTCGCATCAAGCCAAGCTTTGATCGATCAGATCCTAGTAGATGAGGGGGTGGACCCTCACTTCATCAGTACACTCAAATGATTAACAAAGTCCTTGGGAGTTCAAGAGGCCATACACACAACACTGATGACGATCAATCTGATATGACAAATGTAGGGTGGAAACAAGGCCATGGACCAACAAAGACATACGGATACCGATATTTGAACTAGAAGCAACAATCAAACCAATAGCTATCTCGACAACTACCATCAATTTTACTGTGGAGGCATTTGTACAAACATCACCAATCTCACCCTGGCATCCCCCATCTCCTCCATCACCCCCACCTCTGCTACCTACCACTGATGAAACCACTATAGTATTAACAACCATTACCTGAACCCCAACCTCATCAACGTCCTTTTCCTTTTGTGAACCAACCTCATAGGCCTCCCTCATTTCTTCTATTACCAACCATCTTTTTACTTCCCCATTTTTGTTTGTAGAGCCCATCATCGAACACCCCATTATACCTAGCATAGAAGGACACTCTAGACCCACCTAAGGTAGTTTAGGTATCCCCCCATATCCCCATTCACACATTCCTCTTCCCCATGATCCATACTTCCCATTTGCCTCCTCCATCTTTCCATACACCTCAATTGCGACCATAGCCCCACCCCATTACATATCTTTCATGGAAAGTTTCATTCGTGTCCCCACCCCACACATGTTAGATTCACAAACACTCACTTCCACGTCACTATACACAGATACCATGATCACTTCGCCTACCATCCCCACTTACATGGTCGCTCCTGCACGTATTGCACTATTTGATCCTATGGACATTTCACAACCCACTGCACCTCCTCCTCCCCCCAGGATTCCATCATCTCCCATCCCCCTACCAACAACTTCACCTTCACCTACCTCTTTGTTAGACACAACATCCACCATTCCCATCCCCACTCCCATTCCCCTTGCACTCCACCTGCCTGCCTTGCATCTCATGCTCTACATAATACATTCAATACAATAATTCAATGTGTATCACAACTACAACACAATTATCAAAGATTGGAAGATCGAAATGCTGACTTCCAGGTAGAATCGCAAAGATTGCAAGCAAGAGTCATAGCCTTGGAAATAGACAATGATACACTCCAAGTGAAATACTTCACCTTACAACAAGCTCATGCAAAACTAGAGTCTAGGGTACCTAACATGGATGCCCAAGCCCTCAAGGACTTGGAGACAATTCTACATGAACAAAATCTCACCAATGCAAAACTATGAAGAAATCTAGGGCTTCTCCAAAAACACATGACTTTGGCATTGGAAGAGAATAAGTGATTGCAACAACAAAACTAGGATAATCTCAAAGTTACCATGGAAGGGACCTCGAGCGTAGTGCTTAGTCCTCCACGGTTTCAAGCTATTCCCAACATCAAAATCTTACTCAAGGAATACACCAATTTTTTAGAATCATATGAAAATCTGGAGATAGAATGTGCTGACCTCAAGAGGCAATCAACCATGGTAAGCACATCTAGGATAGAGGTTGTCACACTGCCACAAACTATAAAGGACATGGAAACCCTTTGCAAATAGGTTGAAGAACTCCAAGCCAGGCTATTACAATATGAGAGACCACCTTCTCCGGTTGAAGACCCTGAGCCGGACACAGTGGTAGAAATCCTTGTCAAAGAAAACTTTGAAGAACTATATGAGCCTCTGCCAGTACTTGGAGGGTGCATCATTTACGAGCGTAGAGATACTTTTGAAAATAAAGCACCAAATTGGCAAGTGGGTAGAGTAGATAGGCTAAACCTCTAATGACAAAGTGGTCGTACAAATCCAATTGCTTTCCAATCTTGAAGAAACCATTCTTAAGTACTCTTATTTTCAGAACTTATCCTATCAACGACTCATCATGACATAAAAAATGCAATACATGCCATATTTTGTATTGTTGGCAGATTATAATGCAGAAATTAAGAGGCATATATGGAAAGAACCAACATTTGCTACTCAATTCGAGCTAGTTCACATACTGGAAAAGGCACAAGTAGGAGCTATTTTTCAACCCAATTAACATGTGCGACTATTGACAAAGTACCTCGAAATTATGCACACATGGTCAAACATGCCATTATATATTAAATATAACCCATGTTATTGTCCTGTTGTCCATTGTACATACAGATGTATGGGGACCAAGCCAAGAACCTTCATTGGTAGGATCAAGGTATTATGTCTCATTTATTGATGACCATAGTAGATAGACTATTTTGTACTTTATCAAGAGTAAGAATGAAGTGTCTGATTGCTTCAAAAAGTATCTAGCACATGTGCAGAATCATACATGTGGATCTGTCAAGAAGCTCAGATCTGATGGAGGGGGAGAATACTTCTGCAAAGAGTTTGATGAGTTCCTGAAGGATAAAGGTATCAAAAGGGAAGTGAATACTAGGTACTCTCCTCAACTAAATAGAATTGCCAAGAGAAGAAATAAGAGATTGGTTGGATAAGCCAGAACAATGCTTGAAGAGAAGAGGTTGCCACATTATCTATGGGCGAAGGCTATTTCAACTATTGTGTACCTTGTCAATAGAATACCATCCAAATAACTCCAAGTTATGACTCCTTATGAAGCATGATATGGAATAAAACCTAGTCTTGGACATTGCAAGGTGTTTGGTTGTTTAGCTTATGTTCATGTACCATCACAAATAAGAGGTAAGCAAGATGAAAGGGCAACAAAGGTAGTGTTTATTGGGTATGATTCAACTCAGATGGATTACAGGTTCTATAATCCTTCAACCAAGCAATTCACTACAAATAGGGATGTTGTGCTTGAAGAACATAGGTCTTGGTATGATGAAGACAAACAAAAGGTGACTCTACCGTATGATCTTGATTTTGATTCTCATCAATTAGGAAGCAAGCATGATACACAAGTCCATGATCAAAGAAGTGATACAGATGATGAACAAGATGAGAAGAAAAAGTATTACAAGCTATGGAAGTCGAGAGGCAAAGAAAAGATGCAAGAGTGTGGAGAATGATCCAAGCCAGCGCCTAGAAGGTCAACAAGGGAGAAGAGACAACCAGAAAGGTATGGATATGATTCCACATTTTTTACAAAGCATTCAATCTACTTGGCAAAGGACTCCATTTCAGAGGAACCCTCAACCTATGAAGAGGCAAAGGGAAATCCTAATTGGGAGAAGTCCGTGAAAGAATAAATAAATGCATTGAAGGAGATTGACACTTGGGATTTGGTTCCAATGTCACCCAATCAAACTATAATTGGTTGTTGATGGGTATATAAAGTTAAAAGAAACTAAAAAGGATTAGTTTGTAGGTACAAGGCAAGGTTAGTTGCCAAAGGATGCTCACAGATGCATGGTATAGAATATGAGGAAACATTCTCACTAGTTGCAAAGATGACTAGAGTCAAAACATTGATAAGTATAGCTACTGCAAGAAATTGAGGACTCCTCCAACTTTATGTGAAAAATGCATTCTTAAATGGTCAGATAAGTGAAGAGGTATAGATGTAACAAGTCCCTAGTTTTGAAAATCCTAATCATACATCTTATGTTTGCATATTTAAGAAAGCATTGTATGGATTAAAACAAGCTCCTAGAGCTTGGAATTACATGTTGGTTAATACCTTCAAGATCAAGAGCTCAAACCTAGCAACTCATATCCTTCTTTATTCATCAAAAGGGATCCCAATGAGGTTACCTATCTATATGTATATGTAGATGATATTATTGTGATAGGTGACGATGTGAATGGAATTCAAAGGATCAAGAGACACATGCAAGAGGAGTTCACAATCAATGAGTTATGTGAGCTCACATATTTCCTATGTATGCAAGCGATTTATACTAATGAAGGGACGTATCTAACTCAGAGAAGATACATTCAAGTCCTACTTCTCAAGTTCAAAATAGAGTACACAAAGCTTGTAGGTACACCTTTGGAATTGAACCATAAACTAAGTGTTTATGAAGGTGAGCAGATTGATGATCCTAAAGTGTATCAAAGCTCGGTTGGTAGCTTGATATATGCTGCTCACCCAAGACTAGAGATATCATATAGTGTGGGAGTGCTTAGTTAGTTCATGCACTCACCTAGAAGGCCACACATGGATGCTGCAAAGAGAGTACTCAAGTACCTCAAAGGGACACTTAATGAAGGTATCTATTATCCTTACTCTTCAGATATGGATATCAAAATCTATTCATATGAAGGATGATAAAAGAATTATGTCTAGATACTTAGTATTTGCAGGTTCAAAATTGGTGTCATGGAGTTCCAAGAAGCAATCAACAGTTGCTTTATCTTCAACTCAAGCAGAATATAGAGATCTAACTATTGCAACTCAAGAAGCAATATGGCTCAAGGATTTGTACTCAGATTTGGCGTTTATAAGTTCCAAACCTCACTTACTTGGAGATAATGTAAGTTCCATGCATTTGGATGAAAATCCAATTTTTCATGCAAGGACAAGAGAGAGAAGCTTATGGTAAAGGAAATTGACAATTCATTTGTTCCTATTGAGAAGCGAATAGCAGACATGATGAAAAAGGCAATTGATGGGATAAAGCTTTGTGGATTCAAAGCTATGGCAGGTATTCAACGTATCAGAGAATGAAGACTCAAGCAGATGTTAGCTTGAGGGGATCTATTGGAACATCAAGCTTTCATTATGCTTGAGGTGTACATGATCTTCATCAAATCCATCATTTGAATGATGCCATATATACTTCTTGTAGAGTTTTATTAGCATTCATTTATTGTATTGAAAGTTTAATCATAGGATCACCTTCTTATGTAATTTCCAAAGTATCTATCTTTGTAAAAGGAAAGAGTAAAAGGCTTAAAAGCCATGAGTTAGAAGTGGTCAGGATTGATTCTCAATCAATCAATCAAAAGGTAGATATGACTTCAAGTTTCTCTTTTCCTAGATTTTAGGAAAAGATTCTAATCAATCTAAACTACCAAATCCGCCTAATTTCAAATTCAAATTCATGAAGAAAAGGCATGTTCATATCCTTAAGAGTCTACATAAAGACTTCAAAATATTTTTACATTAAGTAGATTGTTTATTTGAATCAATACATATACTCTTTGATCATTGCTTGGTGCCATTTCTGTTCTTTCCTCCTTCCTTAGACTCAGTCAACTTGCAGAGATTGCTGCTCTCTCTACATATCTCTAAATCCAGTGTTTAAGCATTCATTGAAAAGGTACAACTTTCTAGTTTATTTGTACAGACTTGCAAGTCACTTGGCTCATTATGCTCAAATAAATTCAAGGTTTTCAATTTCGGGGTCATTTTTTGCACATCCCTGAAAAATCGGGATGACACCAGTTTCGTGTTAAGGTGATTGATCCTTCTATAGTTGTTCAAAATTAGGGCTTTTATGCATTTTGACAAATTCAATTGTTATTGTGTTGGCTGCTCTTAGTGTTTGAAGTCACAACTCCCATCCATTTTTAGAAGGTTTTTGTGATCGAGCTAGTCAAGATTCAAGTTATCTGTTTTGCATCAACTTGTTCTTGTTGATCTCCCAAGGCACCTATTGGGTTTTATTGGACTAACCACAAACATACAAGGTCTACTTTACATATCCAAAGATTTCGGGTTGGTCCTATGCTGGTTTGTTGGACCAACATCACCACTTAGAAACTCAACTTTCCAAGCATCTCCAAGCTTCTCCAACTTCTTTCACTATGGTTGTAATTTGATGTCATGATGATTGTGGATTAACCAAAGACTTTCAAGTGTTTGTAGATTCAAAGCCTATAACATAAATATTTTTCTTTTAGTGGTACTTGGAGAATGATATGAAAGTACATGGCATCAACATGTCTTGTCACTGACACATGCCTTTGGAGAGAGAGAAGATATTTTTGATAGAGGGATGAGTTTTGGTCAAGAAACTCAACTGACCAAAATAGACCACCTCTGCACATAAGTATACTTAAAATCTAGACTTCACTCTCTGATAGGTATCTCATAAAATATAATTCTTTTGAATGAGATATTTGGGATTGAGAATGTAGATGGAAAGATCTTTCCAATGAGCCTAAAATCAAGCAATTTGGATATGTTTTGGTTGGGAAACATAACCAATCAAAATAGACTACCTATCTACACAGGTATGCTAAAAAACTAGACTTCACTCTTTGACTGATATCTCACAGAATATATAAGCTTTGAAGGAGATATTTGAGATAGAGAAAGTACACGAGATAACTTTCCAATGAGTAGAAATGGTTACATATACACTGAGATGTGAGCTTCACAATAGAGCTATGTACAAAATGACGTGCGGTTAAAAGGAGTCTATGGAAGACAAAATGACCAAATGACTAGATCTGACTATTGGGAGCTCTTGCCTCTTTCTCTCCTTGTTTAGAACATGCTCCCACTCCACTTTTATAACCAATGAGCATGTGGAGAATTTTCTGCCTCCTTCATAACTCACCACTTTCATTTTGATTGCCCACTACATGCGAGTGACTACAAGGCAGATATTGTATCTTTTACTCATCATGAATTTTGACTAGAATTTTTTTCTTTTTTTTATTTTCTCTTCTTTTCCTTTATCTTTATATTTGGTAAATTTATCCAAGCATAGCTCATGTGAAAATGAGCTTGTACATTTATCTTCAACATTGCATTTTATGCATTTTATGCATTTTATCAAGCCAACCCTATTTATGAAACTCCCTTAAGAGTAATTTTTCCAATTGTTAGTGTGATGGCTACTCTGAGTGTCTGAAGTCACAACTTCTATCCATTTTTGGAAGGTTTTTGTGATTGAGCTAGTCAATTTTCAAGTTATCTATTTTGGATCAACTTGTTCTTGTTGATATTCCAAAGTATCTATTGGGTTCTATTGAATTAACCACAAGCCTACAAGGTCTACTTTACATATCCAAAGAGCTAGGGTTGGTCATATGTTGGTTTATTGGACCAAGATCACCACTTGGCAACTCAACTTTCCAAGCTTCTCCAACTTCTTTCACTATGGTTGTAATTTGATGTCATGATGATTGTGGATTAACCAAAGACTTTCAAGTGTTTGTAGATTTGAAGCCTATAATATAAATATTTTTCTTTTAGTGGTACTCAGAGAATGATCTAAAAGTACATGGCATCAACATGTCTTGTCACTCACACATGTCTAATTTGGAGAGAGAGAGAGAGAGGAAATTTCGATGCCAACATCAGCTAACAAGTTTGTACAAACATTGGTGGATCCTTTCATGGATTTTAAAATGGAGATCCATGTTAGTTCCCCTCTCAATGTCATATGGTTGCAGCGGGTGTGTCTCTTCGAGTTTGCATCGCTTCCTTGGTCAACTTGGCGGTGTAATTACTACGCAAAGAGCCAATTGGAGATCATTAAGAAGAAGAAAGTTCAGCTCTCGATGCAGGTAAAATTTTCCCCAGAGTTGGTTGCTAAATTGTTTAAGTTTCCTTTCTAGGATGTTGTAGTTCTGAAGTGTTCATAGGAGATATTAAAGAAGGATTTTGGACCACGAGAGGGTGGTTTGCAATACTACATGATAAAGAATGTGACATATGCAAGGCACAAGCAATTAAAGTGGTACTTAGAACGTTTGTGTTTTATTGTTAAGTATGATTATATGTGAAAGGAGAATTTTTCTCCTTTAGCATATGGAGAAGTAAATGGGAGAGTCAGTTGGGCACATTGGGTATACGAGTGAATGCATAGTGAGATGTTTGCAAGAGATAGATGCAAAATGTTAGTTAATAGGAGGTTGCATATGACAACATATTTGGTTGCTCTGTTTCAGTTTGTGCAACAGGTAGATAGGTAGGAGCAAGTATGGCCAAAGGAGACTACGGGTCAATTGGATGCATCAGTGGCTAAACAACAGGTACATGTGTCTGACAAGGAGATTGAGAAGCCCGAAGATGTATATAGTGATCTATATAAGGCTTGCTACAATACGGAAGAGTTAGCATTTGTTGCCCAAAAGTTAAACGGTGAATCATCTAAGGGATTAAAGTTTCATGACTCATTAGTCCATATCTCGGACAGTGAGGAGTAGCCCAAGGTGGTTGGGAGGACGTTTAAACTCTAAAAAAAAAGAAGATTAGAGCCTCAGTTACAAATAGTTTTGGATAAATCAGCAGATGATCAGAATCAACAACCACAGAGGGAAATAGGCTCAGAAGTATGAATAATGCAGAAGAAGTTGGAAGAGGTTTTTAAGTTTTTATGCAAGCAGCAAACAGCGTGTGGATATTATAAGTATTGAGGAACATCAATTATTACAGGTACAAATTCAAAATCTTCAAGATGAATTAAAAAGGAAAAGTTAGGTGTGTGAGGAGTTAAGCAATCAATGCAAACAACAGCAGGTGGTTGAGATATCGAGGGCAAAGAAGTCCTTACAAGAATTTGAGTTGTGGACAATGCAAATGCAAGAAAAGGTAGAAACTCAAATGAAAAGTTTATCAGCTCTGAATTCTAGTTTGCAAATAGATATTGTGGTTCTTAAGTCTAGGATGAAACCATTGTTACTTTTAGAGTGACATACTCTTAACAATGAAGAAATTGAGCTTGATGGAGTCTTAATGTCGGAATTGGATATGGGTATGATCAAACTGCAAATCCATAAGTATGTACATGATGTATGGAATGTGGTTAAGGACAGACAACAAACTCTGATTCGATTTCCTTATGAGCAATTGCAAGATGGCTTTGTTTTTATACATGAAAAATAACTGCTTCAAGTCATAGAAAAGTATTAGGTAGAGAATGAAGAACATTCGTAGATGATTAAGGAACTTAAAGATCAATTGGTGCGAAAAAGTGTTGAACAAGAGTTGGATACATTGGTAGATCAACAACAGTTACTTTCAGATACATGATTGGATGAGAAGCAGGACTAGATAGAGGCATGTCAGAATGTGGTACAAGTTGAAGAGATAATTGAAACAGAAGTAGAAGTTCCTCATAGATCATTGGAAATAGTTGTTTAGGATCTAGGAATTGTGAATCCGAGTTCAATTTTTTGCAAAAATTCCCCAACAGGCATTGCCAGGTGTTGAAGGATAGTTGATGAGTCGGAAAGTGTTTTATCGGAATTATGCTAACTCGAAAATTTATTGAATTGGATTTTGATGAATCGGATGTTGCAAAAATCGGACTTTTAATGGACAGTTATAGTCAGTTAGTGTTTGGCATCGCGTGAAGGTATTTATCTATTTTTTGTTCGTAAGAAGGAGGGAGAAGCGGAAACATTCCCAAGAGGAAGATGCATGAAACAAGAAGGCTAGTCTACAGCAAAACGACGAAAAAAGAAGTTCACAAAATGATCTGAAAACCTATATTGAACGACAAAAGTCTCTGTCAAAAACAAACAAATCTCTGACGTAGATCCGAAAGTTGTAAACTCTGAAAGTTTTTTGAAGATTGAATGAAGTTGTTATCCTTACATCTCTTGTGCGCAAGTATGCGAGTGAATTATCTTCTTGAGTAGATGATATGTTCTGTATTGTGTGAATGTAGAAGGTTGTCAATCTCATTTCTTTGGTCTATATGACTATTAATGTACATTTGTCTGTTCATTTGATGTGAGAATAGAACTGAGGACAAGTTCATTTTCATGTGTAAGTATTTTTTATAAGTTAGAAGTGATGTGTTGAGCCCAAACCCCAACAACTTCCACAAGCTCAACCAAAATCAAAGTTTATGTTCTCGACTCCACTTATGTTGGAATTCATCTTTCAATTGAATAGTACTCTCAAAAGTTCTTGCGAGAAATACAAGAAGAGATATGGGCTAAGGGGAAGGGTTATCACCCTCCTATTCCAAGCATCTCCAACTTCTTTCACTATAGTTGTAATTTGATGTCATGATGATTGTGGATTAACCAAAGACTTTCAAGTGTTTGTAGATTCGAAGCCTATAACATAAATATTTTTCTTTTAGTGGTAGTTGGAGAATGATCTAAAAGTACATGGCATCAACATGTCTTGTCACTCACACATGTCTTTGGAGAGAGAGAGAGGTTTTTGGCTTATATGTTTTTACGTGAATTAAGAATAAAACATAAAAGAAGGAGACAACAGATTCCGAACAACAATTTCTAGATGAAATTCTAGTCATCAAATAATTTAAATTAGAAACATTTCTCTTTGCATGAATGAAAACATTCGACTTTTTATCCGAAAAGTCTCTTTAAAGTGAAATCTCATTTATAGGTCGTTTAGTTTGCATATGGAATGGAACCATGAATAGGTTGGGGAGTGAAGGGCTTGATTGAAGAGTGACTAGTCATGCATCAAGAGACACATGAGGGGTTATGGTGGCCTCTCAACATCTTCAGCGTTCTCATAAAATGAGAGGGACATATTCTTTGTTCAAAGTACTCTACAGAAATAATTTAATAGCAACTCTCCCACTAGTCCCTTCTTGTTTTATTCATCTATTAGTTGGTCTATTAAACGTGTTATGGCTCATCAAATTCGGAAATCCAAGTAGAATCAGAAAAAGGTATAAGTTTTCACTTTTCTTTTTTTTTCAAGTACAACAAAATGTGATAAGCAAAACAATGAGGTGTACATCCTTGGAGGATGGGGCTAAGGAACCCCAACATTTATGAACTCGGACATCTAGATATTATCTCAAGGCTTTTGGTCATATGGGTATCTGCACGGACATCAAGAATCTGTTCTTCAATGAAAGCTTCATTTCAAAGCAGCCAACAAACATCAGCCCTCCAAATGTTCCACATGGCAATCGCTAGGTTCCTCATGCAGACACCTAAGAGATGTCCACCGTTTAGACATCACTCTATTTATCTCCTCGAAAATAACAAGTTGAAACTCAAATGGGTTCCACATGAGGAGATGATAGATTTGTCCGTCTCATTTGTAATGCCCTCTCGCTTGCCGTACTTCTCCCCTGCATTGTGGGATTTGAGGGGTCCCATGGGCACTAGTCCCATTCACATGTAACTTTTCTTCTTTATTTTAACTAAAGTATGGGAGAATAGGTCAAGACCAAACTTCCTTTAGGAAAAAAAATGAAATGCCCAAATCTTTTCTAAAGCTGAGCTGGAAAGAGTGTTGTCTCTGTCAAATAATAATGGAATGCCCAAATCTTTTCAGTTTATTTCAGTTCACATAATAATGGAATGCCCAATTCTAAAGAAAATAAAATTGGAGCCGAGAAGATGCTTATATGGTTATGTTTATATATTTCAAGTGCGTATGCATTGAGTTTGTCTTCACTCAATGCATACGCACTTGAAACACATAAACGTAACCATAGTCAATGTGAAGACGAACACATGCATATAAACCTATAAACGTAACCATAGTCATTGTGGCTCCTTGCTGACAGAAGCAACAGCTCTAAGAAATCTCCCTCATGCGTGGGACAAAGCGAAGGGAAAGTTC
Source organism: Ceratopteris richardii (assembly GCA_020310875.1). Classification (NCBI taxonomy): domain Eukaryota; kingdom Viridiplantae; phylum Streptophyta; class Polypodiopsida; order Polypodiales; family Pteridaceae; genus Ceratopteris; species Ceratopteris richardii. The sequence goes on along the minus strand of CM035424.1, from coordinate 80,297,056 downwards.
TTCGTCACCAAAGACATTCTATCACCTCGAGAATAAAGCAGGTATAGTATTGTCCTTTGCCGTCGTCACTCAATGCATATGTTTGTCTTCACTTGAAACAGCAGCTACAAGGGAACTAAGCTTGAGCAAGTCATGATTGAATGTTACATACTATGCAGCTACAAGGTGATGGTGATTGAAGGTTACCATCACCTTGTAGCTGCATAGTATGTAACCTTCAATCGTGACTTGCTCAAGCTTAGTTCCCTTGTAGCTGCTGTTATTGAGTGATTCCTTTCCTACTGAATACTAAAGGAAAGTCAAAACAAAAAGCAACCGTCTGTTGTAAGCGTGAGGGAGGAAAAAATGAATCCAGCCAATTAAAGATGGTTTGTGTACGCATGTGTGGAAAAACGTAGACCATGTGTGATTGATCATTGTTGGATCGATGAACACAAGCGGAGTTGCACGTTGATGACCGCGATTTTCATCCGATTCTTGATATGATCAATTATTAGTGTTTCTAATTGATGAAGCATTACCTCAACATTTTACACGTGATCAAAGGAATAAATTTGCTCTTAAAAGTAGAACATATTTGGTTATAGCTGGTGCATTGTATACGAAAGGGGTGGATCAGTTCATTCGGAGGTGTGTACCAAATTTTGAGCAACCACCTGTGTTACAAGAAGCACATTCAGGTCCAGCACGAGGTCACTTGTCAGGAGATATAACAGAGAAGAAGGTTTTACAAGTAGGATTATGGTGGCCTATGGTATTAAAGGATGCTCATGAATATGCTAAAAGATGTGTGATTTGTCGAAAAATGGGCCAACCAAATAATGCAGATTGGATGTCTGATCATCCTGTTTTACCTTGGGATCCATTTCAAAGTGGGTTATGGATTTTGTTGGACCCCATTAAGCCCAGTACTCAACGTGGTAATAGATATATTTTAGTAGCTATATATTATTATACGAAGTGGGTAGAAGAAGTAGCACTGAAGGATAACAAGGCAGCAAGTGTGGCAAAGTTCCTCTACCACAACATTATGACCAGGTTTGGTTGTCTTGTAGAGTTGGTAAGTGATGGAGGTGCTCACTTTCTCAATGAAGTGATTTCATAATTAACAAGAACTCATTTGGTTACGCATAAAAACTCTACAGCATATCACCCACAGGCAAATGGTCAAGAAAAAAGTACCAATAAAACTTTAATGTGTATTCTTAAAAAGCTAGTGCATGATAATCAGAATAATTGGGATTCGTTACTTGATTCAGCATTATGGTCGTTCTGAATAGCGTTCTGTTGGAGATAGACGTCTGCGGAAGCACGCGAACAGCACAAGGAAGAAGAAGAAGCTTGGAGCACAACACACAAGACTGAATGTATTACTAGAGAATGTACAAAGATAAGTAGCCCATTAGGGCAATCGGCGTATATACAAGCCGGGGGAAAAAAACCTCCTAAAGAGGGAAAAAAGTGCCCCGGCGGTCCTAGAGTGTTCACACACATCACTACCTAAATATATCAACAAATCCCCCCTGGGAGTGATGCGGTGAACAAGGAGCTGACACTCATGTATAAGGAAGTGCCAAGCTATGTGGAAATCACTCCACAAAAGGAAGTAAGCCCAAAGCTTTGCGGAAAGCTTCAAACTTCTCCCTAGGCAGAGCCTTGGTGAAAAGGTCTGCAATGTTCTCCTGCGTGGGCACATATGCCAAGCTGATCTCCCCAGCAGAGAACCTCTCCCTGACATAGTGATAATGCACCTCAATGTGCTTAGTGCGAGCATGGAACACAGGGTTCCTCGCAACTGCCAATGCGCTCTCACTGTCAGTGAAGATGGTGGTGGCAGAAGACTGGCCAACACCCAAATCAGCCATAAGGCGTCTGAGCCACACACTCAACAGTCGCTGTGAAAGCTGCCCTATACTCAGCCTCACAACTGGAAGTGGCCACAGTAGGCTGCTTCTTGCTCAACCAAGATATACATGAGCTACCAAGCATGAAGCAAAAACCACTGGTGGACACACGAGTGTCATAGCAACCAGCCCAATCTGAGTCAGAAAAAGCATGCAAATCTGGCGGTAGTGATCCCCCCTTGGGATAAAACAACCCAAGTAGCCGAGTACTACTCAAGTAGCGAAAGATGCGCTTAACCGCTTTCCAATGCGTGACTCCTAGGCAATGCATAAACCTGCTCATCTGTGAGACAGCAAACTGAATATCTGGCCGAGTAATGCATAAGTAAATCAAGCATCCAACAGCCTGCTGATAGAGAACAACATCAAATGCATCTCCTGCATCATGAAGACTCAATCGTAAACCTGTCTCCATAGGACTGGCAATAGGCTTACAATCTTCAAGGCCAAAACGCTGCAATAATGTGTCAATATATTTCGTTTGACACAAAGTCATTCCACCATCAACATGCATAAACTGAATGCCCAAATAGTGATGCAAATGCCCCAAATCAGACATCTCAAATGAGGCATGCAAATTAGCCTTAAAATCAGCAGTATGTGTCTCAATAGGACCAGTGAGCAGCATGTCATCAACATAGACAACAATGATCAGAAGCACATCATTAGCACGCTTAACATATAAGGTGCTTTCAGTTGGACTATTCTCAAAACCATGTGCAATCAGATAGGCATGTATCTTCTCATACCAAGCACGTGGTGCTTGCTTTAAACCATATAATGCCTTCTTTAACCTGCAAACCTGGTTTTCATGCCCTTTCTGCACAAAGTCACGGGGCTGAAAAACATACACTTCTTCATGCAAGTCACCATTCAGAAATGCTGTTTTAATGTCCAACTGATGTACATTCCAACCATGATGGGCTGCAAGTGCACAAATGCTGCGAACAGTAGTCATACGGCATGTAGGTGCAAAGGTCTCATCAAAATCAATGCCTCTTTCCTGTGCATAACCCTTTGCAACAAGCCTAGCCTTATACCTGTCAACTATACCATCAGGTTTACGCTTCAGCTTGTATACCCACTTAGTGCCAATGGCCTTCTTGCCAGGAGGCAAGTCACATAAAGACCATGTACCATTCTTCATTATAGCATCATATTCAGATTGCATTGCAGCCATCCAATTTTCTGAATTTTGTGCTTCATCAAAAGAAACAGGCTCATTCTCATCACAGAGACTAGATGCAGCCATAGCATAGCAATCTGATGCAAAGGAGGCATTACGAGAGCCTGAACGAGTACGATATGACAAAGGTGCATCTAATTTGCTGTCACGCAAAGTCTGCACCAGCCATTTTGGCATAGTTTTTGCCTGCTCAATATCAGCTCTCTCATCAACAAGTGCATCATGTAAATCTGCATCAGAAATGGAATGATCTGCATCATCATATGAAACCTGCAAAGGTTGAGAAGTTGCCTCATTAGGACCAGCACTAGCCTGTCCACCTGTAAAAAGAGGCATCAAAGTATCATACATGTCTTTGGAGCTAACAGATGTCTCCTTAGTACATGAAAGCAATGGCTGAATAGCATCTTCCACAAAGACAACATCACGGCTAACCAGAATGCGTTTAGTCTGTGGATGATACAGACGATAGCCTTTACTTTCAGAACTGTACCCAACAAAAATACATTTTACTGCCTTATCATCCAATTTTCTGCGATGTTGTTCAGGCACTAATTCATATGCCAAACAACCAAAAACACGCAGATGAGCAACAGATGGCTTGCGGTCATGCCAAGCCTCATATGGAGTGATAGACTGCAACGCTTTAGTGGGACACCTGTTCAGTACATATGCTGCACACATGACAGCCTCAAGCCAGAAACTATGTGGTAAAGCCTGACTTTTGACCATGCACCTCTCCATCTCCATGAGTGACCTGTTCTTTCGTTCAGCAACTCCATTCTGTTGAGGTGTATACGGCACTGTACACTGGTGTTTTATCCCACGTTCAGCCAGAAATGCATTAAAATCTGAAGACATATATTCCCCCCCTCGATCAGAACGAAGGGTGCCCATTTTACATGCTGACAGATTTTCAGCCAAAACCAAAAACTGTTTGAAGCACATGAACACTTCGGACTTTGCTTTGAGTGGATATACCCATGCATGCCTGGAAAAATCATCAATGAAAGTCACGAAGTAAAGGTAATTTCCAAAAGAGGGTGTCTACATAGGACCACAGACATCACTATGTACAAGCTGCAATTTCTGCGTAGCCCGAACTGAACCATCTTTTGGAAAGGAAGAACGCTGCATTTTGCCCAAAATACAGCCTTCACAAACATGTTTTCCAGGTGCCTCAAGTTTGGGCAAAGAGGACACCATTTCAAATTTCTGTAGGCGTAACAAACTAGCAAAATTTAGATGACCAAATCGTGCATGCCAAAGCTTTGCATCTGACATAGCCTGAGAATCATGAACTGCACATGCCGAATCATTCACAGATCTTTCATAGTCTATGAGCTTATACAGCCCATGACATAAAATGCCAGAAGCAATAATCACATCGCCATTTGAGAGATCATGGACTGTACACCTGTCATCAACGAATTTCACAACCAAGCCAATCTTGGCTAATGCAGAAACTGATAACAGGTTCTTTTTGATCCCTGGCACAAATAAAGCATTTGACAAAGTGAAAGAACTACCATCAGCAGTAGTCAGAATGATCTTACCAACTCCCATAACAGGATGTAGCTCAAGCGTAAGCACCACCTCCTTTACTTGTCAATCCGCGGAGACGTGAGGACCGGTATGAAGACCACGAGCAAGTGAAGGCACAAGTGCGTGAGTGAAAGCACACAAACATGCACACACATACACACACACGCGCACAAAGTAAGATCAAAGAGAGGAACAATGGAAAGCTTAGATTGCAAAAGAGTTCTCTTACAAAAGTTCTATTCTCCAACAAGCTAACCTCAAAAATGAGCTCTCTAGCTCTTTTTATAGTTTTTTGACTAGTTTTGGCCCTGTCCAGACCTAGTGTCCGGCCTAGTTAAAAATTAGGTTCCAGGGCTTATTTGAGGGCTCAAACGAAGTCTAAAAATTATGAAAATTGGTACGATGGTACTTCTAATACTCCTCAAGCTCGAGGACTCCTCGGCTTGAACAAAATGGAGTTACTAAAGATAGATAATGGTATTTACAATGGTTTCTAGTGATGAAAATCACTATTTTTGTAGGGGATTCTTCTGAAAATTTGACATACACTTCTTGGAGCTCCCTACTTGCTCCCTTTCCTCGTGTGTCCACCTTTTGATGTGCTTCCATGCTTTGTCCTTGACTTTGAGCTTCAACACTCCCCCCCCTCTCGAGTCTGTCGTCCCTGACAGACCCTTGTTGGAAGGGCTGTTCTGTGTAGTGCTTTGAGAGGTGGTGTCCATCCGTTGTATGAGATGGTTCCTTGGATTCCAGCAAGAATGTGTTGTTGTGAGCTTTCAAAACTGCAAGTTGCTCAGAAGAGGTTGTCAAGAGTGATTTGGAGCAACTACTGGCTTCAATTTGCTTCCGAGATATGGATGTTGTTCCCATGATGTCTGGTAGCTCTTTTAAAGATGATGTTGAGAGCATTCATGCCAACTACTCATAACCCATAATGAATGATGGGTAAGTGTGTTCGTGCCTGGGTTGAAAAAAGTATGTGCCTTGTGCACGGCCTGGTAATGTAGCCCTACGCATGCTTACTTGGAAAATGCATTGGAAGAAGTATGGTGCAAAAATTGCGGGTCTTGAGCTAAGTGCTCAAGGGTATGCTGACGAAGAGGTTTCCTAAACTATCATGGTTATGGTGTTTCCAGAGTAAAGATACTTACCATGGCGAAGGTTGATGGATGTTTGCCTCTTCGTGTTGTACACTCGGCCTTTGGGATGGAACCTTGTTGATGAATGTCCATGTTGATTGTCCACTGATGAGATCTTTTGAGTGGTGGATCCCCTCTCCTCTTTTCAAAGCAACATTTGTCACTAACAATGTGCATTTTTGAGCTTGGGCTCATGCACGTTCACTTCCCTATATTGACACTCAGAGGAATATTGGACACGTGCCGGTTTCTAAGAGATTACCATGCTGATTGACATAGACCATTCACCAGTGCTACTGTTCCATACTGGTTCAGGAAATACTGAGAATTGAATTGCTTTATATTCCTTGGCAAGCAATATCGGGTAACTACACCAAGCTGAGTGTCACATATTCTCTTTAGCTCACCATATGCAGGAGTCTTCTCCTCCAGAACTACCTTGTGCAGATATCTCCTTGGGTGCTCTGGTACATGAAGTAGTTAAGCATCACTCAAGTTGCGGACCTTCAAGCTCTTCATTCTGCTGGCCGAGACACACTTTTATCCAATTTGATAAATGCCTAGTAATCGACAGTTCCACCTTCAACTAAGCATGACTCATTCATGTTTCATAAGCCAAACCTGGGAACAAGCTCTCTCGCACCCTTTTTTTTTTTTTTTTTTTTTTTTGAGGAACAGGATATCACAAAACAAGAACACAAAAGTTAGTATCAATAGAAATGTTCGACATATGTCACTGTGCTCTTGTGCATGGGATTCTCCAGTGTGTCTATGCACGGCCATGTAATGTGGCCCTATATTAATGCATACTTTGGAAATGCATGACCTAAATGGTGCAAAAGACAGGGTTGTGCAAGGAGCACATGGTTGTTGCTCGTTCGAGGCTTTTGATGTTATTTGTGGAGGTTGATGCCGACCTTGGTGGAGGTATCCATTGAGTCTCGAACTGATGTAATCCTCCTTATTGGAGTCCATTTTAGAACATCATTTGGCACTGTAGAGGTCACTTCAGGCGTCTTTCTCTTTGGATGCTTTCTGAATTGTGGTATCCAGTGTGGTTGATGCTTTGGTTCGGTGGAGGCTACTTGCACTTTTGGCTTCCAAACCCATATCCTTTTTGCATGTCTTCCTACTAATGTTGAAGAGCTGATTTGATCTTCCTTTGGTCTCTGTACGTGGTTCTTACCCTTTTCTCTTTTTGGCTTCTTTGTTGAAACCTTTTGCATGTGGGAGAACAAAGGTTGTTGTGGGTGTAGGATCTTCTTAGGTACCCACATCTGTAATTGCCCTTGTTGAGCTGCAGCTAACTTCTTAGGCACCCAAACTTCTTGGATATCTTGTGATGGAGCTTGTCTGAGCTGCTTCCTTCGTCTTCTGGCCTGGTTAGTGTGCATGGATGGGATTTGTGGGGGTAAGGCTGGTGGTTGCTCTCCTTTGTGTACCCAGATCTGCTTCATGCCCGGAACCGCTTTTTTATCGAATGGTGTCTTTCTATTTGATGTAGCAGTTGTCGTGAACGGTTGTGTTTGCTTGTGTGGTGGGCTCACTACTGTGGCTACTTGAGTCTTTGGAGAAGAAGAAAGATCCACCCGCCTTCGAACCTGGTCTTCCACGATTGACTCCTTCTGCATCATAGAGCTTTTGACACATACAACATCTTCTTTCATATGATTAGTCTTGGAAGAACTAAGAGAGTGTGTGGTGCCATGATCTAGGAGCATGCAGTTCTCTAATTCTAATGTAATGCATTGTTCATGTGCCCAAACTTGAAGAATTTGACTTCTTAGGTTTAAGTTAACTGCATGGTCATAGATCCAATCTTGACCCAAGACAAGTGGTTCTGTAAGGTTCTCATCTTGACATACTAGCGCTTTGACTTCCATTGGAACATCTTGAAGGTAGATGGGAAGTTCCACCTCGCCCAAACAAGGGGTTTCCACACCTCCCAATCCTATGAGATAAGCTTCTATGGGATTGATGTTCAACCCCAAGTCTTGGCAGTAGGAAAGTCTAACTGCACTACTTGCTGCACCTGAGTCAATCAATGCTTTCACCGTCCTTGCACCCTTCCCTTGTCCTATCTCTATGGTCACAAAGGGTCTTCGGTCAATGACATGAGAAGTCGCAATGCCTGACTTTTGACACATATCCATGTGATATTTTGGGGCTTCTGAGTTGACATCTAGGCCTAATCGCCTTAACTTATTTCGCCTAATACGCTCTCTGGCCTCTACCTGTGCTTCTTCTCTCGCTCTTAACTCTTCTTCTTTTTGCTTCTTAGCAGTGTTGAGTCTCATTAGCATATCCTCAGTAAGAGGTTCTTGATATAGCTTGACTCTGCAGCCACTAATATAGTTTGGCAAGATATCTCCTTCTAGAGTGGCCAACTGAACTGCACCACTAGTGGAAATTCTATTAATGATCATGGGTCCGTATCCTCTTTTTTCCAACTTACGGGCATGTTGTTTTAGTGTGTATACCAACACTAGATCTCCCTCTTTCAATCCCTTATCCTTGATGTGTGCATCAAAGTATGCCTTTTGCCTCTTCTTTGCAGCGTAGATGCCTGCTGCCGCTCGTAGCCTCGTTTCACCCAAGCGTTCGAGATCAAAGATCCTAGAGGACAATTCATGCCCATTCCACTCATACTCTTGTGCTACTTTTAAGGCAGGGATTAAGAAATCTAATGGTAGCACAGCGTTCTATCCGAAGACCATCTGAAATGGGGTGGCGTTGAGTACCGTTTTGTAGGCAACTCGATAAGCCCAAATAGCATGATGAAGTTGTTTGTCCCAATCAGAGCGTTTATTATTCACCAGTTTTGTCAATACGTTACAGAGGATCTTATTGGTACTCTCGGCTTGTCCGTTGGCTTGTGGATGATAGGGGGCGGATTTCTTATGTATTACCAAGAATTCTTGGAGAAGATTTTCAATGACTTCATTCAAGAAGTGTGTGCCTCTATCGCTCACTAACTCTATTGGTAGCCCATATCTCGTGAACACATTCTCGAATAAGAACTTAGCCGTCGTTTGAGCATCATTCTTTGTTGTGGCTTTCACTTCTACCCACTTGGTAAGGTAATCTGTGGCTACAATAATATACTCTGCATGGGAGTTTCTAGCAGGGGGATTAATAGGACCTATGAAGTCTATGCCCCACTTGGAAAATGCACGCCCTCCCATCATTGGCCTCAAAGGCATCTCGTCTTTTCTAACTGGATATTGTGCACGTTGGCATGTGTCACATTTCTTCACATAGGTATGTGCATCCATATGAAGAGTGGGCCACCAAAGTCCTGAGAATAGAATGGTCTTAATCACTCGGTCAGGACCAAAATGTCCACCTGCAACACCACTGTGTGCAGTCTCTAAGACCCTTAAATAGTCTGATTCATGAACGCACAGTCTTAAGTAACCATCTTTACCTCTTCGGTATAGGTTCTCTCCTACTAAGGCATAGCCTTGAGCCTCTTGCTCCATATTTCGTCTTCTTGCTAGACTGGCCTCTTTGGGTAATCTTCCCGATCTCATAAACTCTACCAATGGAGCACTCCAATCTGGAATTAATGATACTTGATAAAGGGTCGCATGCTCCACTGGTGGTCTCTCTCTGCACATTGGACAATTCTTGATCCACTCATGTATTTCTTTGTCCATGCTAGGCCAATACACTCCTAAACGTTTCAAATTCTGCAATGTTCGTTGTTTAGAATAGTGATTTCCTAGCAATCCCTCATGAGCTTGCTGCAACCAACTACTATGTTCATCATCCTCGACACAACAAGCTAATACACCCTCAGTATCTTGTTTGTACATGCTTCCTGCCAATATGTGATATTTTTGTGATTTTACAATTTCTTCTTGTGACGTTTTCACCTTCTGATTTGCAGGGCCGAAGGTTAGGACTGGTACCAACTTATTTGCCCATTTAGGAACAACTTCCAAATTGAACAGATAAGCATCAGGTAGTTCATCAGACACTCCTTGTGGTGACTCTCCTGAAGTAATGCGAGAAAGGTGATCTGCCCGAAGGTGGGTTCTACCTTTCCTGACAACAACTTCAAAGTCATACTCCATTAGTAAGAGGAACCATCTTACTAAGCGTCCAGTATTGCAAGGTTTATTGACCAAATATAACAAAGCTTGATGATCAGTGAAAAACTTGAACTTGTTGGCCAATAAATAGTGTCTAAACTTCTTTACGGCATATACCATGCCTAACCCTTCTCGCTCGGTTGTGGTATAATTTCTTTCGGCTGGGTTTAGTTGTCTACTAGCATATGCTATGGGCAAATCTAAATTCCCTTTGCCTGTGGGTTGTGCTAGCACACATCCTATGGCATGATTGGATGCATCCACATGGACATGGAATGGCTTATTCCAATCAGGAGTGGTCAATATTGGTGCTGTGCACAAACGTTTCTTCAGTTCATTGAAAGAATTCTCGCATTCGTCGTTCCACTCAAAATTAGACAACAAGGCATAAAGGGGTCTAGCTATGATCGCGTACATGTGGATAAACCTATGGTAATATCCACAATGGCCCATAAAGGCTTGTACCTCTTTAACATTCCTTGGCCTTGGCAGCTCCGCTATGGCTCGTACCTTATCTTCATCCGTTGAGATTCCATTCTTAGAAACAATATGACCGAGGATTTTACCTTGACGCACCATGAACACACACTTTTCTGGGTTCAGACACACTCGATATTCTCTACACTTGTTGAAGATCTGTCTGAGCTCAGGGATGTGAAATCTTCTTTCTTGGGAATGAGCACATAAATCATCCACATACACTTCTAAGCTCTTTCGTAAGAACTCTTTGAAGACATGACACATGAGCCTTTGGAATGTTGCAGGTGCATTGGTGAGCCCAAATGGCATCACCCGAAATGCAAAGATTCCCCACTCTGTAGCAAAAGCTGTTTTGTGTTGATCTTCTGGGGCAATGGCTACTTGATTGTAACCTGAAAATCCATCAAGGAAACTATAAACTTCCTTGCCTGCAACACGCTCCAATAGGTGTTCTGTGATTGGAAGTGGATAACTATCTCTAATCGTAGCGGCATTAACTTTTTTAAGGTTAATACACACTCGCAACTTCCCGTTCTTCTTGGGTACCACAACAATGGGAGACACCCATTCGGTATGCTCAATCTCATAGATGAATCCAGCCTCAATCAACCTATCAATTTCTTCTTTGATTTTGGCTGCATAGGTATCATTATATGTGTAGGGCTTCTGTTTGGTGGGCTTAGCATCAGCAGTCATGGGGATAGTATGAGAGCAAATTCTTGGATCTACCCCTTTCAAGTCTCTATAGTGCCATGCAAACACATCCCTATATTCCCTTAATAGAGCTATGAGCTCCATTTCTTCTCTTGCACTTAGGTCATCTCCTATATATGTGCATCTCTCTTCGTTCTCTTCAATGGTCACTACAATCTTCTTGGTCTTTTCTTTATTATCATATGATTCTCCTATGATGGCCTCTCTCTTAGGCATTCGTACCAAAATTTTGCGGTCGTCAACTTCATATTTCTTGAAGTTTTCTGGTACTTCAAACAATGATTCCTCCTTTTCTTGTTTCACTGCTTTTCTTTTCTTTTTCTTTTGACTACTCTCACTTCCATCCTTTGAGTTTACTGTTTTAATACTTGTGAGAGGTTCTTCTTCTTTCTGGGTGAACACTCCTATATCTTCTAGATAGTGCTGCTCTGAGTTAAAGCAACTATCCATCACAATAGACTCCAGATCATCGTCATTCTCTTCTTCTTCTATGACATCACTAGGGTCACATTCTTCTAGCAAGGGTTGACACATGAACACTGAGATATCATAACCCTCCTCATCACAATGAGGTGTCCACTGTTCCTCATTGACAGCAATGTCCATGGTGGCTAAGATTTCTGGCCAGCCATGAGGCTCAAACTCCTCATCTGGAAAGATCATCGGTGTGTAGGCTGGGTCCCTAACTGGTCTATCTCCTAGTGAAGTTCCTTCTTCCCTTGCCTTTAAACGTTTTTCCTCTTCCTTTGCGACTTTGCACATCCACAAATGAGTATCTTCATGCAGCCATGATGGATCAGGTGATCTTTCAGAATGCACAGAGATGGAATCTTCTTTCACTTTGTGGATAGAATTCCACTGTAGGGGTGGTACATCTCTGAAGGTGTAATCCTTCAAATTGACCTTAGTGGTGACCCCTAAGTGCTGTAAGTACAAGGAGTTAGTTCCCCAATCCTGTACTATTTGCAATTGTCGTAGGAAGGGTCTTCCTAGGATCATCTCAAAGACATTATTTTTCTCAAAGTCACATACAGCAAATGTGTGCTCAAACTCTACACCACAAGTGGTTAGAGTGATCCCTTCTAGCAATCCTAGAGGTCTTTCAAAATGACCATCAGCCATTTGGAGCTTCATTCTAGTTGGTCTTAATGTGGGTTTGCCCCATTGCTTCCACAAGGAGGTGGTCACAATAGCAACACCAGCACCTGAATCTATGATTGCTTTGGTTGTGTAATCTTGGTAGGTGATTGGAAGATAAGTATTACCTTCTTCACCTTCACACATGTCCCCTATTTTGTCTAGAGGTATCTCGGGTACCCTTTGCTTGGAGCCTGCTTTTGGCATGTTGGAATCAAGTTCTGGGACCTGATCCTTCACATGATTCCATAACTCAGGTTTTGCTTTGAGCAGCTCTTCTACAGTGAGATGACACTGAACCTTAGTGTTCTTCACGACATCAGTGTTCCTTGGAACCACTGAGTCTTCATTTCTTACTAGTATTGTGGGAGCTCTAATCTGGAGTGATTCCGATTCCCATGGGCCTGGAAATTGAGGCAGTTCTTCTAAGGTATTAGATTCAAAATCTAATTTTTCGTCTCCTTGTTCTGCTTCATCTTCGTAAATAGATGGAATGTCTTGGGGAAATTGATCATGAAGATCATCAATCTCAGGAATAGGAGGGGAATTACCCTTCTCCTTGGCCCATTTCTCCTCTTGTATTTCCCGCAAGAACTCTTGAGAGTACTGTTGAATAGAAGGAGGTATTCCAGCATCCGTGGAATTAGGAACATAAGCTCCCCTTGGTGGTGAGCTTCCTCTTTCAATAACTGGTTGAGCCTGTGGAGGTAGAGAAACTTGTGGTTTGTTTACCAACTGCTCTAATCGTTCTAGTAAGCCTTGGAAATGCAAATCCGATTTGATAGAGTTTGTCTGATTGAACTTTTGACTAGTCTCAAGTATGGCTTGAGCTTGTTCTACCATTTTCATGCACATTTTCATCCGTTCAATCTCTAAATCTGCTCTAGGGTAACTCTTGTCTAGGTTTGCCGCTGTAGGCCCTTCTTGGAGTCGAGCCTGGTAGGCCTTGAACATCATGTCCAAGCCTTCTGGGGTTGGATCTGCAAGAACAGACCCTGGTTGCGGTCTATTTACAATGGGTGGTGGGGTGGGATGAGGTGGAGTGGATGGAGTTTCGGCATGCGAGGGGCTTTGAGATGCAATGTCTTCTATTTTTGTTTTCGCTTCTTTTAAGCTTTCTTCTAGTTCCGATAACTTTTTATTCCACTTGCGATTGGCCTTCTCTCTGGTATCCTTCCATGTTCTTGTTTTCCTCTTACTAGGCTCTCCCGATTCACTCGACTCTGATTGTTCTACTGGTTTATCCTGTTTTAAGGCTTGTGCTCTAGTGACAGCTTGTATAGGAGCCACATTGCTACTACTTGAACTTGGATCTGCCACTAAGCCTACCACATTAATGGGTGTAATCTTGGGTGCACTAGAGGGGTTTCTTGGACAATCTCTGGGGAGATGGTCTTTGCCACAATCAGGACAAAAAGCCTGTATTGTGATAGCCTGTCCTTGGCTCGGAGATGGTGGGTGGGGACAGTCACGAATGAAATGGTCACCATGACATCTGAAACAAGATCCTCTAGGGGCTTGTGGTCTCATTTGTTTCAACTGGGGCCTAGGGTTAGGATTTGTGTACATGACATTGGAGTATTCTGGCTCCCAATTTTGCTCCATAGGCGGTGCCTCATATTGATACGAGTAAATCTCACTATGTTCAGGTGACTCTGTGTAATAAGCATGTGGACTACCTTCATGGGAGTAGTCTGAATTATGAGCCTGAGAGTCATTATCTGGTATCAATGGGGTTAGTGGCACCAAAGCTCTATTTGGATTTTCCTCTCCCACAGCATATTTGACTGGAATCACGTTGGCTGGAGCTGGCGGTTGGTTTCCCAAGACAGGTTGTGGCCTATATGGTGCCTGATATTGCTGTTGTGGTCTATAATATGGCTGTTGGTATTGGTTCTGATACCTACCTTGTGGGTAAGGTTGCTGATAATTCTGTCTAACAGCTTGCCTATTGTAGGGACAATCTTGAGCCGTGTGGTTTGTGTATTTTCTCTCAATAGTGCAATATGGAGCATTCCTTTCTCTAATGTTTTGGTTTTGCATTGGGCATACATTAGCCATGTGGTCGCCCCCACAAGTATAACACCGATTCACTGGAGTGACTCTCTGTGTTTGTTTATTTTGGACTCCCAGCTTCTTGGCAACTTGCTCAGCTATCTCTTCTATTTTTGTGGAGATCTTTGAAGTATGACTAGTGGAACTATCCGAATCTTTGTAGAGTTTGGACAATCCTAACTCCTCACCCAAGTTATCTTCTATGTCTATGCACGTCCGCACACACTCTTCTATGGATCTAGGATCTTTCAAGTATACATAGGATCTTAACTTTGTGCTCAGTAAGCCATCTAAAAACAAAGCCACTTGTTTGGCTGGTGTGGGTAGCTCTGGAGCAGGGCATCTTTCTAGGTACTGTCTAAACCTTCTACCTGCTAGTCGCACTGTTTCTTGGGGTGTCTGCTTGAAGCTGTGGATCAAAGATGAAGTGTTATGCCTGATACCACTCTTGGAAAATTCTACAATGAATTCGTCTAGCAGTTGACCTATATTGTGATAGTTGCGACTACTCAATGGTTGAAACCAAGCTAAGGCAGTGCCCTTAAGAGTCAGACCAAATGCCTCGTACTGGGTGAACAAATCCTCAACCTGTTCAGCTCTTAACACTTGTTTGAACTCAGCCACATGATCATAAGGATCTCCTGACCCGTCAAAATAATTCTTCATTGCCTTGATCACTTGAGTGGGTCTGAGTGTTCTTGGGTGCTCTCGGGTTCTAGGCAATGGAAATTCATGTTCATTTCTTTGTTGCCTATGTGCTTGATATCTCTCTCTTTCAGGTCTTTCATTTTCAAATCCTGACCTATTCCTGCCCACTGTGTGTGCAAAACTTACCTCCGGTCTCTCTCTAGTTCTTTCTCTCTGGGCTTCCTGAGCTTGGGATGACCCTACTCCTTGGAGGCCGTGGAAAACATTGGATCTTGGTGGGGGGAAAATCAATTCATTCTTCCAAGTATATGCATGTCTATCATGTTCTGTTACCAAGAAAATTTTCTCTGATGTGTTATCCAGGTAGACAACCTTTCCTGGTATCTCTGGATCCTTGAACTCGTAGATGATGACTATGCCCAATTGGCTAGGTTGTTCTGGCTTGAATCTCCAAAAGGCTTCCTCTGTTTCTCTATTCAAAAATAGTTCTATGCTTTTGTTGTCTTGAGGGATCCAGTCTGGAGTGATCACTCGGGTCAAAACTGACTTGCCTCTAGGAGTCTGGGGTCCTTGTCCTATATTTCCTTGTTCTAGGTCTCCTATCTCATTCTCATGAATGATATTTCCAAACTCATCGGTTCTATCTGGTTGGTTGGTAACCACATACATGGTTCCTTCCTTATCAATGTATGAACCCTCTTCGAACTTGACCACCGGGTGTTCAAGTCCAAAGGATTGATCTGGATTTTTGAGTTGGACCACTGATCGCCTCAGACCATCCTCATAGATGCGAGCACCTAATTGGTTGGTCCGAATATATTCCAACTGTGTCTTATAGGGACCTTCCGGTGTTTGTAGATGGGCAGTCCCTGAGCCACCTGCAGGTTTTCCCATGCTAAAAGACATTTCTGAATCACTTGTGTCTGAACTTAGTAAAAGATCACCACTTAGTTGTTGTGTCCAAGACTTGGATGTATGGTTGACACTAGCCTCAGAAGATCTAATGCTTTGTTTATCCTTGCCTAAGTGTCTACCAGATCTCAGGTTCATAAGCTTTAGTCAAGAGTCCAAAATTTCCCTTTGGTATGGTTCAAAATTCTTTGGAGTCCCCTTGGTTCCCTAGTCCCACCTGAGGGTCAACTTCAAATTATCCTATCTCAAAATCAACGCATTATTCTTGAAAAAAACAGTTGAGATCGTGTAGGATTTGAAACGAGCTTTCCAACAAGCTATAGAGCTCAAAAAATGGACTTTGGATGAGAAAGTTATGTCAAATCAGGCTCCTAGGGGTCAAAACAGGCAAACAGGACCTTTGGAAAAAATCGCGATTTTGTGAACTTTCTGAAAATCGCGATGCTGTGACGTAAAAAAAAATCGCGATGTTGAGCACAAAATCGTGTTTCTGAAAATCGCGATGTTGTGCAGAAAATCGTGATTTGAAAATCGCGATTTTGATCACAAAATCGTGTTTTTGAAAATCGCGATGTTGTACAGAAAATCGTGATTTGAAAATCGCGATTTTGATCACAAAATCGTGTTTTAGAGAATCGCGATTTTGACTCAGAGAATCGTGATTCACAAAATCGTGTTTTTGACTGAAAATGTGTTTTTCACATGAAAATCGCGATGTTGATCACAAAATCGTGTTTCAAAGAATCGCGATGTTGATCACAAAATCGTGTTTCTGAAAATCGCGATGTTGTGCAGAAAATCGTGATTTGAAAATCGCGATTTTGATCACAAAATCGTGTTTCTGAAAATCGCGATGTTGATCACAAAATCGTGATTCACAAAATCGTGTTTTGACTGAAAATCGTGTTTTCTCAGAATCGTGTTTTTGACATGAAAATCGCGATTTTGAGCAGAAAATCGTGAATTGAAAATCGCGATTTTGAGCAAAAATTCGTGTTTTCTCAAAATCGTGTTTTTGACTTGAAAATCGCGATTTTGTCCCAGAGAATCGTGTTTTTCCATAGAATCGTGTTTTTCTCAAAATCGTATTTTTGGCTGAAAATCGTGATTTGTGAGAATCGCGATTTTGAGCAGAAAGTCGTGTTTTTCACAAAATCGTGTTTTTGCTGAAAATCGTGATTGGTGAGAATCGCGATTTTGAGCAGAGAATCGTGTTTTTTGAAAATCGCGATTTTGAGCAGAGAATCGTGTTTTTTTGAGAAAAAACACAGAATCGCGATTCTTTTCAACCAACTTTTAGGCGGGAAAACTGAAAATCGTGATTTTTCAAAAAATTTTGAATTTTCACAGAATCGCGATTTTCATCACAGAATCGCGTTTTTTGGCGGGAAATTCAAATTTCTGAGCGCCGGCTATGGCGAGCTCCGTATGAGCAGAAAATCATGAAAAAAACACAGCGCTTGCTCTCCCTTGCTTCTCCTAACTCCTTCCCACACAATAATGCATGAAAAATGGTATGAAGATGGTGAAAATGCACTAAAAAACAAGAATTTTCTATGAAGAAGAAGATGGAAGAAGGTGGAGATGATGATGATGATGAAGATGAAGAGGAAAAAACAGAAAATGAACTGAAATGACAGTTTTTTTACCTTCCAACGTCGCAAATCTACGATCTTACCATCACAACGCTCGTCCTCGAAGCTCTCTCCCCGGCAACGGCGCCAAAATTTGGTGTAGCTCAAGCGTAAGCACCACCTCCTTTACTTGTCAATCTGCGGAGACGTGAGGACCGGTATGAAGACCACGAGCAAGTGAAGGCACAAGTGCGTGAGTGAAAGCACACAAACATGCACACACATACACACACACGCGCACAAAGTAAGATCAAAGAGAGGAACAATGGAAAGCTTAGATTGCAAAAGAGTTCTCTTACAAAAGTTCTATTCTCCAACAAGCTAACCTCAAAAATGAGCTCTCTAGCTCTTTTTATAGTTTTTTGACTAGTTTTGGTCCTGTCCAGACCTAGTGTCCGGCCTAGTTAAAAATTAGGTTCCAGGGCTTATTTGAGGGCTCAAACGAAGTCTAAAAATTATGAAAATTGGTACGATGGTACTTCTAATACTCCTCAAGCTCGAGGACTCCTCGGCTTGAACAAAATGGAGTTACTAAAGATAGATAATGGTATTTACAATGGTTTCTAGTGATGAAAATCACTATTTTTGTAGGGGATTCTTCTGAAAATTTGACATACACTTCTTGGAGCTCCCTACTTGCTCCCTTTCCTCGTGTGTCCACCTTTTGATGTGCTTCCATGCTTTGTCCTTGACTTTGAGCTTCAACACAGGATAAGAGGAGTTATTGGCGCATGTGACAGTATTCCCTGTAGGGGCAGGCTCGAGTGAAGAGAAGAAACTGCGCTGCGAGGTAATATGTTTGGTCGCCCCACTGTCAAAGTACCAAACATCTGAGTCTACTGCAGACATGCACTGATCATGAGAAGATGGGTCAAAACTGCAGACAGTAGTAAACGCCCATTCTTCTTCCTGCACAAGATTTGCAGACTCTGTTTTTGGTGTAGAGGCCTCTGCAACAACCATTCCAGCCTCTTTCTTCTTTGCCTCTTTAGCAGCCAGTTTTGGACAGTTCTTTATAATATGATCATTTCCTTTACAGTACTTGCAGAACAATTTTTGCTTTTCTGATTTCTTTTCATCTTTATCCTGGTTCTTCGATTGTGCAGCATTTGCAGATTTCTGCTTACTAGTAGAAGAGCTCCATTTTCCTTTGCCCTTCTGACTAGCCAGGAAAGCTTGATCTGCAACACGCATAATGGACCTGTTCTGCCTGGACTGATCTTCCTGCAACAGAACAGAGACTAATTCCTCAAATGACAAGGCATTCGGATTGCCTTTCATCATCAACCGAAGAGTAGAGGCAAAACTCTGATATGAATCAGGAAGACCATTCAGAACGGTCTGCACAAGTGAGCTATCTGGAATAACCTCATCAGCAGAAATCAATTGTTCCTTCAGGTCTTTGATCTTTGTAAGAAAACTGTCCATAGAATCACCTTCATTCATGTGCTCACTCTCCAATTGTTTTTGGAGGTAAGCAACACGAGCCTCATTCCTAGCCTGGTACAAAGTGGTAAGTGTATCCCAAGCATCCTTTGCTGTTCTGCAAGAGCGAATGTGAGGAATAATGGCACTTTTGACAGACAAGGCTATCAATGCATGTGCTTGGGCATCTCTGCCATCCCAACGAATCTGCTCTGCAGTAGGTGCAACAAAAACAGCAGCACGAACAGGAATCTGCGGAATATCATCTTCGACACCATCTTCATCAGCTCCAACACCTGTATTTGCAGTACCTGTCGTTACAGGTGTAACAGGACGTCTTTCAACACCCTGCACAATGTTCCACAATCCTTTTGCAACCAGTACATGTCCCATCATATAAGCCCATAATGGGTAGTTGGTACCATCCAACTTATCCTCAACAGCCAACATACGGAATACATCACTGCTTTCAGCCATGGCCGGTGACTAAAATACCTTGATGTAGAAAATTGACTGTATCTCAAAAAGTTGAACAGAACTGCCCAGACGAGTTCTGCTAGACCTGTAGCAGACTTCGAGACGCTTAAACTGGCGAACAGAAACTGGTATATACCTTTGGCACAAAAGGACGAAATAGCCTGCACGAGCGGTGCGATAGTGCGTTCGGAGGCCGAAACGAGCTCAGATTGCGATTTCGGCACCACAAAGCGAAGCTGTTTTGATCTCGGAAACACCCTGAGTATGCTCACCAAATCTGAGACTGCAAACAGAGGAGTGTCGATGGCGCCCTAGAAGAAGCGACGACCTGCTCTGATACCAATTGTTGGAGATAGACGTCTGCGGAAGCACGCGAACAGCACAAGGAAGAAGAAGAAGCTTGGAGCACAACACACAAGACTGAATGTATTACTAGAGAATGTACAAAGATAAGTAGCCCATTAGGGCAATCGGCGTATATACAAGCCGGGGGAAAAAAACCTCCTAAAGAGGGAAAAAAGTGCCCCGACGGTCCTAGAGTGTTCACACACATCACTACCTAAATATATCAACACGTTCAAGGCGACAATAGGTATGATACCATTCAGATTGGTGTACGGATTGGAAGTTGTAGTGCCCATGGAGTTTGTGGTCCCAAGTTTGAGAGTAACAACTAAAAAGATGTCTCCTTAGGTTTCAGTTAAGCATAGAAGTGATTATCTTCTTCAGTCAGAGGAGGATCGTTTAGTTAGTGCATATATTACAGAAGTAATTTAGAGAAGGAGACAAGCTTGGGTGAATATGAATGTGAAATTCAAGCGATTTCAAAAAGGAGATTGGGTGATGGTGTACAATTCCAAGTTACGGCCTCATCTAGGAAAACTTACATTGAGATATAAACGTCCATATCAGATTGTGCAAGATTTAGGTCAAGGAACTTTTCTATTAGCGGATGTGTTTGGCACAATGATGGAAAAACCGATTAATGGATTTCGTTTGAAGAATCAAGGGAAGCCGCCCCATATGGACTAGTTGTCATCTAATTTAGTCCAAGAGATGTTTAATTCTGAAAATCGGATTAGTACCCTTATTGATCAAATAAGTGAGAAGGCCTATTTATCTACATGGTCTTCAGTGGTAGCATGCTTTATTGATAATGTTGGTCCAAGATTACATTAAGTGCTTTTTTGAGGATACGATGGTCTTCATGTGTTAATTTAAAGTCAGTAAATGAAGTATGCAAATTTCAAGAAGGCTGAATGTAGAGAGTAGAAGTGTAAGAGTTGCAAGCTAGATGGCCGAGCAGGTTAGACCAACACGAACATGTTATATTGGAGGGGAAGAAGATGCAGATGGAAGATAAGGAGTGGAAAAATCACGTTTAGTCGAAGGTACAACAGAGGGAAATAGTTTCTCAAATGATAGTGGAGCAAGAGGAAATGTATAGGCAAATAGTGCAGGTTTATGAAGATACAGTCACATAAATAGTTCAGAAGCAAAATTTGCATAGGAAGTTTAATATAGTGGTAGTCAATCTAGGGATTTTGTCCTCACCGAATTTTGTTCCAAAATTAATACATTCAAGCATGCAATTGGATATCCTTTTAGAGCATGGTTGGAGAATAACTTATTTTGCATGATCCGATTAGTAATGGAATGTTTCCATGATCCAATTAGTAATGGAATGTCTCCTCAAATGTCACTCCGTACCTTGGAAAAAATATGTTTGTACTCTTATCACCACTTTCAAGGTTGGGGTGGATTAGTTGAAAAGGCTTTCAAAATGATTAACTTAGTCATATTTAATTGGGCACGAATCGAAAAATTTTGTTCTCTCGGAGTTTTATTGATCGGATGTCCAAAATTCGGAGTTTGTTCAATCCGTTTTTCATGGCTCGGAGTTGGTTGGTTCAGTGTTAAGCAAATCGGACTTTGCTGGGTCGAAGCTTTTTTTTCGGATTATGCTGGATCAAAAAGTGTCCATTTAGAAAAAGGTGGTCAGAATATTATTTTATTACTCTTGTTTTGTGCATGAAAGTGTATGAGCCCAAACGCACGACCTCAATGCTGTTTATATCGTTGTGCAGGAAGGCATTCATGTCATCGGCAAAGAGTCTCACAATCATTTGGCCATGATTTAGAGGTAGGGAAAGACCCTTAAGATTGTCAGTGTCCATGTGATGCTTTAATAGGCAACTGAGTCCATTCGAGGCGATAGCGAAAAGTAATGGAGTCAGAGGACAGCCTTGCCTGATTGATCTTTTTAAACGAATGGGCTCAGAGAGCTTACCGTTGATGTTTATTCTAGTTGAAGCGTTTCCAAGAAGAGTGGAAACCATCTTCGTGAACTTATGGCTGCATCCAAGGTCTTTCAATGATTGAAGAATATAGTCCCATTCCAATCTATCATACGCTTTGTCGAAGTCAATCTTAATGAATACGAGATCTTGTGCAGACTCCTCAGCAAATGCAACGCCTTCCCAAATGTCAACAATTGCTTCAAGTATAGATCTGCCTTTGGTAAAACCTTTCTGGTCCTCACAAAGCCATGACTTTAAATGACAAGAGATTCTGTTGGCGATAACTTTTGCAATTATCTTGTATCCTGTTTGGAGCATGGTAATCGGTCGCTAGTTTTCAATTTTGTTCTTATCTCCCCTTTTGTGGATTAACTTGATGATTCCATTATTAAGACACTCGGGGAGGGCACCGAAGGAGAGAGCCTCTTGCCACACTAGATGCAGTGGGGTGGCCACCTCATGTTTGAAGGACTTGAAAAACTGATTGGTGAGGCCCGGGCTTTTCCCATTGGGAAGAGCATCAATAACCTCAATAATTTCATTCTTGGAAATGTTAGCATCCAGTAGAGAAATCATGATTTGTGGGATTCTAGATTGAGCAACCCTAGAGAATGGTTGCCATGGAGTCACGCCTGTGCGGGGAAAGAGGAGCTGAGACCCCGAGAAGATGGGTAAAGTGCTCCACGATGATAGATCTATTCTCAACTTCCGTGCTACATTCAGTTCCATTGTTGTCGACCAATAATGGAATGGATTCCCTAGCCTGTTTCCTTTTGAGGATGTTACACATCTCTTTCGATGGTTTGTCAGCCTTGCCTGCCCACCAATCTTTGAAGAATATTTGAAGATTTTTCCTTTGAACCTCCTCCTCTAATCTTAGTCTTCCCCTGATTTTCAAAAGACCTTGTTGGAAATGTAAGTTACCTTTGTTCACCTCTTCTTCAAGCCGTGACAGCCTCTGGTACACTGTTTCTCTTCTTTTTTTCTGGATATCTCTTATAGCCTTTTGATTCCTGATCAGAATTTTTTGAGTCCTTTCCACCGCGCTTCACCAGCACTTAGCCGGTTCATTACAGTAGGCAAAAGCTTCCGTCCACACTGTAGAAATTTCTTGGTGGACAGAGGGGAGGGAAAACGATGTCTGACAAGCATGAAACCAAGGGGCTTTTTGGAGCATGGGAGTCGGTTTGAAAGATAGAGTAATCGGGTAGTGGTCCGAGATAGTCAGGTCCATGTGTTGGGAAATCGAAGGAATACCCCACTAGAGGAAGGTGTTTTGATCGATGTAACATCTATCAAGTCTGGCTTTCCGCAAAGAGTCCCCCAATCGGAGATTTGACTAGGAGAACCCCTTCATGTCTTTCACGTCGACCAGGTCGAGATGGAGCTTGATTTTATCCCATATCTCTTTCTCTTGGCCGTCAATAATTTTTCCCTTGTTATTCCATCGGTCCCTAGGAAACTCAACCATGTTGAAGTCCCCACAAATCAGAACATTATGTGAGAGGGAGTCGAAGGAAGCCCACGTATCAATTCTATCCGCTTCACTATTAGGGGCATAAATTGAGACCACAGTGAACTGAAAAGGGAACCCGATAGAGGTAGCAATCCAACGATGATTTCGACCTTCAAAAGTCGAGGTCACACTGCCAGACAAGGAGTGACTAATACCGATCGCAGCACCCCCGGCCCCCCTAGGGTGAGAAGTGGAGAACCAAAGGTGGTTCGGAGAAATGCATTTAAGCCGTTTCTGGAGATCCTCTCCGTCGATTTTAATCTCTTGTAAGCAGATAAACTCAGGGTTGAGGCACTGTCTCTGAACCACTGGCCAAGAATCGCCGCTCTTGACGGGTCCGACAAGCCCCTGACGTTTAGTGATGTGAATTTCATTACTGATGGTTGCCCTCTTTGAGGGGAGAGACCCGATCTTTTTTCTTCTTGTGATCTTCTTTTTTCCTCCCAGTTTCTTGACTTAGGATCCTACCCTTGAGGGGGCTCTTCCATGGCATGCCTGATGGTTGTTTTCCTTTAAGCTTTGACTTTTGTTGCGGTAACCTTGGAATGCATACCGGAAGGCTAGGGCCAAGGAAGGAGCTTTCACAGTCTGGTTGTCTTCATTGCTAGTCGTGAAGCTTTCCTCTTTACTCGTGGTGTAACCTTCTTGGTTGTCTTCTTTGCTGGTAGAGCACCCAAGGGAATTTTCAGTGGGGTCTTCTTCATAATGGTTGTCCCCTGGGAAGTCGACCTCATTAATCTCCTTTTCTAGGTTACAGTACATGTTATTCGAAGGAGCAATTGTCGTAGTGTTCCTTGCTGTTGATCTTCGAGGGCTAACTTTCCACCTGCGCCTTACTTTAGTGAATCCTTCTGAATCCGTCTCAGCAACGTGAGTTCCCTCTTCTTCCTCCATCCAAGGGGGATGACCCCGAGTGTCAACTTGAGGGAGAGGATCTAGGGTCCCATCTGGTTTAAGCTTGTTTTTATTGGTACTTTTCTTCAAGGGGCAATCTTTGATCCTATGACCTTGATGCCCGCAACGGAAGCACGCATTTGGCAAGTTCTTGTAAGTAACCTCCTGTGTCCAAGTCTTACCATCTCCACAATTTATGGAGATTTTTGAGGGAAAGACCTTGTTCAAGTCTGTTTCAGCACAGATCTGTTGCAAGAGGGAGAGGTTTTTGGCTTATATGTTTTTACGTGAATTAAGAATAAAACATAAAAGAATGAGACAACAGATTCCGAACAACAATTTCTAGATGAAATTCTAGTCATCAAATAATTTAAATTAGAAACATTTCTCTTTGCATGAATGCAAACATTCGACTTTTTATCCGAAAATTCTCCTTAAAGTGAACCTTCATTTATAGGTCGTTTAGTTTGCATATGGAATCGAACCATGAATAGGTTGGGGAGTGAAGGGCTTGATTGAAGAGTGACTAGTCATGCATCAAGAGACGCATGAGGGGTTATGGTGGCCTCTCAACATCTTCAGCGTTCTCATAAAATGAGAGGGACATATTCTTCGTTCAAAGTACTCTACAGAATAATTTAATCGCAACTCTCCCACTAGTCCCTTTTTGTTTTGTTCATCTATTAGCTAATCTATTAAACGTGTTATGGCTCATCAAATTCGGAAATCCAAGTAGAATCACAAAAAGGTATAAGTTTTCACGTTTCTTTCTTTTTTTTTTCAAGTACAACAAAATGTGATAAGCAAAACAGTGAGATGCACATCCTTGGAGGATGGGGCTAAGGAACCCCAACATTTATGAACTCGGACATCTAAATATTATCTCAAGGCTTTTGGTCATATGGATATCTGTATGGACATCAAGAATCTGTTCTTCAATGAAAGCTTCATTTCAAAGCAGCCAACAAATCCACAGAACATCAGCCCTCCAAATGTTCCTGCATACACCTAATTTGGTTTCCTTATAGCCTTATTTCTAACCAGCCAACAAAGCGACAGGTAATCATCCCTCATAAAGCTCCACATGGCAAATAATACCTATTTCTAACCAGCCAACAAAGCGACAGGTAATCATCCCTCATACAGCTCCACATGGCCAATAATACCTCATACAGCTCCACATGGCCACACACCTAGTATGATCTCCTGATAGCCTTGCTTCTAAGCAGCCAACAAACCCAGAGGATCAGCCCTCAATATGTTTCAGTACATGGCGATCTCTAGATTCCTCCATACGCCTAATATGATCTCCTTATAGCTGAAATGGTCTGGATCATGGTGATTACAGCAAACCTTGGAAAAAGATGTAGATGAGGTAGATGACCTATGGACATGAGATAACGTTGAACTCGTGGTGTATTCATAAACTAGGATGGTCTACCTATCCCAGCATAGCCTTTCACCGTCCCAAAATTCTCGAGGGATATTCATCATCAGTCTCGGAATTCAGCAGAATGCTTTTAACCTTGGCAAATTCATCATGGAGCCCCATCAGATGCCTGTCTTCGGCGGAAGAAGCTTGCATGTGCCCACAAGGAGTACAGTATCCTTCAATCCTTTCGAGTCCTTTTCGGATTTCTTGCATCTGAGCTCTAAGCCTGAGAATTTGTGTATCACTGTGGCTTGCCCTTTCTACCACGTAAAGAAAGGCGCACTGATTAAAAAAGAACATAAGTTTTGCGGCTAGTTTCTTCCTCAGGCCGACCAATTGATTGCTGTACCGAAGTCTGCGCAAAGGATGGTACCAATCTCCCTTTTGCATGCAGCGTTTCACAAGCTGTTCTCCTCCTTCGAGCATCTTGGAAAGCTCGTCACAGTGAGACCGCAAAGCAGCATCCACGCTCTGGGATATGAAGTGAGGGCTGAGTTTAAGGAGGATAGGCTTATTGCATAGCAGGTCTCTTTCTAGAGCTCTGCAATATTTTTTGCACCAGAAACTCTTAAGGGTCGCTTCTTTTACGACATTCAGTAAAGACTCCAGAGCACACTGCAGTACTACGGCAGTGACTGCGCTTTCCATTGATCGTCGGTTCTCCCAAATGCGTGCGAAGTAAATGGAGACTCGAGAGTGCGGGGAGAGAGAGAGAGAGAGAGAGAGAGAGAGAGAGAGAGAGAGAGAGAAAACAAAGATGAACCATGTACCATGTAAGTCTGAGGGGGGGGAGAGAGAGAGTGTGTGTACCATTATAATGAAATGCCGAGAGAAAACACTCTTGTCTGTCACAGAGTGTTTTCCTTTCTGATAATGTCACATCAACGGCTTCTGATTTACAATCCACTACAAGAGAAATACAAGAAGCCGTTGATGTGACACTACACACTACAAGAGAGAGAGGATAGGAGAAAACAAAGATGAGAGAGAGGATAGGAGAAAACAAAGATGAACCATGTATAGTGTTATACACTACAAGAGAGAGAGGATAGGAGAAGACAAAGATGAATCATTTACCATTTTTTCTATTGTATACTTTCTGATAATGTCACATCAACGGCTTCTGATTCACAATACACTACAAGAGAAATAGAAGAAGCCGTTGATGTGACACTATACACTACAAGAGAGAGAGGATAGGAGAAAACAAAGATGAACCATTTTTTCTATTGTATACTTTCTGATAATGTCACATCAACGGCTTCTGATTCACAATACACTACAAGAGAAGAGAAATGGAAGAAGTCGTTGATGTGACACTATACACTACAAGGGAGAGAGGATAGGAGAAAACAAAGATGAACCATTTCTTCTATTGTATACTTTCTGATAATGTCACATCAACGGCTTCTGGTTCACAATACACTACAAAAGAAATATACTTTCTGATAATGTTCTGGTTCACAATACACTACAAGAGAAATAGAAGAAGCTGTTGATGTGACACTATGCACTAAAAGAGAGAGAGGATAGGAGAAAACAAAGATGAACCATGTACAGAATATCTATTTGCAAACTAGAATTCAGAGCTGACAAACTTTCATTTCAGGTAACCTTATAAGGTCTCTAGTGATATGGTGTCTAACAAACAGTATAAGGTAACCTTCATAGTGTGCATACACAAGTGTGTAATTGCTAGGTTTAAGGGGAGCCCCACATTTTGACGGATAGGGAGGCTTGTTTTTTTTTTCTTTTTTTTTTTTTTATAAAGGAAGTTTGGCCTTAGCCTATTCTCCCAGACTTTAATTAAAAAAAGAGGAAAAGTTACAAGTGACTGTGACTAGTGCCATGGGACCCCCCAAATCCCACAATGCAGGGGAGGATTATGGCAAGCTAGAGGGCATTACAAATGAGGCGGACAAATCTATCATCTCCCTCATGTGGGACCCATTTGGGTTTCAACTTGTTGTTTTCGAGGAGATAAATGAAGTGATGTCTAAACGGTGGAGATCTCTTATCTCGAGAGATTCTTTTACCTAGAAGGAACATGGATTTCTCAATCGACCATTCCGTTGGAGTTTGGCCAAAATTAACAGCACACCGCTCCCTCCAAATCTTCCAAAGAGTCTCACCTCTGATGGCATTCCACAGTCTTGCTGAGCAGCCAACTGCCTCACCCAACAATGCTTGTTGCCAATTGATTCGGTTCTTGAGTCTCAATACCTGCATCACATGATGCCAGATAACATGGGACTTGGGGCAATCCAAGAACAAGTGAACTAAATCTTCAATGCATCGATGGCAATGCTTGCACCATGGTGGCACACCACGAATTTTGTTAGCCCTTGCATTGGACCAGATACCTTTATCCAAGATCTTCCACATGAGAACAGACTTTTTGATCTCAATTAGGGGGTGCCAAATAGACATGAACTTTAGTTCCCATCGAAGTTTGGTCCAAGAAAGGCACCACCTCTTGTTAAGAGTGTGATGAACATCTAAGATCTCTTTGAAGTTGGGGATTCTAGATAGTTTCTTACCATTGCTCCATTTGAGGCCTTCTAAGCAAGGAGGATCCTGACCGCAAAGAAGGCGGGTAGTTGAGCGGTTCCATGCTAAACACCTGTCTTGAAGAAGCATCCATTCCTCGACGGTAACTCTATATCTTGGATCTAAGTCTTCGAACCTAATCCACTAGCTGGTCTCTTCTTTCCATAGTTGTTTCCACTGTTTGAACCCCTTGTTCCATAGATGCTTTGCAATTTGGAGGTTCCAAGACTCCACCCCCCGAATGCCGCCGATCGAGAACCAGATAGAGTCATTTTGTCTTATCCTAGCCGCCCACTTCCACTCTTCACTGATTCTGATGAATTGTTTGGCCTTGTTCCAACTCTTCCATAATGAACACACGAGGCTAGACCCTTTAGGGGACACCGGGTGGGGGGAGAACAGAAGCGTGAGAATCCCTATGTCCTTCCAACGTGGAAGGCCAACTAAGGTAAGGTCTTCCCTGTTTTTGAATATCAATTTAGCCCAAGAGGATTCACTATTGCTCCAAGCCTTGATAAGCCACTTTGTCGCTAGCTTGTCAGCCAACCCAACGATATCCAAAATTCCCAGGCCCCTTGAGTCTTTTGAGCTAATGCAAGTTTCCCATTTGATTTTGGGAATTCCCCTCTTGTTGGGGTCCCCAGTCCATAGGAAGTTTCTGCAGATTCTTTCCACTTTGGCCAAGTCTTTCTCATTAGGTCTCCAACACGAGATAAAGTAAATAGTTGTAGACAACATAAATGTGTTAACGACCATAGCACGCCCTGCCAAGTTGAATTGCATACCTTTCCAATGATTTAGTTTGTTATCCAGCTTGGATAGTACCCACTTCCATCGTTGGTCCATTGAGATGTCAAATTCCATCGGAATGCCGAGGAGATGGAAGACTTGACCTCTAGGGATAACTTGACACCCCTGATCTAACAACAATTGGGGTGTAGGTCCGTTGATTGCTCTAAAAGTAGTTTTCGCATGGTTGATTTTTGAATCTGACACCACACAAAAGGTGTCGAGGCACCTCTAGAACACCTCACGGTTGTTCATATCGTTATGCACAAAGGCATTCATGTCATCGGCAAAGAGTCTCGCAATCATTTGGCCATGATTTAGAGGTAGGGAAAGACCCTTGAGATTGCTAGCATCCATGTGATGCTTTAATAGTCGACTGAGTCCATTTGAGGCAATAGCGAAGAGTAATGGAGCCAGAGGGCAGCCTTACCTAATTGATCTTTTTAAACGTATGGGCTCAGAGAGCCTACCGTTGATATTTATTCTAGTTGAAGCATTTCGGAGGAGAGTGGAAACCATCTTCATGAACTTTTGGCTGCAACCAATCTCTTTCAATGATTGAAGAATAAAGTCCCATTCCAATCTATCATACGCTTTGTCAAAGTCGATCTTAATGAATACCAGATCTTGTGCAGACTCCTCAGCAAACGCAAGACCTTCCCGAATATTGACAATTGCTTCAAGTATAGATCTACCTTTGATAAAACCTTTCTGATCCTCACAAAGCCATGACTTTAAATGACAAGAGATTCTGTTGGTGATAACTTTTGCAATTATCTTGTATCCTGTTTGGAGCATGGTAATCGATCGCCAGTTTTCAATTTTGTTCTTATCTCCTCTTTAGTGGATTAACTTGATGACGCCATTATTAAGATACTCAGGAAGGGCGCCGAAGGAGAGAGCCTCTTGCCACACCAGACACAGTGGGGTGGCCACCTCATGTTTGAAGGACTTGAAAAACCCATTCGTGAGGCCATCAGGACCCAGACTTTTCCCATTGGGAAGTGCATCACTAATCTCGATAATTTCGTTCTCGAAAATGTTAGCATCCAGCAGAGAAATCATATTCTGTGGGACTCTAGATTGAGCAACTCACTGTTTTGCTTATCACATTTTGTTGTACTTGAAAAAAAAAAGGAAAAGTGAAAACTTATACCTTTTTCTGATTCTACTTGGATTTCCGAAGTTGATGAGCCATAACACGTTTAATAGACCAACTAATAGATGAATAAAACAAGAAAGGACAAGTGGGAGAGTTGCTATTAAATTATTTATGTAGAGTACTTTGAACGAAGAATATGTCCCTCTCATTTTTTGAGAACGCTGAAGATGTTGAGAGGCCACCATAACCCTTCATGCGTCTCTTGATGCATGACTAGTCACTCTTCAATCAAGCCCTTCACTCCCCAACCTATTCATGGTTCGATTCCATATGCAAACTAAACGACCTATAAATGAGATTTCACTTTAAAGAGACTTTTCGGATAAAAAGTCGAATGTTTTCATTCATGCAAAGAGAAATGTTTCTAATTTAAATTATTTGATGACTAGAATTTCATCTAGAAATTGTTGTTCGGAATCTGTTGTCTCCTTCTTTTATGTTTTATTCTTAATTCACGTAAAAACATATAAGCCAAAAACCTCTCTCTCTCTCCAAAGACATGTGTGAGTGACAAGACATGTTGATGCCATGTACTTTTAGATCATTCTCCAACTACCACTAAAAGAAAAATATTTATGTTATAGGCTTCAAATCTACAAACACTTGAAATTATTTGATTAATCTGCAATCATCATGACATCAAATTGATCAAATTATAGGCATAGTGAAGGAAGTTGGAGAAGCTTGGAGATGCTTGGAAAGTTGAGTTGTCAAGTGGTGATGCTGATCCAACAAACCAGCATAGGACCAACCCTAGCTCTTTGGATATCTAAAGTAGACCTTGTAGGCTTGTGGTTAGTCCAAGTAAATCCGATAGGTGCTTTGGGACATCAACAAGAACAAGTTGATGCAAAACAGATAACTTGCACCTTGACTAGCTCACAAAAACCTTCTAAAAATGGATGGGAGTTGTGACTTCAACACTAAGAGCAGCCAACACAGTAACAATTGGAAAAATTCCTCTTAAGGAAGTGTCATAAATAGCTTTGGATTGCCAAAATGCATAAAAGCCCTAATTTATAACAACTATAGAAGGATCAATCACCTTAACACTGAACTCGTGTCATCCCGATTTTCCAGGGATGTGCAGAAAATGACCCCGGGACTGAAAACCTTGAATTTATCTGAACATAATGAACCAAATGACTTGCAAGTTTGTAAAAATAAACTAGAAAGTTGTACCTTTCGAATGAATTCTTAAACACTGGATCTAGAGATATGTAGAGAGAGAAGCAATCTCTGCAAGTTGACTAAGTCTGAGGAAGAAGGAGCACAGAACAGAAATGGCACTAAGCAATGATCAAAGATTATATGTATTGCTTGAAATAAACAATCTACTGAATGTAAAAATGTTTTGGGGTCTTTACATAGACTCCTGAGGATATGAACATGCCTTTTCTTCATGAATTTGAATTCGAAATTAGGCAGGTTTGGTAGTTTAGATTGATTGGAATCTTTTCCTAGATTAATCTAGGAAAAGAGAAAGTTGAAGTCATATCTACCTTTTGATTCATTGATTGAGAATAAATCCCAACCACTTCTAACTCATGGCATTTAAGCCTTTTACTCTTTCCTTTTACAAAGATAAATACTTTGGAAATTACATAAGAAGGTGATCCTATGATTAAACTTTCAATACAATAAATGAATGCAAATAAAACTCTACAAGAAGTATATATGGCATCATTCAAATGATGGATTTGATGAAGATCATGTACACCTCAAGCATAATGAAAGCTTGATGTTCCAATAGCTCCCCCTCAAGCTAACATATGATGGAGTCTTCATTCTTTGATAGGTTGAATACCTGCCATAGCTTTGATTCCACAAAGCTTTCTCCCATCAATTGCCTTTATCATCATGTCTGCTATTTTTTCTCAATAGGAATAAATGAATTGTCAATTTCCTTTACCATAAGCTTCTCTCTCACAAAGTTCTAATGGACTTCTTTGTGCTTTGTCCTTTCATGAAAAATTGGATTTTTAGCCAAATGCATGGAACTTACATTATCTCCAACTAAGTGAGGTTTGGAACTTATAAGCCCCAAAACAGAGTACAAATCCTTGAGCCATATTGCTTCTTGAGTTGCAATAGTTAGATCTCTAAATTTTGGTTTAGTTGAAGATAAAGCAACTGTTGGTTGCTTCTTGGAACTCCATGACACCAATTTTGAACGTGCAAATACGAAGTATCCAGACATACTTCTTTTATCATCCTTTGATCCTACCCAATTTGCATCTGAATAGATTTTGATATCTAAATATGAAGAGTAAGGATAATAGATACCTTCATTAAGTGTCCATTTGAGGTACTTGAGTACTCTCTTTGCATCATCCATGTGTGGCCTTCTAGGTGAGTGCATGAATTAGCTAAGCACTCCCACACTATCTGATATGTCTAGTCTTGTGTGAGTAGCATATATCAAGCTATCAATTGAGCTTTGATACTCTTTAGGATCATCAATCTGCTCACCTTCATAAACACTTAGTTTATGGTTCAATTCCAAAGGTGTACCTACAAGATTTGTGTTCTTCATTTTGAACTTGAGAAGTAGTACTTGAATGTATCTTCTCTAAGTTAGATACATCCCTTCATCTATATAAAATCACTTGCATACCTAGGAAATATGTGAGCTCACCTAACTCACTGATTGTGAACTCCTCTTGCATGTGTCTCTTGATCCTGTGAATGTCATTCACATAATAACCTATCACAATAATATCATCTATATATACATATAGATAGGTAACCTCATTGTGATCCCTTTTGATGAATAGAGAAGGATATGAGTTGCTATCTTTGAACCCTTGATCTTGAAGGTATTAACCAACATGTAATTCCAAGCTCCAAGAGCTTGTTTTAATCCATACAATGCTTTCTTAAATATGCAAACATAAGATGTATGATTAGGGTTTTCAAAACTAGGCAGTTGTTACATGTATACCTCTTCACTTCTCTGACCATTTAAGAATGCATTTTTCACATCAAGTTGGAAGGATTCTCCAATTTCTTGCAGCAGCTATACTTATCAATGTTCTCACTGTAGTCATCTTTACAACTGGTGCGAATGTTTCCTCATAGTCTATACCATGCATTTGTGAGCATCCTTTGGCAACTAATGATCCACTTGAGTTTCTTTTAACTTTATATACCCATCAACAACCAATTACCTTTTGATTGGGTGACATTGGAACCAAATCCCAAGTGTCCATCTCCTTCAATGCATCTATTTATTCTTTCATGGACTTCTCCCAATTAGGTTTTCCCTTTGCCTCTTCATAGGTTGAGGGTTCCTCTGAAATTGAGTCCTTTGCCAAGTAGATTGAATGCTTTATAACACATGTGGAATCATATCCATACCTTTCTGGTTGTCTCTTCTCCCTTGTTGACCTTCTAGGTGCTTGCTTGGATCATTATCCACACTCTTGCATCTTTTCTTTGCCTCTTGAATTCCATAGCTTGTAATCCTTTTCCTTTTCATCTTGCTCATCATCTGTATCACTTCTTTGATCATGGACCTGTGTATCATGCTTGTTTCCTAATTGATGAGAATCAAAATCAAGATCATATGGTAGAGTTACCTTTTGTTTGTCTTCATCATACCAAGACCTATGTTCTTCAAGCACAACATCCAATTCCTTGGTTTAAGGATTATAGAACCTATAATCCATTTCAGTTCAGTCATACCCAATAAACACTACCTTTGTTGCCCTTTCATCTAGCTTACCTCTTATTTGTGATGGTACATGAACATAACCTAAACAACCAAACACCTTGCAATGTCCAAGACTAGGTTTTCTTCAATATCATGCTTCATAAGGAGTCATAACTTGGAGTGATTTGGATGGTATTCTATTGACAAGGTACACAACAATTGAAATAGCCTTTGCCCATAGATAATGTGGCAACCTCTTCTCTTCAAGCATTGTTCTGGCTGATCCAACCAATCAATTCCATTTACTTGAGGAGAGTACCTAGTATTCACTTCCCTTTTGATACATTTATCCTTCAAGAACTCATCAAACTCTTTGCAAATGTATTCTCCCCCTCCATTAGATTTGAGCTTCTTGAGAGATCCACATGTATGATTCTACATATGTGCTAAATACTTTTTGAAGCAATCAAACACTTCATTCTTACTCTTGATAAAGTACAGAATAGTCCGTCTACTATGGTCATCAATAAATGAGACATAATACCTTGATCCTACCAATGAAGGTTCTGGGCTTGGTTCCCATACATTTGTATGTACTAAAGTCTAATACGTTGTTGTGGATGTAGCCTTTGTGGTGGAATGGTTGTCTTTGTGCCTTCCCAATCTAACATGCATCACATCTCTTGATCATGTGTTGCTTTGATATTTTTGGTAATCCAAGAACACTTTGATCCCTCCATATATCCTTTAAGGTTCTTTCATTCACATGAGCTAGCCTCTTATGCCACACTTCAAGCTCACTTAGGGTTTGAGACCCAAAGTTGAATAGAGCTATGTTTTTGGTTTTTCCTACTTCAAAAGTAACGAGCCTACCATGCTTCTCACTTCTAGCTATCTTCTTGAAGCCTTGACATGGATCTTCCATAAAATCTCCATGTTGGGTGAACCTAACTTGCAAGCCTTTCTCAAATATTTGCCTATACTTATTAGGTTTTTTGTAATACTGGGAACATAGAGTACCTTGCTCAGAATATTTTTTTTGCCATTGGAGGCTTTGACATTACCAATCTTCTCCACAGTATGCTTTGTGTCATCCCCTGTTTGAACTTCATGTCTATGCTTTGGACTTTCCAAATCCGATAAGAGAGCTATGTTGCCATCAACATGATTTGAACATCCTGAATCTATGTAGAATAAATGATCACTTTCTTTACCTTCGTTGTGGCTTAGATTCATCAAGCGCAATGAGTCTTCATGTTGTTGATCTTCAGAATAATTCTTGTAGTCCCTTCTATTATGACCTCTATTGTTATTGTTGAGGTTGTGTCTACCTCCACCTTTGTTGCTACCATATTCACCTCTTCCACTTCCTTTTTAGGTCTTTCCATTGAACCAACAATTTTGAGTGGTGTGGATGGTCTTATCACAAATGACACAAGGTTGAACATTCTAGCCTTTGATATTGTCATGCTTTGGTCCTTTCTTCTTCCCTTTCTACTTGCTTTTGCCTATAAAGTTGGCTTGGGAAGTCTCCTCTTCTTCTTCTTCCTTCTTCTTGCCTTTCAACTTCTTGTCCTTCTTATCTGCATATAGAGCACTAGTTGAAGTACCATGATAGGTGTTATCTTCCTTTATTATATTGTTGGCCTCTTGATTGAAGAGTTGTCCATCCCATTGAGAATTTGCCTCATGATGGCCTCTTCTTCAAGTAGCTCTCCAATAGATGCCAATTGATCAAGAACCTCCTTGACCTTTGTAACAAACTCAATTATGGTTTGTTTTGGAGTCTTCTTCATTTGTTTGAACTCATTCCAAAGATGGTTCTTCCTTGCCTTTGTACTAGCAGAAAAGAAAGACTCTAGAGCATCCCAAGTCTCTTGAGATGTCTTGCATCCTCTAATATATGGTAATAGAAAATCAGAGATAGACTTGAGTATGTATGACCTTGTTTGAGTATCCCTTGCATACCAAAGTGTGAGCCTATCAATTTCCTCTTGAGTAGGTCCTCCTTTGCATCTTGGAATAGGCATTGTTTCATCACATCATACAATCCCATATAGGTTTCTTCCTTGCAAATAAGCCTCCATTTTGATTTTCCAAGTAGTATAATTGTGTCTATCAAGCTTCTCAATCACTGATGGAAAGTCAACTCCCATCTTGAACTTTTGCTCTCATACCACTGAAAGAAGTTGTAGAAGCTTGGAGATGCTTGGAAAGTTGAGTTGTCAAGTGGTGAAGTTGGTCTAGCAAACGAGTATATGACCAACCCTAGCTCTTTAGATATGTAAAGTAGACCTTGTAGGATTGTGGTTAGTGCACTAAAGCCCAATAGGTACTTTGGAACATCAACAAGAACAAATTAATGCAAAACACATAACTTGCACCTCGACTAGCTCACAAAAACCTTCTAAAAATGGATGGAAGTTATCACTTCAAACATTGAGAGCAACCAGCACAGTAACAATTGGAAAACTTCCTCTTAAGGGAGTTTTATACATAGGGTTGGATTGCTAAAATGAATAAAATCGCTAATTCGTAACAACTATAGAAGGAGAAATCGCCTTAAGACTGAACTGGTGCCATCCCAATTTTTTTAGGGATGTGCACAGAATGACCTTGAGACTGAAAAACTTGAATGATTCTGAACGTAATGAACCAAATGACTTGAAAATTTTTATGCATAAACTAGACAGTTTTACCTTCCTAATGAATGCCTTAAACACTGGATTTGGAGTTCTATAAAGAGAGCAATAGTCTTTGCAAGTTGACTAAATCTGAGGAAGAATGAGTAGAGAACAAAAACGGCACCAAGCAATGATCAAAGAGTATATGTATTCCTTGAAATCAACAATCTAAATAATGTAAAAATGTTTTGGATTCTTTATATAGAATATTCATTACAATCTAGGAAAAGAGAAAGTTGAAGTAATATCTACCATGAGCAAGGAGATGGCACTCATGTATAAGGAAGTGTCAAGCTATGTGGAAAGAAATCAGTCCACAAAAAGATAAGCCCAAAGCTTTGCAAAAAGCTTTAAACTTCTCCCTGGGCAGAGCCTTTGTGAAAATGTATGCAAAATTATCCTGTGTGGGTAGGTAAGCCAAATTCATGTCTCATATAGAACCTTTCCCTAACATAATGATAGTGTACATCAATGTGCTTTATGTGAGCATTGAATACAAGGTTCCTTGAAAACTTCCTATGCATTTTGACTATCAGTGATAATGGGGGTGGTAGAAGATTGACCAACACACCCAAATCAACCAAAAGGAATCTAAGCCACACACTCAACACTCAGTATGAAAGCTTCCCTATACTCAACCTCACAACTAGAAGTGCCCATAGTAGTTTGCTTCTTGCTCAACCAAGATATGCATGAGCTTCCAAGCATGAACCAAAAACCACTAGTGGAGACACAAGTTTCATAGCAACCATCCTAGCCTGAGTCAGAAAAAGTATGTAAATCTAACACTAATGATCCCTCCTTGGATAGAACAATCCAAGTAGCTAGGTACCACTCAAGTTGTGAAAGGCAAGCTTAAACACATGTCAATTATTAATACCTAGGCAACTCATAAACCTTCTCATTTGAGATATAGAAAACTAAATATTTGGGTGATTTATGCATAAGTAAATCAAGCATCCAACAACCTGTTGTACAGAACAACATCAAATGCATCCCTAGCATCATGGATACTCAATCATAGGAGTGGAAATAGGTTTACAATCTTGAAGGAAAAAATGCTACAATAATGATCCAATGTATGTTGTTTCACACATAGCTAAATTTGTATCAACTCGCAAAAATTGGATGCGCAAATAATGTTTCAAATGCCCCAAATTTGACATCTTAAAAGGGGAATGAAAATCAGCCTTAAATTCAATAATATGATTCTCATTGAGACTAATCAGCAGCATGTCATCAACATATACAACAATGATCAAAGGTGCATAACCTACATGCTTAATATATAAGGTGCTCTTTGGATTGTTCTGAAAATCATGTGCTAGCAAGTAGACTTGTATCTTCCCATATCAAGCAGATGATGCTTGCTTTAGACCATATCATTCATTCTTAAAACCTTCACCCTTTGTTTTCATGATCCTTTTGCACAAAACCATAGCACTGAAAAACATAGACTTTTCATGTAAATCATCATTAGAAATGCAATGTTAATGTACAACTAATGTATACTCTATCTATGATGATCTATAAGTGCACAAATACTATGAACAATGTTCATTCAGCATGTGGGAGCAAAGGTCTCATCAAAATCAATGCCTCCTCATCCACATAGCCGTTGGCAACAAGCTTAGCCTTATACCTATCAAGTGTTCCATCAGGTTTACATTTTAGCTTGTATTTTCATTTAGTACGAATGGCCTTTTCCTTCAAGGAAAATCATATAAATACTAAGTAGCATTCTTCAAAATAGCATCATATTCTTATTGCATAGAATCCATCCAATTTTCTCAATTTTGTGCTTCATCAAAAGAAACAATCTCATTCTCATAAAAAAGAATAGAACAACCATTGCATAACAGTCTGATGCAAAGGAAGCACTATGAGAGCCTGAATGAGTATGATATCGAATATGCATCTATTTTGCTATCTATCAAAGTCTACGCCAACCATTTTGGCATAGTTTTTGGCTTTTCTATGTTAGCCCTCTCATCAACAAGTGCAACATGTAAATCTGCATGAAAAATGGAATGATCTACATCATCATTTGGAACCTATAAAGGATGTATAACTACCTCATTTTGTCCACCACTTAATTGTCCACCTATAAAAAGAGGCAGCACAGTATCATACACATATGTCAAGCTAATTGATGTCTCCTTGGTACATGAAAGTAAGGGTTGAATTGCGTCTCCCACAAAATCAACATCACAACAAAACAAAGTTCATTTACTCTGTGGATGATATAGACTATAGTGCTTTGGTGGGACACCTATTAAGTATGTATGCTACATACATAAAAATTGTAAGCTAGAAGCTATGTGGTAAAGCCTGACTTTTGACCATACACCTTGCTATTTCCATGAGAGGCCCATTCTCTACTTCAACAACTCCATTTTGTTGAGGTATATATGGCACTATACACTGATCCTTTATCCCACACAATAGGAAATGCATTAAACTTAGAAGCAATATATTCCCCCCTCGATCATAATGGAGGGTGCCCATTTTACATGCTAACAGATTTGCAACCATAACCACGAATTGGTTAAAACACAAAAACACTTAAGACTTTTCTTTCAATGTATAAACCCATGCATTCTGGGAAAAATCATCAATGAAAGTCATGAGGTATTGGTAGTTCCCAAATGAAGTTGTCTGCATATCACCGTAGACATCAGTAGGAAAAAGTTAGAATTCATGAGCATCTCTTACCCAACCATCGTTTTGGAAGGAGGAATGCTGGATTTTGCCCAAAACCTTCATAGGCATATTTAGAAGGTGCATCAAGTTTGGGTAGATAGGACATCATTTCAAATTTCTACAAGTGAAGAAAATTAGCAAAATTCAGATGACCAAAGCATGCATGCCAAAGTCTTTCATATGAGATAGCAACATTAACACCAACCTATCCTCAACTTTCTCTTTCTTCTTTGATTGTGCAACATTACTAGATTTCTACATACTAGTAGATGAGCTCCATTTACCTTTGTCCTTCTATTAACTAAAATTGACTTGTTCTTTCTAGACTAATCTTCCTACAACAAAATAGAGACTAACTCCCCAAATGTGAAGGTATTTGGATTGGCTTTCATCCTCAACTAAAGAGTAGAAACAAAACTGTAATATGAATGAAAGATCTTGTTATGAAAAGTCTATACAAGTGAACTATCTAGTAAGATTTCATAAGCAAAAATCAACTGCTTCTTGAAATGTTTGATCTTTGTCAAAAAATTATCCATTGAATCTCCTTCATTCACATGTTCATTCCCCAAATCTTTTTGGAGATAAGAAACATAAGCTTCATTTCTTGCCTATTATAATGGTGTAAGAGTATCCCAAGCATCTTTTGTTGTCTTAAAGAAGCAAATGTGAGTGATAGTAGCACATTTGATACATAAATCCATAAATGCATGTGCTTATGCATCTCTTCCATATGAAAGAATTTTCTCTTTAGTAGGTCCATTAGGAACTAAATTATGACCAATAAATTGAAGATCACCACCTACATCACCTTCAATCATTGTATCTACAGGTGTAGTAAGATGTTTTTCAACACCCTACATAATATTAGCTACCTTTGCATTCTCCAAGTGGAACTTCTTCAACATGTCCTGCACATATTTCCTTTGAGTAATGTAAATTCCAAAATTTGTGTAGACCAATTCAAGTCCAAGAAAATACTTTAGAATCCCTAGGTCACTGATTTTGAACTCCTGTATCATTTGGTTTTTAATTTGTTTGATTCCATTGGCATCACTACCTATCAAGATGATGTCATCAACATATACACATAAATATATCATTTTGGAGTTACTTCTCTTGATAAACATAGAAGAATCTGCT
Organism: Ceratopteris richardii; assembly: GCA_020310875.1. NCBI lineage: Eukaryota > Viridiplantae > Streptophyta > Polypodiopsida > Polypodiales > Pteridaceae > Ceratopteris > Ceratopteris richardii. Next base: position 80,256,875 of record CM035424.1, on the reverse strand, counting down.
TTGCTCATCAAGAATCCTTGATCTTGAAGGTATGTAGTTAGCCTATGGTTCCATGCCCTAGGTGCCTGCTTCAAACCATAAAGAGCTTTGTTCAATTTGCACAAATAATTTACCTTGCTTGGGTCTTCATAGCAAGGAGGTTGATCCATGTAAACCTCCTATGAAATCTAGCCATTGAGAAAGGCATTTTTTACATCCAATTGATACATATTCCAATTCCTAGATGTAGCCACACTTGCCAATACTCTGATGGTTGGCATTTTAGCCACAGGTGAAAATGTTTCTTCATAATCAACTCCTTGGGTTTGTGCAAACCATTATCCACAAGTCTAGCATTATACATGTTTATGGATCCATCTGAGTTTATCTTGATTTTGTAAATCCATCTAGAGTGAATTACCTTCATTGATGCCTTCTTTGGTACTAGCTCCAAAGTATCATTCTCTTGGAGTGCTTCTATTTCTTCATCCATAACTTCCTTCCATTCTGATTTGTACTTGCTTCTTCATATGAAGAAGGTTCTTCAAGTGATGAGTCCTTAGCAAGATAAATTGAATGCTTAGTAACTATAGAAGTATCATACCCATATTTGATTGGTTTCTTACTCTCTCTTTGTGATCTCCTGAAAGCTTGGTTGGAGGATTCAGGTATGCCTTCCAACCTCTTCATCTTGACCTTGACCTTTGACTTCCATGCTTTGAACTCTTCCAAGTTGATGGTGTCCTCATCATCTGATTTGATGTCTTCAATTATGCTTGGCCCGTCCTTGGTGAGACTTGAAATTCCTCTTCCAAACCATATGTCAATTTGACCTTACTGCATTCACTTTCAAACCAAGAGTCATTCTTATCAAACACAACATCTCTACTAACCATAAAGCTTTTGTTGGATGGATTATAAAACCTATATCCTTTCTTATTTAAATCATACCCTATGAAGATGCACTTCTCTACCTTAGGGTCTAGCTTACCTCTTATTTGAGATGGAACATGCACATAAGAAACACATCCAAAGATTCTACAATGATCAAGTGATGGACTTCTACCATGTCATGTTTCATATGGGGTCATCCCATCAAGTGATTTGGATGGAAACCTATTAATAAGATAAGTGGCAGTAGAAATACTCTCTGCCTAAAAATAATTAGGTAACCTTTTTTCATTAAGCACTGATCTAGTTGTTTCCACAATCAACCCGTTTCTCCTCTCTGCTACCCCATTTTGCTCAGGGGTATACCTTGTAGTAATTTCCCTTTTGATACCTCTGTCATGCAAGGATGCATCAAATTCATTAGAGAAGTACTCACCTCCTCCATCTGACCTTAATCCAGTTAGACTTCTTCCTATTTGATTTTCCACAAGTGCAAGATATTTCTTGAAGCAACTGAATACTTCATCTTTATGTTTCATGAAATACAAGATATTCCATCTACTGAAATCATCAATGAAAGACACATAATACCTTGAACCTAAAATTGAAGGGTCCTTGCTTGGTCCCCACACATCTGTGTGGATAAGTTCCAAGTAATCCTCATGCATATAGCCTTTCTTTGAGAAGGGTAACCTGTGTGATTTACCAAACCGACATGCACCACATTTATAGATCATGTGTTGCTTGGATAAATTAGGTATCCCAAGCACACATTGATCTCTACATATTTGCTTCAAGGTTCTCTCACTAGTATGCCCTAATCTTTTATGCCAAATCTCAATCTCTAACAATGTTTGATCCTTGTAATTATAAGTCAATGTTTCTAGTGTCCTCAAGTTCAAATGTAAATAATCTACCTATTTTCTCTCCCTTGGCAATTCTCTTGAATCCATGTTGGGGGTCCTCCACAAAAGCTCCAGATTTGTTGAACCTAACCTACAAACTTCTTTCCAACACTCATTAGATTCTTGGTGATAGTAGGTACAAAAAGAATCCTGCTCAACAGATTTCTATTCCCATCAGAAGTTTTGACATTTCCTACCCTGACCACTTAATGCTTGGTCTCATCACTTGTGTATACTTGGTGCTTTCCCTTGGGCTCCTCAAGATCAGAAAGAAGAGCTACATTGCCTACTACATGGTTTGAACAACCTGAGTCAATATAGAAGAGGTGCTCATCATTCATACCTTGTTTTGAAGTCATATTGATAATGAGAAGAGAATCCTCTTGATCCTCTGTGTAATTTTTGAAGTCCTTTCTTGATTTGTACCCTCCTTGATAGTGGTTATTGTAATTGTTGTTGTAGCCATGTTTATAGCCTTGATTATGGTTGAACCTTCCTCTTGATTGTGAATAGCCACCTCTTTGATAACCTCTTCCTCTCTGATCCTTGAAGTTCCTATAGCACTCATCTGTAGTGTGATTAGACAGTCCAGATATGTTGCATGGGGAAAAGTTGAAAGGTCTCCCCCTACCTTGCTTACTTCCTCTACCCCTTCCTCTTGAGTTCCTACCTCTCCCTGCATAGTTAGCTTGAGAAGTAGTACCTTCATCCTCTACTTGAGGACATTGATGGAGCACCAAGATATCATATGGCTATGTGCCAAACAATGCATGCCATCCTTAGCAAATAATTGATTCTTGCAACTGATCATATGAGTCAAGGAAGTTGGCATGTTACTCTAGGAGTATGTGGCAGTCTCTCAGGGAACTGCTTGGAATTGGGAGGGACTGATTTGAGAGCGAGGGGTGCTTTCTATGGCTATCATATTGATTTTGTTGTTGCAGATGCTTATTCTCCTCGAGTAGTGCTACCATGTGCCTTTGTAAGAGAGTCATGTTTTGTTTGAGCATAGCATTCCACTCCACCATCTAAAGTTTAGATTCTAGTTCATAATGGGCTTGTTGTGAAGTGTTGTACTGTTCTTGTAAGGTTATGTTGCTCTCTTCTAGTTGGTCATACCATTTTGTAGTCGGGTGGAGTCAATGGTGAGTACTTCATTATGCTCTTCTAGGTGTTGGTACTCCTATCTCAATTTATTTGCACTCTGAATCATGTTGTTAAAATCATTATTTACATTTATAGATGAAATTTGTACATATAGAAATGCAAGAGAATGGGAAATGGGGAGGGAAATGGTGGATGTTGTGATTATTGATGATGTTGGTGGAGGGGTAATGGGAGAAGGTGGAAGTGCGGGGGTGGGCGAGGCATAGTAGATGGTGATATCTCCATGGAATTACATGGTTGTGTGTGATGGTGCTACCATGAATATTGGTATGGTAGGTGCAGTGCTTGTCGTGTCAATGGATAGTGAAAATGTCACTAAGAAGATGGAGCTAGGGTTCGGAGCATGGCTTCAAGGAAGGATGCTCATGGTTGTGGTAGGGTAGTTGAAGGTGGTTGAGATTGAGATATGGAGGTGTCACTCTAGCACAATGATAAGTATCAACGTGAGGAGATCGACCTCATAATTGTCAATCAGAGGAGACATGAGGGAGGTATGAAGACCATGAGCAAGTGAGAGTACAAGCGTGTGAATGAGAATCACACAAGCATGCACACACATACACACACATGCACACACAACAAGACAAAGAGCTGGAGCAATAAAATCTTGATTCACCCCAAAAAAAAGAGATTAGAATGTCTTTTGTTCACTTTAATTCCCAAAAATCCAGCCTCAAAAATAATCTCCCTAGCTCTTTTTATAATTTCTCACTAGCTTTGGCCTTGTCCACACCTAGTGTTTGGCCTAGTTAAAATTTAGGTTCCTAGGCTATTTTGGAGCCTCAAACGAGCTCTAAAAATTACAAAAAATTGTAGATACATAAGCCTAGAACTCCGCAAACTCAAAGAATCCTTTGCTTCAACAAAATGTAGTTGAAATTAACAAAAATAGGATTTAAAATGGCATGTAGTGATCAAAATCACTATTTCTTAAGAAGTTACCTTTAGAAATCGGATGGGCCTAGTTGTTGCATCTTCTTTGACTTCCTTTTTTGCTCAATTTTATTTGGCCCTCTCTTTGTTCTAATTATCTCTTACTAGTTTTCCACATGCTTCCTTGTTTCATGAGGCTACTTGGACCTCCTTGGCTACTGCCAACACCCCCCTCTCGCATCTATCATCCCTGGCATACCTTTGAAGGGTGTGGTATGTAATATTCAATGACGTCAATAGCTAAATGATGTTCTTTGGGTCGAAGGCCTCTTGCTAGATCTATCATTAAGCTATCCCAATCCACAAGACCTTGTACATTTGGATGTGGAATGCCTAGCTATTCTGCACGCAAGGCCTATTCTACTACAAATAGTTGCAATAAATGTGTGGATCTAGCAATGGAGATCTCTGAATGGTTTTTCGAGAACCGTGTGGAGAACATTTCCTCAAAATTTTGCTTGTAACAAGCTGGTAGGTACTTGATTCAAGCATGCCAAGCATAAATTATGTTGATGGAGGGGGTTTTACTCATATCATAGGTCAAGTCAAGATTACCCTCATTGAAGCCCGGAGCAAAGATATATAGGGCTTTGACATTGAATGTTCTGAAGATCACTTTCATTAGCTCAAAAATCTTCATACACATCTTGGCAAAAATATCAAGCACATTCTTGAATCGGCATGAACAATGTTGTATGGTTGATAGCATGTAAGCCACTGTGGGTGGTCCTTTTGGTGGAGCCAAGTAAGGATAAATAATCCAATCTAAGCAACCCTTAGTGGTATTTACCTTGACTACAAGCTCGGGACATGGGCATCGGCTAGAGATACCTATCTCATAATAGGAAGCGACAACCACTCATGAAGTAACATCAATCACCAACATCAACTTGACCATAGAAACCTTTGTGCAGACCTCAACCATCTCACCTCAACACCCTCAATCCCCAGCCAAAACCCACAAAGTACATATTACTACCACAACCACAACAACAACCTAGCCACTAGAACTCATCTTTCACACCCCTCCCAACTCACTGCCCCATATAAAAACTACCATAACCACTACTTTAATCATCACATCCACACCTTCCATAAGTTTCCAACAACCTATTTCCCAAGCCACACTCTTTTCTTCCATTACCAATCCATTGTACACCACCGCATCCGAATCGTTTAAATCAGTCCTAGGTCACTCATTCAAACACATAGTAGTAAGAAACCCATCTCCAATCATAGGTAGTCTAGGTTTCTTGACTTACCCTCACACCTATGTTCCTCTTATGAATCATCCCTATTCTTTCATCCCTCGACCTCCAGAACATGATGCCACCATACCACCATTTTGGGTATCCTTCATGGAAACCATGAACCGAATTCCTGAACAATGAAGGGGCCCTTATCCCACCACCATATACTCACTGTTCACAAAAACCATGAGCACGACACCTATCATCCCCATATATATGGTAGAACCAACACGCACAACACTATCCGACCCCATGGATATCTCACCACCCATGGCACCACCCCCTCCCCCTACACTTCCACAATCTCCCATTCCCCCTCCATTATTTCCCCCTGTGAATGTTACATCCATGTCTGTAATTAATACACTTGATATTATTATTCTGTGTGCCACACAACTATGATAGGAATATCAACGGTTAGACGAACGTAATACCATACTCTTGGAGGAATCCCAATGATTACAAGCAAGAGTTACTACATTGGAAGAAGACAATCACACATTACAAGAGCAGTATAACACCCTCCAACAGGTCCATAATGAACTTGAATCTTGAATGCAAAATGTGGATCAAGAAGATATTCAGGATATCAAAATCATGTTGCACCATCAGATGGATAGAAATGCTAAACTACAAAGAAACATGGATCTTCTACAAAGATACATGACAACGGCTCTGGAAGAGAACAAACATCTCCAACAATGGAATAAAATTTGGAGGCAACAATGGAAGAAACCCTAAGAGAAACAATCCTTCCTACAAGGTTTCAAGTAGTTCCTTTTGAAAACATCCATGTATTATTGGAGGAACATACAAATTTCTTAGAATCTGATGTGAAGTTAGAGAAGTAACGTGATAAGCTAAAGAAGAAGCTAGCTACAACTAACACCCAAGAGCCCGAAGCCATCCCTCTTCAAGCATACACACAAGAAATAGAGGCAAGGAAAAAACAAATCAAGGACTTACAAGCACAATTGTTATAATACGAGGGAACCACAATCCAACCAATGGAACTTGAACTAGAGGAATTAATGGAAATTCTTGTGCAGAAAACTTTTGAAGATGCCTACAAGCCACAACCAATACCTAGGGGTCAAGTAACTGAAGAAGATCAAAATACGTATGAGGAAGTAGTACCTCAATGGCTCAAACAAGTTGAGGAAATAAGGTGAACACATGATGATAAGGTGGCAATACAAATTCAATCTCTATATAACTTTAAAGATAGAGTAGTTAACTCAGAATACTTTCAGAATCTGTCCCACAGAAGGATAATCACCACTTCCAAGATGTATTATATGCCATATTTCATGCTTCGGACTATAACGTGGAATTCAAATGGGTAATTGGACAAAAACCAACCTTCGCAAGACGATTTCTTTCTAGTGACCTCCAAAAGAGAACTAAAAAAAGGAACCATCTTTCAACCATATTGGTGGGTAAGGTTGCTAGACAAATACACGAAAATGCTAAGGACATGGTCAAACGCCCCCTTATACATCACGAACAATCCATGCTATTGTAGAATACCTTGTTGCTGCCCATGGCCCATATTTTCTATCAATGTATGCAATGACAATGGATGTTTAGATTGGCTCAACTACCAATATCTCATTCCACCAAGAGGCCCACCTACAATGACATATATGGTATCAATGATACAAAATTGGTCACAAAAGCTCAAGAATGTACCGTATGTGGTCACAAAATATGCATGAAGATATTTGAGTTTATGACAGTAAAACATTCAAAAATTTCAAGGCCCCATATATCTCCACTCTGGGTTTCAATTTTAGAAGAACATGCCCTAGGCTATCAAAACACACTCATAACATACAAATACACATTTTTACGAGTTATAAACACTTCTCCAAAATAGGCCTATGAAAAGGTTCATTAGTTGATTTTCATATATGTCCAAAAGTCACAAACCTCCAACTTTGATCATCAATAAAAGTTGCATCAATTATGATATTGAGCTAATTTAACATTCTCTTAGAACTCCATTACTTTGACTAAAAATCCACACTCTTATTAAAATACAATTTTTGTACTAGTTATAAGGATCTGTCCAAATTGGGTCTCTATAGTGGACAAGTTGCTAGTGACTTCAACAATCCTCAATGAAGATATGTATCACCTATCACTCCATGTGTGGGAGGATAGTGAATGCTTCTCTACACAATGAAAAGAGTTCTAACACTCATCAGAATGACAAGGAGGACAACATGGATACTCCTATTGCTAAGAGGAGCTCAAGAAAGTAATGGGTTGCTCTTCTCTTTATATACAATGTAGAGAGCGGCTCTTGAGTGGGTTTAAGAGGTAGAGTAGTTAGAGAGAGAGAGAGAGATTCTCTCATCAAAAGTGATTATATTTCTCCTTTTCTTTGGCTACATTCACTCCAAAAGGTAGCTGCTTGAGTTTGGCAATTCATCCTCCATAATTTTCTCTTAAAATGCATGTGCAAGCATTAGTACAGACTTGTGATTTAGTTATGTAGCTTTTCAATTCATACCTCATTGGCTAAAGCTTATTTATAAGAACTAGATGATGCATACTATGAGATTAGGCTTCATAATTGAAGTTTGCATATTTTCAACACTTCCCTTCAAGATGCAATTGGGAAGTGGCATGCAATTCTCCATATGAAGTCCTCCATTTTGAGAGCTTCATAAGCTTCTTGGGTGATGTTTGTTGTTACCCTTTGGAGTTGTCCTCTCCAATCATTTTAGCATAAAGGATCAATTACACATCTTTAAATTGTCAATCCGGGAAGTATGCAAAGACCACACCTTCTAGTTAATGGATTCCAAGAACAAGAGTTAAATGACTGTTTTTCTAAGAAATTATGAAGATGAAGAGAAATATCTAGCGTTTTGATTACCTTGAGCTAAACAACAGTATTTTCAATGATCTTGGTGCCTAAAGTGTGCCATTTTCTCAGCATAACACAATTATGAAGTCAAAAATAAAAAACAATACTTATATCGCACAGACGAGACAATTGCGATTCTGTGAAAACTGAAGGTTTCCATTTCCAGCTTTGTTCTTCTGCACTTTCTCACTCAATACACTAAGAATCACCTCTCTTCATACACATTACTCAGAAATACACAACTGAAGCTCACAAATTCCATGGATTTCACAATGAATAGACTCAACAAATCAAAAGAAAGTACATGAAAGAGAGAAACACGATTTTCTGCAGGAAAGCTCTTCACATTACTTGGATAGCAAAAATAATACAACCAACCCTCTCAATATAGAGGAAATTATCTTTTATACATTTTCAAGTGTCCCTTTTCACACTTGAATTTTGGTTCTTTTCCCTTCTAATCTAAAAATATGCTATCAAAGAGCTTCCAAAAATTCTAGAAAAAATACATATGATTCTAATTTACATGAGGAAGACTCCTCCTCATGTTTACATCATTTGCATAAATATTTCTACAATTTTTTTGACATTTTACAAATAATTTCTTCTTCAAAAAATGCTTCTTCTAACATTCTTCCCCTCCTAGACTTTTTGGCTCCTGACAAAAAATACTCTTGCAGATAAGTAGTGAAAGCTTCCTTTACTTCTTTTTTCTTTGATACACCTGTGACAATAGGTCATGACTTTTTCTTTTTGTGATGCTCAAGTTATGCACCATCTCAAATAATGCTTTTCTCCATTGTACAACTGCTTCTGGTTTATCTATCACATCTTTCTTTAGATATTTTGTATATGCTGCTTCATAGGCCGTGAGTCTAGACTTTGTGACTATTGATAAATTTCCAAAGATTTCTGATTCTCTTTCAAAAAATCCATAATCAAAGGCATCCTAAAAAATTTGAAGATAGTGACTACCCAAAAATACTGTCCTGCTATAATAGGCCATTAAACAAATTCTATCGGGGGTTTCACTTAAATAAAAAAGTAAGGCATGAGTTGGTGAATTGAAACCAATGTAGTTGAGGGTTCTGACATCTGTATCTGTAAATGTTTCTATAAATGCTAGTATGAGTTGCATTACTCTGATTAGTAATATACAAGCTGGATCATTGACATCTTTGTATGTAGATATAATAGACTCTGCTATGTCAACCATATATTTCTTTGTTGGCTATGTTCTTGCCTTAGGTCCTGCTACCTTTGGAAAGTTCAGCCATTTTGCTGGAATCTGTCCTGCATTTCTTCTTTCCCAGAACACAGTCCATTCCCTTCTTCTTGCTACTGGACAATAGACTGGATTGATCTTTAGCTGAATTGGTGCCTCTTTCCAAATTTTCTTGCATTCTTTGTTAGCATCTAACCACTTGTTCCTCCATTTAGGATTGGATTTTTCAAATAATTCCTTAGTTACATTGATATCCTCTTCATATTCCAAATACTTATTTGATGAAAATCCTACCCTTGCAAGCTAGAAATTTTTAATACTTTCAATGATCATACAAAAAGGTATACCTAGGCCATCTGTTGCCCAATGGTGTTGATCTGGATTTATTCCTTTAATGAGAGCAAATTTCGCAATCTTTTCTTCATATTCATTATGCATTTTTCTGATAAATTCCATTCTAGATTCTCTATCTGTTAAAAGCTTCTGAACAAACTCATCTGAGTACTCCTCAACTGTTGCTTTGTTTTCTTGTTCATCAAAGTGTTGAATACTATTATCATCTCCCCCTTCATACTCTTCTGTTTGTGTAGTCTCTACTTGCTCTTCAACCTGCCTTTGTGGATTTTCCAATTTTTTCTGTAACTCTTCCACCATCAACATTAAAATTTGATTCTGAGATGTCCATAATTCTCTTTCTGATTTCCACTCACTTCTTTCTTTTTCTATACTCAACTTCCATTCACTCCTCTCTTTTGCTATATCCAAATCTAGTTTATTATAACCTCTCATTGAGCTGGCGGCATGTACACTGGCTTGCTTTTCCAACTCCTTGGCTTCCTTCAGCTCTGCTTGTAGTCTTAAAATTTCCTTGTTCAATTCCTCCCTCTCATCCTTTGTTACTTGTACAATCTTGCTCTCTTCTTTTATTTGGCCTTCTTCCATCAATAACCTATTTCTTTCTTCATTTGGTTTGACCATAATCTGATATGAGCTTTGAAGTGTTCTGTATCTTCCTTCTATTCTCTTCAGCTCCATTTCCAATTTGCTGCTATGCTCTATCTGTTTTACACATTTGTCTTCAAGAAATTGAATTTTATTGTGTTGTTGAACCTCCAATACTTCCAATGAATTTATCCTTTTAGTCAAATCCTCATTTCTTTCGTGGACAATCCTCAACTATTCCTCTAACTGTTCCTTTTCTTTCTTTTGCTCATTAATGATTCTACTGCCTTTCACAAACTCTGATTCAACCACCATTCTTGATATAATCATGTTTCTACTAGATGGTATGAACTGCTCTATATTGCTCATGATTACTTTACAATCAGACATGATATCCTTGGTTATCCTCTCTGACCCAGCTTCTAACTCCACTTGCTTTACTTCTATCTGCTTTTCTTCTTTGCAATCATTCTCTTCTTCATCTTCTTCCTCATATTCTATGTCCTGGTTCTCTTGTTCTTCATAACCCTTTTCTTCTTTCATTTATTCTTTGTCTGCAACATCTTCCTCATACTCTAATGTCTGATCCTCTTCCTTCTCATGATCTGATATTTCTTTTATTATCTCCATCTCTTGTGCCTTCTTTTTCTCCATTTCCTGTTGTTTTTCTTCAATGACCTATCCTTCCTCTTTTTGTACTTTATTATCCTGAGTTGAGGTTGAATCATTCTCTACTGAGAGCTTTATCTGATCATTTATTTGTTGTTCCTTTTGTCCCTCCTCTTGCTCATCTATATCCATAAAATCCAATTCTTCTTTTTTTTTTTCTGATCTTCTATAGTTGTGAACTCCTCATTATGATTAAGGTCATAAATTATATCTTCTATGCTTTGGTTTATTTCTTTTTCTGTATTCCCTTCTTTCACCTCTTTGAAATTCATATCCTTGATTTATCCATTCTTTGCTCTTCTAATACAATGGATTCCTCCTGCTTTTTCTCCTTTACTAACATTTTTTCTATTTCCTTCCTTTGTGCTTGTTCAACTGCTTTTCCCTTATTCTTCTTGGTCAACTTCTTTTTTTGCACAGGTTTCTTCTGAACCTTCTTCTTCACTACTACTGTAGTTCTGGTTTCAGGGGGACCTTGTAACTCTTTGAAATATGCTAACAATTCCACTTCCTTTTTAACAAAAACCTCTTCAATCTCTGCTGCCATCATCTGATCATGTAACTCTTCATAGTGTTCCACTTCTTGTATCCAATCAGTTGCTTTGCAAGAATAGTCTTCCAGCATTTTTTGATGTTGTGCTTCATATACTGCCCTTTTATTGTTTCCTTCAGTCAAATAAGTATACAATTGTTCCTTACTTGTTTGAGGTGGATGAGGTTCTTTTGAAGACTGTACTTCCTTTTGAGCAGCTTCATGCTCTTCCTTTGAGGCTTCCTCCTGTTCCAATTCTACTTTTTTGGGATCTAGTCTTCTCTTCTTTACTAGAATAACTTCTTTTGAGACTCCCTTTCTTTTCCTCTCTGCTCCCCTCATGCTTGGTTGGGCTTCTGCTTCTCTTATAGACATCATTTTAGAAGGGCTTTTAATTCCTGACATCAAACTTCTGAAGTATTGAGCTTCTGGAGCCAACTTTAATTGATCCTCCATTCCTAAAATATGATATATAATCCTTGTTAAGAATTGTGCTCCATTCATGAACTTCCTTTGCTCCCAATGTTTGGATGCTTCCTTCAATTGATCATGGATGTAGGGAGTTACATCCATCACTCCAAAAGGTTTGGTTATGTCCTTATTATTGAACATGATCAATGTCACTGGTTTGTGTGGCATGGTGTATCTAGGCAGTTTTGGAAAACAGAAGTATTGAAGGAACATTCTGATAGCATATTCTTCATTCTCTTTTCCTTTGAAATCAGCAAATTTGGAACATCCTGCATAGGTTGCTTTATTCTTTTTGACAAAGCTGTTATCCAACTTAGTTCCCATTGAATAGAATTGAAGGGCTGCCCTGATATGCTATGCCTTTATAGTAATATTCACTTCTCTATTTTCCTTGTCCTTGACTGAACACCTGAAATATGCATCATTGCCCTTTCCAACTTCTAGCAGACTGTTCATTACCTATGATACTCTTTCAAAGTCTATAAAAAATAAAGGTTCATCCAGTAGCCTGTGTAATCCTACTGCTTTCCGTCTTTTATAATTGACTGCAATTTTTTGGAATTTGTAAAATTCTTGGCACAACATGGTGTACTTGTGACCTCCAAATCCTACTGTGAAAATGTGTTGTCCAATGATGCTAAGGATTTCCTTTAGTTCTTTTGCTATCTTGTCTGCTTATGGAATTTCTTCCTCTTCATCAGACTCCAACTGCAATTTTTCTACTGCTGTTTCACTGTCCAGGAACCAATGTCCTCTAGACAAAGTTACTGAGTCTGCCTTGAAATCATGGATTGGCAGTTCCTTTGGATTCACCATTCTGGAGAAAATATAACATTACACAAAAAAGAAAACTCCACCCACATGAGTCACAAGAAACATAAATGAAATCATATTTATCTTAAGATGTAATGAAAAAGAATGAAAATAAAATTTCAAATCAATCTTGACTTCCTTATTTGTATCACAGATAAAAACTCAATTGAAGTGATCATCACATGTGTAGCAAGATATCTAGTGCCCTATTCCCTTCTCTCTCCCTCTCTCTCTCTCTCTCTCTCTATATATATATATATATATATATATATATATATATATATATATATTAATAATAAAAAGAAAAAAATGAATGAAAAATAGAAAACTGCTAAATTACAACCTATATCTTGCTTGTGCTATATAACTTTATATAATAAAAAAGAATTACAAAAAAATTTGATAATTTTTCTCTTTTCTTTTTCCTAATTTTTTCTCTTTCCTTTTTTTTTCCTCCTTTTCTTTTTGTTTTCTTCTTTTTTCTCTTTTTTTTAATAATAATTTCCTCCATTTCTCTCTCTTCCCCTCCTATTTCTTTTCTTAGAAAGAGGATGAGATAGAGTCAATGGACATAATTTCCAAGATGTCATAATTTCCTTCTAGTAAAATTCTGAAAGTTTTTATCAAGAATCCCATGTGTGCATCAAATGACCATTTTGCCTTTTATTTCATCTGTAACTCTTCATACTTTTGAGCTATTTTAGCATCTTCATGCTTGTTTTCTTCCATTGAATCAGATCTGATTTTTTTACCCAATAATACTTGATTCCTGTTGACTTTGTTCTAGGAATAAAACAATCTTCTCTTGATAAACTGTACTTGGAAGTTTTTGGCTTCCATATCCATTTAGTTCTGGAAAATTGTTTTGATGAGCAGTGCTTATATGTACTTTGTTTCCACATTCTTTTTGTCTGGATGCCTAGATGCTTCTGATCATTCCACACTTTCCACCTTTCTTCTGTCTTTTCAACACCTTTTGTTTCTTCAATTTTCTCCTGTTTTTGATTGAAGTAGATTTGATCATGAAGAAGTGGTATTTGTGATTTCTCTGTAGCTTCTAGTGAAAAAGTAAATCCCTCCAATTTTGAGTTATAGATATCCTGTTGGTTTTCCTGTTCTTCATCACGCAATAAAAACATTAAAAACCTTTTGTCATTTAATGTCAATTTAAGCTTCATATTTTCAAAATCCAAAATTACTTTACCTTGCCTGAGCCATGGTTGTCCCAAAATCAATTTCTCAGTCATCATATGATCTGGCCATTCTTCACAATCTATTTTCATATATTCTTCATTGAACTTCACTTTAATAGAAGGTGAAGACAAGCTTTGTATTATCTGTCCTTCTAAGGTTTTGATAAATGTTTTACTTTCAATCCTTTTTAAGTTAAACTTATCCAGCAAAACTGAATTGATCAAATTTACTTGTGCCCTTGAATCTATCAAAACCTTGATTTTCTCATCATGGAAATTCATTGTTATAATAGGCAAATGCTCTCTCACTCTTAAAGGTGTTTCACACAAAAGGACTTCTCTAAGCTCCTTGATTTTTCTTATCCTTTCCTTTGCCTCCTGTTGAGCCTCATTCCTTATTATTTCCTCTTCTTTTTCCTATTTTGGGCTTGATGTATTCTTCTCCATTCAGAAACAATTAATGGAAGATCATACCTTTTTACTCTACATCCACTTATGAAGTTTGGCATGATTTTCCCATCTATATTAGCTAATTGGATAACTCCACTATTACTTATTTGATTGATAATATAAGGCCCATGTCCTTTTTTTTGAAATTTCTTTTGATGTTCTTTACTGTGTATGCCAAAACTAGATCTCCTTCTTGTAAGTCCTTTTCTTTAATATGAACATCATGATAAGCTTTTTGCCTTCTCTTGTCTGCATATATGCTCATGATTGCTTGAAGTCTAGAAGCTCCCAGTTTTTCCAATTCCACCACTCTCTCAGATAATTCATGTCCAGTCCACTTGTATTGACTACCCACTTTTAGTGTAGGAATAAGGAATTCTAAAGGCAAGACTGCATTTTGTCCATATACCAAATTAAATGGTGTGGTTCCAAGTGCAGTTTTGTATGCCACTCTATAAGCCCATAACACATGATTAAGTTGCAAATCCCAATCATTCCTATTTGTGTTTACCAATTTTGACAACATAGTGAAAAGTACTTTATTAGTACTTTCTGCTAATCCATTGGCTTGTGGGTGATATGGGGCTGACTTTCTATGATTGATCATGAAATATTCAGTTATGTTTTCTATTATTTGGTTCAAAAAATGAGTCCCCCTATCACTTACCAATTCAATTGGTAATCCAAATCTAGTGATAATATTTTCATAAAGAAATCTTGCAGTGGTCTGAGCATCATTCCTTTTTGTAGCCCTGGCCTCTGCCCATTTAGTCAAGTAATCTGTGGCTACTAGTATATATTCAACATGGGATTGTTTTGTTGGAGGGTGTATGGGTCCAATGAAATCCAACCCCCATTTACTAAATGCTCTTGCTGAAATCAGTGGTACTAATGGCATATTGTCTCTTTTATTTGGTTGACTCACTCTTTGACAAATGTCACATCTTTTCACATATGTTCTTGCATCAGGAAATAGAGTTGGCCACCAAAAACCAGAATACAATATGAGTTTAACAGTTCTTTCACTTAAAAAAAATCCTCCTGCCACTCCAAAATGTGCCGTCTGTAACATTTCCATATATTTATTTTCAGGAACACAGATTCTTAAATATCCATTCATCCCTTTCTTGTACAATTGATCTCCTATCAGTTGATACTCTTCAGAGATCATTTGTAGATTCCTTGAGTCTACACTAGCTCTTACTGGCTTTCCTTTCTTGTTTCTTTTCAACTCCTCAATTATGTTTGCACTCCACTCTGGATTTTTTTGAAAACCAGTATAAGGTTATAATTTTTGAATTTTGTAAGGATTGGCATTCCCAGCAGTTGGAAATATACTTTTTTACATCTTGGCCAATGTACTCCCATCCTATTGAGATTATTTAGGGTGACTATCATGGAAGCATGAATATAGGGATTCCAACAATGAGCTCTTCTTAAATTCTCTTGCTGCTCATCTTCTGGAGTACAATATTCCAATATACCCATATGATTGAGATGATACAAATGCACAGCTAGCAGCATAAATTCCTTCTTTGTAATACCAGATATGTGTTGTTTCTAGATGTTCTGCAAGGTCCCATGGTTAGCAAAGGTACTAAAGTCATGGCCCATTCAGGAATACTTTCTATTTTGAACAGATATGCATCTTTCAAGTCATCATCTAAAGGTGAACTTGGCTCTTTGGTTTGGATCCTGGACAAATGGTCTTCTCTCGAACAAGTTTTTCCTTGTCTAACCACTACCTCAAACTCAAATTCCATTAGTAGGAGAAACCATCTGACTATCCTACCTGTATGACATGGTTTGTTTACTAAGTAGAGTAAAGCTTGGTGATCCACAAAGAATTTGAACTTGTTGGCTAAAACATAATGTCTATATTTTTTTACAGCAAAAGGTGAACTTGGCTCTTTGGTTTGGATCCTGGACAAATGGTCTGCTCTCGAACGAGTTTTTCCTTGTCTAACCACTACCTCAAACTCAAATTCCATTAGTAGGAGAAACCATCTGACTATCCTACCTGTATGACATGGTTTGTTTACTAAGTAGAGTAAAGCTTGGTGATCCACAAAGAATTTGAACTTGTTGGCTAAAAGATAATGTCTATATTTTTTTACAGCAGATATCATTTCCAACCCTTCCCGCTCAGTGGTTGTATAATTTTTTTTTGCTGAATTCAATTGCCTACTAGCATAAGCAATTGGAAAGTCTAATTTGCTTCCTTCTATTGGTTGTGCTAACACACATCCCAAAGCATAATTTGAAGCATCCACATGGACATGAAAACTTTTCTCCCACTGTGGGGTTTTCAGAATTAGTGTTGTTACCAAACAAGTTTTCAAAAGCTTGGTCACATTCTGTGGTCCACTCAAATTTTGAGATCAAAGCATACAATGGTTTTGCAATGTCTGCAAACTTATGTACAAAATTTTCTATAATAACCACAATATCCCATGAAAGTTTGAAGTTCCTTTACATTTGTTGGTCTTGGAAGTTCCACTATGGCCTTAATTTTTCTTTCATCAATTGAAATTCCATTTCTGGAAACTATGTGACCCAACATTCTCCCTTGCCTCACAAAGAACACACATTTCTCTGGATTTAGACATACTCTGTATGTTCTACATTTTTTGAATATATTTTCCAAATCCTTCAAATGATCTTGTCTTTTTAATGAAAAAGTGCAAAGATCATCCACATAAATTTCCATTATATTTCTAAGGAATTCTTTGAATATGTGAGACATTAATCTTTGAAAAGTTGCTGGGGCATTAGTCAGACCAAAGGGCATAACCCTAAAAGCATAAATTCCCCATTCTGTGGAAAAGGAAGTCTTATGTTGGTCTTCCAAAGCTATGGGTACCTGATTATATCTTGAAAAACCATGAAAACTATATACCTCCTTACCTACAACTCTTTCCAAAAGATGGTCTGTTATGGGTAATGGATAGCTATCCCTTATAGTTGCAGCATTCACCTTTTCCAAGTTAATACATACCCTCAGTTTCCCATTTTTTTTAGGTACCACAACTATAGGAGATATCCACTCTGTATCTCTCAATCTCATAGATGAAATCGGAAGCCAGCAGCTTGTCAATTTCTTCCTTTATTTTTACAGAGTATTTGTCATTAAATGTATAGTGTCTTTGTTTGCTAGGTTTTGCATCAGGTGTAATAGGAATCTTATGCTCATAGATTTTAGGGTCAATTCCTTTCAAATCCTTGTAACTGTAAGCAAACACATCCCTATAGTTTCTAGCCAAATTCCTTAATGCTTCCTCCTCTTGATTTGTCATGTCATCAGCTATGACAATATGTCTCTCTTCCCCTTCTTCTTGAGTGATCATCACCTTCTTAGTTTGTTCCTCATTGTCATATGCCTCCCCCTTTTTCTTTTCTCTTTTTGGTTTCATTTTTAGAAGTAGTCTGTCTTCCACTTCATAGGTCTTGAAATTTGAAGGTACATCAAACTGTTGATCTTTGTTTGTCATCTTTTTATTTTTTTCAACTTCTTGATCTTTTTCTATTTCCTTGTGTTTGTTTTTTCTATACTTTCCCGAGATTTTGTCTTTTATAGCATCTGTAGCTTCTACTTCTTCCAGGGAAATGGAATTTTCTTATGTTCCTGTGTATGTGTCTCCTTTGTTGTTTCTTGTTGTTTAGCTTGTGCTCTTGTTATAGCATTTATAGTCACCTGGTCATGGTCACTCAATTCTTCTTGCTCCATTATGTTAACTGTTTTTAATGGTATGTTACTAGATGTGTTCTATTGTTTTTGAGGGTTTCTTGGACAATCTTTATTAAGTGTTCCCTACCACAATCCTTGCAATAGGCTCCTTCTATTGTTAGTGTAGGAGGTTGTGGGCAGTCTCTAATGAAATATTCTCCCCCACATCTATAACAAGTTATCTTTTGACTCCCTTTGAATTGAGGTTTCTGATTGGACATGTAATTATTAGTTATGTACATGAATGCGGCTGTGTCCATTTCAATTCTCCCATTTCCCAAGTCTAGGGCTTGCAGTTCTGGTTCTCTCTGTTCATATCCTTCCCATTCTTCCTGATATCCTTCATTCCAATGATAATCCTCTCTGTAAGATGATCTAAGTCTTGAGCTTTCTTCTTCTATTGGTGTGTATTTCATTGGTACTACATTTGTTGGTAAAGGTGGTTGTTGTCCAAGTACAGGTCTTGGTTGCTCAACAAATCCAGATTCTCTTTGTAAGTTGTGTCGGTTCACATATTCTCTTTCTTTAATGGGTTGTTTATTGTAGAAGCATTCTTCTCTGGTATGATTTGTCCATTTTCTTTCTAATGTATAGTATTTGAGTGTTTTTCTATCTTGCAAATGTTGTGGTTTTTGACGAGGACATTGTTGAACCAAATGATTTTCTCCACAGTTATAGCATTTTTTATTTGTTGCTATCCTGGTGTTTATCAAATTTTTCTTGGTGCTAACTTCTAGGGCTTTAGCAATGGCTTGTGCTAATTCTTCTGCTAGTGGGATTTTATCTTCATTTGTTCTAGGTTGATCAAATGCTAATAGATCTTGTCCTCTGTTATCCTCCAAATCTATTGCTTCTTTCACACATGCTCCTAGGTCAGGACATCTCCTATAATACACCAAGGTTCTTAATTGTGCACTTCTCAATCCTTCTATGAATAGAGATACTTGTTTTGCCATGGATAATACCTCCTCTCTAGGACATCTATCAATGTATTGATTGAATCTCCTAGCTGCCTCTCTGACATTTTCATCTTTTTGTTGTTTAAAACTATCTATTTGGGGTAGTTGTGCTATGTTTTATTCCAGTTTTTGAGAATTCCCCTATGAAGGCTTCAAGGAAGGATTCAATATCTGGATACATTTCCTTTCTCAAGGGAATGAACCAAGATAGTGCAGGTCCAGTTAGGGTTAGACCAAATGCTTCAAATTGTACTTTGTAATCCTCTACTTCTTTTGCCCTGATTAATTGTCTAAATTCTGCAGCATGAGCATGAGGCTCAAAATATCCTTCATATTGATTCTTCATGCATTTAGCTAATTGATAGGGCCTAATCATTCTTCCATGATTTTGCCACTAATGTCTCCTTCTGAATGGAAAATCATTAATTCCTTCTGCTTCTCTTTCAAAGGGATTTGGGGAAGTATGTATTCTCCTACTTTGTTGTTGTTCAATATTATTGTGAGTTTCATTTTGTCTTGGCAAGTCTGGTTGCCCTAGGTTTTGTTCCCAAGGTCTCTTGTTTGCACACTGCCCTAAATCATTAGAGTTTTCTGGATCTTGTGAGAAGATGTATACACATCCCTTTCTATCCTCATATCTGCCATCCTTAAATTGTGCCATTGATGTTATATTTAAGGGAACTTCTAAGTTTCTCAACCTAATGAGAAACTTATGCATCCCATCCTGATACACATAGGTTCCAAATCTGTTTGTATACATATATTTGAGAATATTTCTATAATCACTAGTTCCAGAAGGTTCATTGGTTTCATTTAGGTTTTCCATGTTATATTCCTGCCCGAAATCTTTTTCTTGTAAATTTCCTATTACTGGCTCTCTCTCCTTCCTTTTTAACTCTTGTTTATCAGGTGTGAACAATTTATTACCAGATCTCAGAATCATCCAACTAAATCACGATTCTGTGAAGAGAATCTTGTTTTCCACGATCCTTTGAATAGAATCGTATTTTCTACGATCTTGAGAAAATTCTAGATTTTCTCACAATTTTGTGAAAAGAATTGTCTTTCCATGATCCTTTGAATAGAATCATATTTTCTATGATCTTGAGGAAATTCTAGATTTTCTCATGATTCTATGAAAAAGAATTGTCTTTTTCACTATTCTTTGGATATTCTAAATTTTCCATGATTTTGTGGTGACAAATCGTGTTTTTTCACGATTCTGTGGATAGAATCGTGTTTTTCCACGATTTTGTGAATGAAATCGTGTTTTTTCACAACTCTGTTGATAGAATCGTGTTTTTCACGATTCTGTGAAGACAATCGTGATTTCCATGATCCTGTGAAGGAAATCGTGGTTTTCAATATTCTGTGAAGACAATCGTAATTTCCACGATCCTGTGAAGGAAATCATGGTTTTCATGATTCTCTGAAGACAATCGTGATTTCCACGATTCTGTAAAGAGAGTCGTGATTTTCACGATCCTCTGAAGACAATCGTGATTTTCACGATTCTGTTAAGAGAATCGTGGTTTTCACGATTCTGTTAAGAGAGTCATGATTTTCACGATTCTGATAAGAGAGTCATGATTTTCACGATCCTCTGAAGACAATCATGATTTTCACGATTCTGTTAAGAGAATCGTGGTTTCCACGATTCTGTTAAGAGAGTCGTGATTTTCACTAGTCTGATAAGAGAGTCGTGATTTTCACGATCCTCTAGATAGAATCATGTTTTTCACGATTTTGTTCCCAGACAATCGTGATTGCTCACAATCATTAAAAAACACGATTTTCTTATGAAAATCATATTCTGGGAATCATGATTTTCTGTTCAGAATCGCGATTTTGTGATTGTTCTCAGAATTGCGATTCTGAGCAAATTCTTATAATTTTTTGGTTTTTGATTTTTTAAGTTATTATTTCTCTATTAGAAGCACCTTATTAAATACTAACATGCAATAAAAGATTTTTGTCAAAACAATGATTTTTCTTCCAAAAAATATCAAAAAATCGCGATTCCGTGTTTCTACAACTTTTCGTGTTTTTTGTGCTTTTATTAAAAGGTGAAACTTGAAATCATGCAAAAAACTTGTTGTAAACAAATTACCTTCCTTCCTAATCAAGAAAATGTCCAAAAGCTTTGTAATTGCAGAAAAGCGCGATTCTGTCAGCTCCTCACACTCACTCTTTCACACAAATGAATTTTTTTCTGTAATTTCAGACTTTTATAGTCTTCAGGCAATCGCGATTGCCTGTGTTTTTTATAGAATTTTAACTTTTCATTGTATAATTCTTGTCCCTTAGCAATTGTGTGGTTTTAATTCACAATTCCTATCCTTTCCAACAAAATTTGCTCTCTTTATCCTACTAATGAAAATCGCGATTCTGTACCAATTTTCCACTCTACTCATTTGATGCTCAATTCTTATTGAAATTTTTGAAATTTTGATTTCCTTTACTCGTGCAACTTATGAGACCTCTTAAAATCACTTACCTCTGAACCCAATAGTGCAACTAAGTAAAATTCTTTATCTTACTGAAAATCGCGATCCTGTGAAGAGAATCATGTTTTTCTCTGAACTTCCAGCTTTTGCGCTTTTTGACTTTTCTTTCCACTTGGTCTTCTTCAATGTTCTTCACCAACTCCAGATCACTTGTCACCTGCAATTATGCACCACTAAACTCATTCAAAGAGACTTTTTGGAAAACTTAAACAACAAATTCTACTCTAGACATTTTTTTTAATTTTCTTGCCATTTCCAATTTTTTTTTTCTTTCACTTTTCCCTTTCCACTTTCAAACAACAATCCTCCTCTCCAACTTTCTCAGGAAAAAAAAAATTGTTTTAAATTTTTAATGAATTTTATGAATTTTCTTAGTATTTTGCCCTAAATCAAGGTAAACACTTCACTTAAGGTTTTCTTGTTTCAAGATCCATTGATCTTTTGTTTCATGATTGGTTATACTCTTTTATGCTTACACTAATCAGTTTAGAAGTAGAGCTTTCCAAGAAAATTTGTGCTAATAAGTACAAGTATCAATTCATGCAAATATAAACTCAATTACTTTTTTTTCAAGAGCCAAACAAATTTTTTCAAGATTATTATCCTAAATGAATCAATCTATTTTGCACATAGCTACTTTACTTGACTTTCCTCATTGCAATCATGTCATCTTTTCCAAGATTAACAAATTTTCTTGGTACTTAGTCAAAAAGCACTCTAGATATGCCAAGATAGTCACATTTTACCTTTCCTCTAACAATCTTGATTCAATTTTTTCTTCACACCTGCACTTTACTCTTAAAAGGAATAAGCAACTATCAATTTGCAAGAATTTCACAACCTCTTCTATCCCAAAAGGTTAACTCGTGCTTTCTTTTCCCAAAAGACAAGCAAAGAAACCTACCTTTTCATTTTCCTTTCTTGATTATAGAGTAGTACCTTTTCAATGTGTTCAAATACCATCAACAAAGGAAGATCCAGCAAGGTCCACCACTTCAGTGAAGCTTTTGCTTTGTTCCCTAGCAACAACGCCAAAAAATGTTTGTTGTTACCCTTTGGAGTTGTCCTCTCCAATAATTTTAGCATAAAGGATCAACTACACATCTTTAAATTGTCAATCCGGGAAGTATGCAAAGACCACAGCCCCTTCTAGTTAATGGATTCCAAGAACAAGAGTTAAATGACTGTTTTTCTGAGAAATTATGAAGATGAAGAGAAATATCTAGGGTTTTGATTATCTTGAGCTAAATGTTGGAGATAGATGTCTGCGGAAGCACGCGAACAGCACAAGGAAGAAGAAGAAGCTTGGAGCACAAACACACAATACTTAATGTATTACTAGACAATGTACAAAGATAAGTAGCCCATTAGGGCAATAGGCATATATACAAGCCGGGGGAAAAAAGCCTCCTAAAGAGGGAAAAAAGTGCCCCGGCGGTCCTAGTGTGTTCACACACATCACTACCTAAATATATCAACAAATCCCCCCTGGGAGTGATGCGGTGAACAAGGAGCTGGCACTCATGTATAAGGAAGTGCCAAGCTATGTGGAAATCACTCCACAAAAGGAAGTAAGCCCAAAGCTTTGCGGAAAGCTTCAAACTTTTCCTTAGGTAGAGCCTTCGTGAAAAGATCTGCAATGTTCTCCTGCGTGGGCACATATGCCAAGCTGATCTCCCCAGTAGAGAACCTCTCCCTGACATAGTGATAATGCACCTCAATGTGCTTAGTGCGAGCATGGAACACAGGGTTCCTCGCAACTGCCAATGCACTCTGACTATCAGTGAAGATGGTGGTGGCAGAAGACTGGCCAACACCCAAATCAACCATAAGGCGTCTGAGCCACACACACTCAACAGTCGTTGTGAAAGCTGCCCTATACTTAGCCTCACAACTTGAAGTGGCCACAGTAGGCTGCTTCTTGCTCAACCAAGATATACATGAGCTACCAAGCATGAAGCAAAAACCACTGGTGGACACACGAGCGTCATAGCAACCAACCCAATCTGAGTCAGAAAAAGCATGCAAATCTGGCGATAGTGATCCCCCCTTGGGATAAAACAACCCAAGTAGCCGAGTACCACTCAAGTAGCGAAAGATGCGCTTAACCGCCTTCCAATGCATGACTCATGGGCAATGCATAAACCTACTCATCTGTGAGACAGCAAACTGAATATCTGGCCGAGTAATGCATAAGTAAATCAAGCATCCAACAGCCTGCTGATAGAGAACAGCATCAAATGCATCTCCAGCATCATGAAGACTCAATCGTAAACCTGTCTCCATAGGAGTGGCAATAGGCTTACAGTCTTCAAGGCCAAAACGTTGCAATAATGTGTCAATATATTTCGTTTGACACAAAGCCATTCCACCATCAACTTGCATAAATTGAATGCCCAAATAGTGATGCAAATGCCCCAAATCAGACATCTCAAATGAGGCATGCAAATCAGCCTTGAAATCAGCAATATGCTTCTCAATAGGACTAGTGAGCAACATGTCATCAACATAGACAACAATGATCAGAAGCACATCATTAGCACGCTTAACATATAAGGTGCTTTCAGTTGGACTGTTCACAAAACCATGTGCAACCAGATCGGCATGTATCTTCTCATACCAATCACGTGGTGCTTGCTTTAAACCTTATAATGCCTTCTTTAACCTGCACACCTGGTTTTCATGCCCTTTTTGCACAAAGCCACGGGGCTGACAAACATACACTTCTTCATGCAAGTCACCATTCAGAAATGCTGTTTTAATGTCCAACTGATATACATTCCAATCATGATGGGCTGCAAGTGCACAAATGCTCCGAACAGTAGTCATACGGCATGTAGGTGCAAAGGTCTCATCAAAATCAATGCCTCTTTCCTGCGCATAACCCTTTGCAACAAGCCTAGCCTTATACCTGTCAACTGTACCATCAGGTTTACGCTTCAGCTTGTATACCCACTTAGTGCCAATGGCCTTCTTGCCAGGAGGCAAGTCACATAAAGACCATGTACCATTCTTCATTATAGCATCATATTCAGATTGCATGGCAACCATCCAATTTTCTGAATTCTGTGCTTCATCAAAAGAAACAGGTTCATTCTCATCACAGAGGCTAGACGCAGCCATAGCATAGCAATCTGATGCAAAGGAGGCACTATGAGAGCCTGAACGAGTACAATATGACAAAGGTGCATCTAATTTGCTGTCACACAAAGTCTGCACCAGCCATTTTGGCATAGTTTTTGCCTGCTCAATATCAACTCTCTCATCAACAAGTGCATCATGTAAATCTGCATCAGAAATAGAATGATCTGCATCATCATATGAAACCTGCAAAGGCTGAGAAGTTGCCTCATTAGGACAAGCACTAGACTGTCCACCTGTAAAAAGAGGCATCAAAGTATCATACATGTCTTTGGAGCTAACAGATGTCTCCTTAGTACATGAAAGAAATGGCTGAATAGCATCTTCCACAAAGACAACATCACGGCTAACCAGAATGTGTTTGGTTTGTGGATGATACAAACGATAGCCTTTACTTTCAGAACTGTACCCAACAAAAATACATTTTACTGCCTTATCATCCAATTTTCTGCGATGTTGTTCATGCACTAATGCATATGCCAAACAACCAAAAACACGCAGATGAGCAACAGATGGCTTGCGGTCATGCCAAGCCTCATATGGAGTGATAGACTGCAGTGCTTTAGTGGGACACCTGTTCACTACATATGCTACACACATGACAACCTCAAGCCAGAAACTATGTGGTAAAGCCTGACTCTTGACCATGCACCTTGCCATCTGCGTGAGTGACATGTTCTTTCGTTCAGCAACTCCATTCTGTTGAGGTGTATACGGCACTGTACACTGGTGTTTTATCCCACGTTCAGCCAGAAATGCAATCAAATCAGAAGACATATATTCCCCCCTCGATCAGAACGGAGGGTGCCCATTTTACATGCTGACAGATTTTCAGCCAAAACCAAAAACTGTTTAAAGCACATGAACACTTCGGACTTTGCTTTGAGTGGATATACCCATGCATGCCTGGAAAAATCATCAATGAAAGTCACGAAGTAAAGGTAATTCCCAAAAGAGGGTGTCTGCATAGGACCACAGACATCACTATGTACAAGTTGCAATTTCTGCGTAGCCCGAACTGAACCATCTTTTGGAAAGGAGGAACGTTGCATTTTGCCCAAAATACAGCCTTCACATACATTTTTTCTAGGTGCCTCAAGCTTGGGCAAAGAAGACACCATATCAGATTTTTGCAGGTGTAGCAAACTAGCAAAATTCAGATGACCAAAGCGTGCATGCCAAAGCTTTGCATCTGACATAGCCTGAGAATCATGAACTGCACATGCCGAATCATTCACAGATCTTTCATAGTCTATGAGCTGATACAGCCCACGACATAAAATGTCAGAAGCAATAATCACATCGCCATTTGATAGATTATGAACTGTACACTTGTCATCAACAAATTTCACAACCAAGCCAATCT
Organism: Ceratopteris richardii; assembly: GCA_020310875.1. Taxonomy (NCBI): domain Eukaryota; kingdom Viridiplantae; phylum Streptophyta; class Polypodiopsida; order Polypodiales; family Pteridaceae; genus Ceratopteris; species Ceratopteris richardii. The sequence continues at coordinate 80,230,877 of CM035424.1, read as the reverse complement.
TGGCTAATGCAGAAACTGATAACAGATTCTTCTTGATCCCTAGCACAAATAAAGCATCTGACAAGGTGAAAGAACTACCATCAACAATAGTCAGTGGATCTTACCAACTCCCATAATAGGATAAGAGGAGTTGTTGGCGCATGTGACAGTATTCCCTGTAGGGGCAGGCTCGAGTGAAGAGAAGAAACTGTGCTGCGAGGTAATATGTTTGGTCGCCCCACTATCAAAGTACCAAACATCTAAGTCCACTGTAGACATGCATTGCTCATGAGAAGATGGGTCAAAACTGCAAACAGTAGTAAATGCCCATTCTTCTTTCTGCACAAGATTAGCAGACTCTGTTTTTGGTGTAGAGGCTTCTGCAACAACCATTCCAACCTCCTTTTTCTTTGCCTCTTTTGCAGCCAGTTTTGGACAGTTCTTTATGATATGATCATTCCCTTTACAGTACTTGCAAAACAATTTCTGCTTTTCTGATTTCTTCTCATCTTTATCCTGATTCTTCGAATGTGCAGCATTTGCAGATTTCTGCTTACTAGTAGAAGAGCTCCATTTTCCTTTGCCCTTTTGACTAGCCAGGAAAGCTTGATCTGCATTAATGGACCTGTTCTGCCTAGACTGATCTTCCTGCAACAAAACAGAGACTAACTCCTCAAATGATAAGGCATTCGGATCGCCTTTCATCATCAACCGAAGAGTAGAAGCAAAACTCTGATATGAATCAAGAAGACCATTCAGAATGGTATGCACAAGTGAGCTATCTGGTATAACCTCATCAGCATAAATCAACTATTCCTTCAAATCTTTGATCTTTGTTAGGAAACTGTCCATAAAATCACCTTCATTCATATGCTCACTCTCCAACTGTTTTCGGAGGTAAGCAACACGAGCCTCATTCCTAGCTTGGTACAATGTGGTAAGTGTATCCCAAGCATCCCTAACTGTTATGCAAGAGCGAATATGAGGAATAATGGCACGTTTGACAGACAAAGCTATCAATGCATGTGCCTAGGCATCTCTGCCATCCCAACAAATTTGGTCTGCAGTAGGTGCAACAGAAACAGCAGCACGAACAAGAATCAGTGGAATATCATCTTCGACACCATCTTCATCAGCTCCAGCACCTGTATTTGCAGTACCTGTCGTTGCAGGTGTAACAGGACGTCTTTCAACACCCTGCACAATGTTCCATAATCCTTTTGCAACCAAAACATGTCGCATCATATAAGCCCATAATGGGTAGTTGGTACCTGTTAGCTGAAAAATTGTTGATTTTTATGCACTAACATGTTCCATTTTGTGGAGTATATGTTTGATTGTAGGTATTTTGCAAAGAAGAGATGTTTTTCAGTTGCGCTAAACTTCCAGCAAATGTGGTGGTTTGGAGGAGATTAATGGTCTCTTTTAAGAGGTTCACCTGAAATTTGAAATTCTTGAGGAAACATGATGCAAGATCCTAGCATGGATGTGTGATCTAGATAAGCCTCCACTAGGTTGTATGAGAGACCCATCATAATGTTCTTTTGTCTGCATTCTGTGTTGGAACTTTAAGATTTTCCTAAAAATCCACATTCCAGAAAATGCTAAGTTTGGTACCTTTAAGAAAAAAAAAGAGAAAAAAAAAGAAGAAAAAAATAAAGAAAAAAGGACAAAAAAAAAAACAAGAAAAGAATTTATAAAAGAAGAGGACAAAAGTAAATATAATACGCATTAATAATTTTTTTTATAAAAAAATTGTAAGTAAAAAGAAAAAAAAAAGAAGAAAGAAAACAAAAGAGATGGAAGTTGATACGTACATGTCATGAGTGGGTTAGTGGGGTGTCAGGATAGTGGATTAGTGGGGAGGGAAGAAGAAGAAGGAAAATAAAAAAGGAAAAAAAACATTACATCCCCCTTTTTTTTTTCCCCACGCTCTCTCTCTCTCTCTCTGCGCAATTGTTTGGGGGGGGGGGGGGGGGGCTTCTCGTGTCTATGCAGGTGACTGACGAGCGCAAGAGACCGGTGGAAAATTTGTCAGTAGCACAAGGAAGAAGGAGGGAGCCGGGCCGTATATCATTTCCTGGGATCTCGGTGGCTGGAGCGGAGAGAAGCGAGAAAGGGTAGTTCCTTGGCAGAGTACAAAAAAAAAGGGTGCAATCATATCGGGGAGAGGCACTGCACTTCTGAAGCTTCTGCTCACCTGAAGTTATCATGAGAGTGCTGACGAAACTTGAAGCTAAGTTGATGGAGACTATCAGTTCATAAGAAACTCTAGATATTTCGAAGATAATATCTGAGGAAACAACTGAGTATTTGAGCAAACACATGAGACGATGTTTATTCTATTTCCCACAGCAAGGAAACTCTTTGGCTTATATATTCCGTTCATATCTGCGATGGAGATCCTCTAGAATTTAAGTTTCATCAGATGCTAAAGATCTAGTAGCAGAGGGCAATCAACAGAAAACCGGAACGACTACTGCAAAGGAGGCCAAGGATCGGGATTTTTTTTTTTTTTTGCTTCCATATTAGTCGGTCTGTGCAATGCAAGTGAGTTGATGAATGTGTTCCCTAAGTCCATGAAAGAATAGTGTAGAGAACATAATGACAGAAGGTCGGGTGTCGATCCATTTGGTGGTTGCAGATCGTACAACAGCTTCATCTTTGATGGTGTGAGTAGGACCCATCAAGGAAGTCATGTTGATTGAAGCTTTACACGCTCAAGATTTACATGCAGACTGTTTGAGATTTTGCACTTTCAGATATCACGAACCAGAGAGAGTTCCAGAATAATCGAAGCTCCATGAGAAATGAAGCAAGAGATTGAAGTGTCACTGAGATGAAATTTTTGGGCGGAATATGATCTGATATGCAACTATGGAAATATGAACATGTGTTGATGGTAGTTCGCGAACGAATAAGGGATGATTTGATGAATTATTATATAGATGTCCAAATTAAGCAGATATAGCGACGTATGGTCTTCTCATGACAAGAGTTGAATACAAGTGCTGGAGGAGCTTTGACATTTTCATTGGGACAATTCTTCAACGTTGAGGCTAGTATTCATCATGAGAAACTCATGTGGTAACTTGAGGATGCGACACTCTGTTGACAAACATCTGGCAATGCTTTTAAATTCTCTGAGAATCAGTTGAAAGCTTTGAGCGTGAATGATTTTTCTGAGCAAATAAATTCATAGTTTGACAGCAGATTTTTGTCACTGGTATGAATACATTCTACATGTTAGTGTGAAACAGCTCTAGAACAGGAAGTTGTGCATGCCAATGAAATTATAGGAGCTCAAAGTTTGCAGTGGAAGGTTCTAAGTATTCTACCTCCTCTCATTTTGGGTTATTACAGTAAAGGCAGTGGGGAACAGCAACATGGAGGAGTTCAAGAAGGGAGTCATTCCGGCCAATTTTGGGGGTTTTCAGCCAATCTAGTTATTGTTGTTTTTTATTTAATGCACTAATATACAAAGATGGGGGGGCTTAAGTTTGCATGGTTGGAGCAGAGGAGAAGGTGGAGGATATTGAGGCATCTGTAGAGCAGATCTGGTGCCTCTTGAGTTTCGAGTGGCTGGCCGGAAGGCACATGGAAGGAGTGGCTACTGGAGTGCGACAGTCTGAAGAAGGAAGAGGGGGAGAAATAGGAACCACAGGGGACCAATCGGAAAGGATGTTGGCAAGCCAATGTTGAAGATTATATGGAGGGGAGGTCGAGTAGAATGGTGTTCATCTGAGCTGCATGTCCAGCATGCTTTGAAAAGATAACAGGGATCTCATGATTTTTTATTCTAGTTGCTTCTGGAGGTTAAGGCATGCTTTTCCCCCTTTGGGTCACTACATGAACATGCGAACCATATAATGGCCTGACATATACGGTTACTTCCTGCCAACTTGGTGCCTGGAGAGAACATGTTTTATTTGGGGTGCAGACAACAACAACCCGTTCACAATTTCGACTGTTGATAGCACAAGCAATGCCAATAAAGTGTGAACCATCCGGGTATTTGAAACTCATGCTGCTCTGATTGTTGCACACCTCTCCATAGATTCAATGATCTCCGAGACCGTTCATTGTAGATGATGTGAAGACTAGTTCATGGGAAATTGTGCACAAATGAATGTCTTGGAAGCAGCTCGTCGACAAAGCTTAGCAGGAGAACATGTTCAGCTTCCCTCACATCAGCTCGCAGATTTCTTGTCAGAAATAGAGAGCAACCTATAAAGGCCTAAGGGAAGGGGAAAGAGCATCACAACAATTGTTATCAAGTGCATGAGAGCATAGGGTGCAACCTCTGAAGAGCAGCTGCTGCAGTGCAACAGGGAGGGAGTTTGTATTCGGTTAACTCACAGCAGAATTGGATCGGTCCTCTATATGAGCCCATTCAAAAGGGTATGCCATGGAGCTCTCGTTTATTTATTACAATGGATGCATAAGTTCCATGTAGTTGTTGTAGATGGCTAAAAAAATTGCATACATGAAGGATAACAGATTTTGGAAATTTGCATGTCTACGTGTTCTTCCTGGATTTCAGAATTCTTAATGTGACTCTCTCTTGGAATTTAAGGAAAGAATGTTAGTGAATTCGCATGCTCATTTCATCATTTCGTTATGATGGAAATGCACATAATTATATGTGGAGGTGAGGTTCGGCTCCGGTTGTGTGAATTAAGGGAAAAAAAAACAACAGAGCATAATCGTACAGTGTCCTAATGGAATGAATGCTCGATTAAAGCTTATTGGATAACTAAAAAGCTATTCATGGGAAGATTCTATGGACAAACTGTTGCACTTGGGCAGTTAGCACTCACCTTGAGCTATTATCTTTTAAAACATAACTAGTTGGGAACGCAAGCAGGAAATAGAAGCTTTCCTAACTTATAGTTCTACAGAGATGAAAATGTCCACAGACCATAATTCATGGATGCTATCAGTATAGTGACTTGTGTACCTTGTACTTCTTGCCACCTGTCATATGCATCATTGCAGTAGGAAGTCTAAGTTGTATTTCTTTCCATTGCAGCGGGTTGTTCTATTTGTGTGAGAACAACCAGATGATCCATCTTTTGAATGAGGAGCCTAGCTCTACTGGATGCGCGTAGAATAAGGTTTTGGATGGAGAAGAAACCGAAATCAACCTTGCGTGTGCTTTTCTACATATTAACACGGATAAAGCATTGATTATTGCAATTGCCAATTGACACTCTTAGGAATTTTGATGTTGCGCTAAGATCTAAAGTTCGCGATCCCGACACAACTTCAGCTTTCATCCATGGGTATTACTTCCATGTGTTCGTTGCAAGCGCATGAATATGGGAATGTCTAAGTATGTGTGGTTTTGATAATGAGCAAAACTGAAATGAGTTGACAAGGTGTGGAAAAGGTTGGTGAGGGTGAATTAAAGAGTTTGTGGGCATGCGAAAGTGCGAGCGTGTGTGTGTGCATAGGTGAAGTGGTGAATGTGTATGTGTTTGTGGCTAGTTGAAGGGGAAGGAATAGAGATCTTGGATGCTAAGGACGGGGGCAATAGGGGAGTGACAAAGCAAGTGCATTGATGCATATTTGTGAGCCAAGGATAAGAAAAGTGTGCACAAAATATAGAAATCCAAGCTATTTGGTTGCAAGAAAACACCTTCTCTGCGGCTTCACAAAAGCCCATCATTTGGCACGCCCGGGGGGACCTGGCTTAGTACATCTCATAGAGATTGCTACGGGTTCACTTGGTGCCCCGCTCGTGTGGCACAGCCATCCGGCCCCACAATTGCCTTGGCTCTTGATAAAGAGATGGCTCAGAGACACGCAACTCCTCTTGGCGACTTTCCATGTTTTTTAGGCGCCTCCGATGAAGATCCCGATGGCCATGTTCATTTATTTGAGGTAACTTGTGGTGCTCATGAAATAGTGGAAGATAGCAAAAAATTACGTATCTTTCCGGCGACGTTGAGAGGAGATGCAAGTGAGTGGTATGCAAACTTGGGTATGCACGAGAGAACGACTTATGATGACCTGAAAACTAACTTCTTGAGAAAGTTTAGAGGTTTGGGTTTTGAAGAGAAACTAGCTGAAGAACTGGACCACTTACGACAAGGACCCAACGAGAGTATTGATAAATATATTGATCGAATGAATACCATTGTGAGGAAGCTAGGAAATAGTGCACCTAATGGGGAGACCTTAAAAAGAAGGTTCCTAGTGGGTTTGCATGATGAGAAAGTCGAACAATATATTAGGTTGAAGAGGCCTTCTAGTCTAGATGAGACAAAGCATGAGGCGAGGGCTTGGGAAGAGGTCCAATATGTGCTTCAAATGCATAGAGATAGATTGATCTCACATTCAAGAGGTCTAGGAGAAAACCAAGAGAGCTCTAAGATAGTTGAGATCACTGAGGCGAAGGTATTGGAACTTGTGGACAAGCTAAAAACCGACAACATTGCAAGAGTGGGACTCCCTTGCCCAATGAATGTGAGAGCATTCGATGATTCTCAAGAATCAAGTACACTACAACCAAACGATGAATGGCAAAGAAAGAGGATATGTGTACCACATATACAAAAAGTGCAATTTGACTCAAGGGGATTGGTTTGTTGGACTTGCAATCAAAGGGGACATAGGGCTAGAGAATGCCCAAGTTTACAAGGGTCGAGGAGTGATGTGCTTATGAATAGATATGATAGGATAAAGGAACATCTAAAGGATGAGAACACTACAAATGTGTCAGAATCCAGTAATGGTGATGTATCCACAAGCCCTTGTCTTAGTCCATACTTTATGAGAGTTGAATTCCCTAAGGAGTATAGATCCAAAGTGCAATCAAAGCCATGAAGAAAGATTATTGTTAACCAAGGTGTTCCTGAGGTAGGAGTGGTACCTCGAGCTCGAATAATTAGATCTGAAGGAAGAACAGGTGGAGATGGAAAGCCCAAGAAGCAAGAACCCATGCATGCAAGGGATAAAGATGAGCATAAAAATGATGCAATCATAACGTCTCAAATTGTTGCTCAAGTAGAATGTGAAGCCCTAAAGGATGTTGGATTGCAATGCAAAGTGCAAAAATTAGAATGCGAGCTTGAGAAGCTAAGAGATGTAGTTTCCCACCTAGAGAGAGAGCTCGCACAAGAAAAGGCAAACAGAATGCAACAAGTAGAAAAAGTGAAGGACGTAGAGAGAGTGGCTCATGAGTGGTTTAAGGATACACAAGACATATGGGATAAGGAAAATAAAAGGATAGATCAATTAATGCAGGAAAATGAAGGATTTCGAGAGTTGACCAAGAGGTGGGAAATTGATCGAAAAATCCAAAGAGAGAAAATAGTGAATGAAATGGAGAAACGTGGAGAATTAGAAAGGAAAGTTGAAGTGTTGATGGGAAGGGTAGAAACCTTGGAGAAGACAAAAATAGGCAAAATAGCATCAAAAGGAAAAGAAGAGAGATTAGGTTTTCGACATGTTGAGATTGAAGGATGTGGGACTAAGAAAGAAGTAGAGACCAAAGTGAGAGTTAGTGGAGAGCGAGTGGAGGTGAGCGAAAAGGGAAAGGAAAATGGAATTGAGACAAGAAAGAAAACTACCACATCTACAGAGAGCAGCGAGCAAAACATGAAGACACCAATAGTGAAGAGGATCCTGAAGAAAAATGAAACTAGTGACTTGGGGAGAAAATGCAAGGGCACAATAGGTGAGTGCAAGGAGAAAAAGAAAGGGAGTTTGAGGATTCTTGCTAAAGAAATAGATTATAATGATAGAAAATGTGTGAAGCAAGGTGATAAAGAACTTGGTGATGGAAATGCTCTCACAATGGATCAAGAGGTCAGAAGGAAAGATACATTTTCAAAACAAATGAATGTTTTGTATGAGAAGACAGAGAGAGAACGTAAGGATGTAACAGAGGGAGCACAAAAATACAATGATTTACATGATGCGGTTAGCGATTTAGAGAAGAAGACACCGGAAAATATGTGGTTGTGTCGGATGAACCCTTGCTTTGAAAAAGACGAGCATTTTGAAGAAGATGAGCGTTTATAGTGGGTTATGAGTCAGAGAGGTGAAGTGACATGAATGTAAGGATGACGAGTGTAAATTAAAAAAAAAAAAAGGGATGAAGGATATTGATGAGAAGTTAACGAGTGTTCTCTCAATGGCATGTTGGCGTTGCAGCACTAGAGTAGGATGGATTGAGTTTGTAAGGCAGGGATATGAGCGGTTTGTGAGGTGATGATTCTTTTGTTAGGGGTGGTTTTGGAGAAGGTTTGGAACGGGGTGGATTTGAGGAGAAGTTAGGGCAAGGGGTGGTTTCTGACGAAGAGGGAGATGAAGCTTGAAAGGGGTGGGATCTTATCTAGTGTTTGCTAGCCAATGCCTTGTTGGGAGAAATGAAGGAGGAAGCTGATGGAAACGATGAAGGCAATAAAAAATGAGGTGATGATTGAGGTGGTCAAATATGAGTCAAAGAGATGAGAGTAGATGGGAAAAAAAAAAGAGAGCAAGCATTAGAAAAGATCGAGAACGAATACAAGTGGAGGGGAGAATTCATTTACTAAATGAAGTTTAAGAATTGGAAGAGATTGAGTGGAAAACTTAAGAGAAAGAGAAAAGTGGATTCATTGTAGTATGTGTTTGACTAGGTGTGCCATTGGCAAGGATAGCTTAGGTCTGACCAGGGTTGGCTTCATTAGAATTGCGAGTCTGAGGTGTGAGGATAGACAAATCGAGTTGTGTTGCAAACGTACGAGACCAAGTGACACTTTTTGAGGTTGCAAATTGATGAGATGGTTAGTATGTGCGGGCCTTAAGAGAAAGAGTTGACCATAGAGTGTAGTGGCTAGATTTTAGCTCGAGTAGCGGCAGAGAGATGATATGCTTCATCAAGATGTCCATGGGGGGATACATGTATGTGATGTGTTGGGATGGTCGGGAAACGAAGCCCTTTCTTCTGTCTCCTAATTCTCGAGACCTTGGAATTGAAAAAAAAAACACAAAAAAGAAATGATTGTGTATATGTGTGTGTTGTCGGTGCGCTACAGTGGGCTAGTAGGTGGGTGGAATAACCTTGATCGGGTGATTGAGGCCACGACCTGATGCTAGTTTCGCTGTAGGCCCGACCTATATGTGGCTATGCGCCTATGTGGTCCGATAGGTGGGTGGAGTCACTTTGGCCGGGTGGTCAAAGCCACGAGCTTACGTCGGTTTCACATAGGGCTAGTGTTGTGCATCACGCGTAAATAAATAAATAAAAGAGAGAAAAAAAAGGAAAAAAAATAAAAGAGATTCCTCTCTCGAGGGGGGACAGAAGAGAGGAGAGGGCATGATGCCTGGATGGGAATGTGTGTTTATGTGTCGTGGGGACATGGACTGATGTGGACTCCTGATGAAGCATATCAAATCAAAGCTCAAGCTCGGCTGAAATTTGGCTTGCTATATGCCTATGGAAGACTTTGACTTGAGAGATCTAATCCTTCTAGTTATCTTGTCCGTTTGTGAACCTTTTGAAAGTGGTGCACTTTGACTCTTACGTTGTGCAACAACTTGCGAAATCTTGAATCACATTGACGATGAGTCGTTTTGTTGAAGTAAACAAAGGTCAGACTTGAGAGGTTCTTGCGTATGTGCGTAATGGTCAACGTCTTTAGAGAAAAGTGAATTGACTATTGAGTCTTGGAAGGTCCGATTTGATCGACGAATAAGAAGTGAGTGTGGACTAGAGAAAAAGAAAAAGTGAGAGCAAAGGAGAATTAGGTGGAAAGGAATGGGAAATATGATAGAAATACAAAAGCAAGGAAAAAGAAGATGTGAATCATGGGGAAGTTGATTACGAAGATTGGACAGGTCGATGGTAGGATAAAAATGGAAAAACACAATAGAAGCGTGTGTGCATTGACCCATCATTTTAATTTGCATGATCATTGTTGTGTGGTGTTGACATACTTATTGGCTCATGGTTTTTGGTATTACTAATATTTTTTTGTTGAGTAACAGATTTCTTGCTATAAGCAAAACTGTCTCCAGTGACTCAAAGAAGGAAACTAAAATTGGCAAAGGTAAAATTGACTGGATCAGTTTTTTGTGCATGTGACATGTATGTTTCTTTTTTAGGTACATGAAATTGGCGTATATTGCTCGTCGGGGACGACTTCGCAGATAAATGGAGGGGAGTATGTTAGCTGAAAAATTGTTGATTTTTATGCACTAACATGTTCCATTTTGTGGAGTATATGTTTGATTGTAGGTATTTTGCAAAGAAGAGATGTTTTTCAGTTGCGGTAAACTTCCAGCAAATGTGGTGGTTTGGAGGAGATTAATGGTCTCTTTTAAGAGGTTCACCTGAAATTTGAAATTCTTGAGGAAACATGATGCAAGATCCTAGCATGGATGTGTGATCTAGATAAGCCTCCACTAGGTTGTATGAGAGACCCATCATAATGTTCTTTTGTCTGCATTCTGTGTTGGAACTTTAAGATTTTCCTAAAAATCCACATTCCAGAAAATGCTAAGTTTGGTCCCTTTAAGAAAAAAAAAGATAAAAAAAAAGAAGAAAAAAATAAAGAAAAAAGGACAAAAAAAAAACAAGAAAAGAATTTATAAAAGAAGAGGACAAAAGTAAATATAATACGCATTAATAAATTTTTTTTAATAAAAAAATTGTAAGTAAAAAGAAAAAAAAAAGAAGAAAGAAAACAAAAGAGATGGAAGTTGATACGTACATGTCATGAGTGGGTTAGTGGGGTGTCAGGATAGTGGATTAGTGGGGAGGGAAGAAGAAGAAGGAAAATGAAAAAGGAAAAAAAACATTACATCCCCCTTTTTTTTTTCCCCACGCTCTCTCTCTCTCTCTGCGCAATTGTTTGGGGGGGGGGGGGGGGGTCTTCTCGTGTCTATGCAGGTGACTGACGAGCGCAAGAGACCGGTGGAAAATTTGTCAGTAGCACAAGGAAGAAGGAGGGAGCCGGGCCGTATATCATTTCCTGGGATCTCGGTGGCTGGAGCGGAGAGAAGCGAGAAAGGGTAGTTCCTTGGCAGAGTACAAAAAAAAAGGGTGCAATCATATCGGGGAGAGGCACTGCACTTCTGAAGCTTCTGCTCACCTGAAGTTATCATGAGAGTGCTGACGAAACTTGAAGCTAAGTTGATGGAGACTATCAGTTCATAAGAAACTCTAGATATTTCGAAGATAATATCTGAGGAAACAACTGAGTATTTGAGCAAACACATGAGACGATGTTTATTCTATTTCCCACAGCAAGGAAACTCTTTGGCTTATATATTCCGTTCATATCTGCGATGGAGATCCTCCAGAATTTAAGTTTCATCAAATGCTAAAGATCTAGTAGCAGAGGGCAATCAACAGAAAACCGGAACGACTGCTGCAAAGGAGGCCAAGGATCGGGATTTTTTTTTTTTGCTTCCATATTAGTCGGTCTGTGCAATGCAAGTGAGTTGATGAATGTGTTCCCTAAGTCCATGAAAGAATAGTGTAGAGAACATAATGACAGAAGGTCGGGTGTCGATCCATTTGGTGGTTGCAAATCGTACAACAGCTTCATCTTTGATGGTATGAGTAGGACCCATCAAGGAAGTCATGTTGATTGAAGCTTTACACGCTCAAGATTTACATGCAGACTGTTTGAGATTTTGCACTTTCAGATATCACGAACCAGAGAGAGTTCCAGAATAATCGAAGCTCCATGAGAAATGAAGCAAGAGATTGAAGTGTCACTGAGATGAAATTTTTGGGCGGAATATGATCTGATATGCAACTATGGAAATATGAACATGTGTTGATGGTAGTTCGCGAACGAATAAGGGATGATTTGATGAATTATTATATAGATGTCCAAATTAAGCAGATATAGCGACGTATGGTCTTCTCATAACAAGAGTTGAATACAAGTGCTGGAGGAGCTTTGACATTTTCATTGGGACAATTCTTCAACGTTGAGGCTAGTATTCATCATGAGAAACTCATGTGGTAACTTGAGGATGCGACACTCTGTTGACAAACATCTGGCAATGCTTTTAAATTCTCTGAGAATCAGTTGAAAGCTTTGAGCGTGAATGATTTTTCCGAGCAAATAAATTCATAGCTTGACAGCAGATTTTTGTCACTGGTATGAATACATTCTACATGTTAGTGTGAAACAGCTCTAGAACAGGAAGTTGTGCATGCCAATGAAATTATAGGAGCTCAAAGTTTGCAGTGGAAGGTTCTAAGTATTCTACCTCCTCTCATTTTGGGTTATTACAGTAAAGGCAGTGGGGAACAGCAACATGGAGGAGTTCAAGAAGGGAGTCATTCCGGCCAGTTTTGGGGGTTTTCATGTAAGACAATAGTTACGCAATATAACACAGGAGCAATAGCAGAGAAGATAACAGATATAGGAGAATCTCAACAATTTTCTACTAGCAGCAAGTATAAAGATGATGGCGTTGTCCACCCGTGCGCTCTCAAGGTAGAGCTTAAATGGTGATCTAGACAACTCTAGATAGGGAGATACAAGGTAGAGGTATGCTGGCTCAACTCAATGTCTTAGGTAGTGCAGAAGTCATGTATATATAGGATCATGGGTGGCCTGCCATGGACGGCTATACATGGGCGGTAGGGCGTGGGCGGCCACCGCCCGCGTAATTGCCATACACGGCTTAGACTGGTTGAACCGACCTAACAACTCCCTTTCCTTATAATATCTTACATGGTCCAATATGACCTTCATCCAACATTCAAGTTGGGATTCCCATCAATTGGGTAATGCACGCTTGGCTTCTCCTCATAAAGGGGGCCTTACAAAATGTGCATACAATCATGAGGGGTAGACATTGATCATACTCTAACACCCCCCCTCAATGTTTACCGATGATAAATCAAGTAGGTCTCGGTCCTATGCCCATCTGTTGAAGATGCTTGTTGAGCTGCTCTCTTCCAAGTGCTTTAGTGAATATGTCAGCACAATTTGCCTCTGTTGGGCAATATTCTAGCTCCACAATTTCATCTTCAATTAGCTCACGAATGTAATGGTACTGTACTTCTATGTGCTTGGTGCGAGCATGAAATACTGGGTTCTTTGCAATAGCCATACAACTTTGATTATCACACTTGAGTACAATTGGCATATTTGATGGAAAGCCTATATCTGCAAGAATTCTCCTTAACCAGACTGCCTCACAAGAAGCAAAACAAGCTGCTTTGTACTCTGCTTCAGTGGAGGAGAGTGCGAGAGTTGGTTGCTTCCTACTTACCCAAGAAAATATTCCTGAACCAAGTGAGAAACAATATCCAGAAACTGATTTTCTAGAATCACAATCTCCAGCCCAATCTGAATCACAATATCCTTGGAGTGTATCACCTGTGGTATACAAAATACCAAAATCCAAGGTTCCTGCAATGTACCTTAGAATTCGCATTCCAGCATTCCAGTGACTCTCCTTAGGTTTGTTGGAAAACCTGCTTAACACTCCAACAGCATAGCAAATGTCTGGTCTAGTGTTGCACAGAAAAATAAGACTTCCAACGAGCTTCCTATACTTCTTAGCATCTACATCAGGCATGTTATCATCCATAGATAGCTTATGATTTACCTCCATAGGTGTGCTAGTTGGTTTGCAGTCCATCATTCCAAATGCCTTGAGAATTTCTTTGGAATATTTTTGTTGTGAGATGAAAATGCCATCCTTCCTTTGCCATACTTCAATTCCCAGACAAAAATGGAGTAGACCTAAGTCTGTCATTTCAAACTCAGTTCCCAAGCTGATCCGAGCTTGATTGATGAGTTCCTGATGATCTCCTGTAATGATCAAATCATCTACATATACAATGACAACAACTAGCTTGCTATCCCTTTTCGTTACATACAAGTTAGCATCAGAAGTACTTCTTTCAAAACCCATATTTTTGAAAAAATGATCAATTCGTTGGTACCAAGCCCGTGGAGCTTGCTTAAGTCCATACAAAGCTTTCTTCAACCTGCAAACTTTATTTTCTGAATTGGGCACCTCAAAACCTGGTGGTTGAGATACATATACCTCCTCCTTGAGGTGACCATTCAAAAATGCAGATTTGACATCCATCTGGAAAATAGGCCAAGACTTTTGTGCAGCTACTGCAAGTACCGTCCGAATAGTTGTCATGCGTGCTGTTGGTGCAAAAGTTTCTTGAACATCAAATCCTTCAATCTGTGAAAAACCCTGTGCAACTAATCGTGCCTTATACTTTTCTAATGTTCCATCAGCTTTATACTTAGCTTTCCAAATCCATTTAGTACCTATTACCTTCTTCTTTGGCGGCAAGTCGACTAGATCCCATGTATCATTTTTGAGTATACTATCATACTCAGACTGCATTGCCGCTCTCCAATCTGGATCATCAATGGCTTCTTCAATGGTGGTAGGTTCCTTTATCGAACCCATGATATCTGCCATTAGAGCCATGTTAACAATGTGTTCTGAGGCTCTTCTTTGCTCCTCTATTCTCTTTGATCTTCGTAATCCATCCGATGATGATTCTGGTGCATCTACATGTGGATTGTGATCATCAAAGAGCTGTTGTGCCCACTTCGGTAGTGGCTTACGCTGTGCAGCTACAATTGGTTGGCTTTTTATTGAGGAAATTTCTCCATCAGATGTTTCCTCCTCCTCAACTTTAACCTGTCTTTTGATAGGCACAAGGTGAGATATTTCTCCGTTTGATGAGATAGTAGATTTACCTTTATCTTCTACTAAGTGTGGTCGTTCATCAAACACCACATCTCGGCTGACAAAAATCTTCCTTGCCTCAGGATCCCATAACCTGTATGCTTTAGACTCTTCACTATATCCTAGGAAGACACACTTTTTGCTTTTTGAATCCAACTTTGATCTTGTTGAATCAGGAATATGTGCATAACAGAAACAACCAAAAATTCTGAAATGCAAAACTGAAGGCTTTTTACCAGAATATGCTTCTTGAGGAGTCATCCCCTTCAGAGCTTTTGTGTAGCTTCGATTGAGGATGTAGACTGCTGTATTGACTGCTTCTGCCCAGAATGAATCAGGCATGTCTTGAGCCTTTAACATACAACGAGCCATTTCAACTACTGTCCTGTTCTTGCGCTCAACAACACCATTTTGTTGAGGTGTATGAGCTGTGGTAAGTTGCCTTTTCACACCATGCTCCTTACAGTAATTGTTGAATTCTGTTGACAAGAATTCACCTCCTCTATCTGTTCTAAATTTCTTCAGTTTCCTTCCTGATTCACTTTCTACATACTTATGCCACGCTTTAAATTTTTCAAAAGCATCAGCCTTCTCTCGAATGAAATAAACCCACATCTTTCTACTATAATCGTCGACTAACAGCAAGAAGTAGAAAGATCCTCCTAAAGCAGGTGTAGACATTTTACCGCAGAGATCAGCATGTACCAACTCTAGAGGAGCTTGAGATCGATTGCTGGTCTCTCTTGGAAATGCCTTTCGTTGTTGCTTGCCCATCATACAAGCTTCACAAGGTTCCTGCAACTCTGAAAATGCAGGCAAATGAGCAACCATCCCTGTTCGTTGCATCTCCTTCAAAACTGCAAATCCGAGATGCCCAAATCGTTGGTGCCATAACCTGCTTACATCTTTATCTTCTGTAGCAGTTAAAGCACTTAACTCATACAAGTTATCCCGTCGTGTGCCTTTACCTACAACATTACCTGATGAATCCATGATTTCCGCACCACTCTTATTGAAGTGAACTTCGAGTCCACGATCTGTTATTGCAGAAACTGACAACAAATTTCTTTTGAGTGTAGGTACATAGAGAACATCGGATAACTTTTTCTCAACACCTGGAGAAGTGATAAAAGAGATGGTTCCAGTTCCTTCAGCTGGACACTTGGAGTCGTTTCCCACCACTACATTGATGGATTCCCGCAGAGGCACTAGGGAACTATACCAATCCTTTTTACTAGTCATATGGCGAGAAGCTCCACTATCTAAAATCCATGGCTCATCAACACGAGCTTGAGCAGATGAACATACCTCTTCAATAGCTACCCAAAGTTCCAGCTCTGTGTTGTTTGCAGACTCTTTGTTCTTCCATGATGATTTTACAGTCCCATTCCGTTCATCAGCTTGCTTCTTTCTGCAATCCTTGATGGCATGGCCTTTCTTTTCACAATAGAAGCAACTTCCTGTGAACTTTTTCTTCTTTGGCTTCTTCTTTGATCCCTCTGAAGAGCCTTTACCTTTTGCATTTGCTGAGAATGCAGCATCAGTTGTACTTTGCCGATTCTTCAGCCGCATTTCTTCTTCTAAAAGCATGGCACAAAACTCTTCAAATGTAAGAGGAGTTGGCCTTACCTGAGTGTTAAGGGCTGTTACTAATCCATCATACTTTGCTGGAAGAACACGTACAGATCTTCGAGCTAGCTCTTCTGGTGTTATAACAACACCAACTACAGCCAATTGATCTTGAAGATGCTTTATCCGTTTGATAAAATCTTCAGCCTTTTCAGAATCAGAATGCTTTTCATTTGCCAACTGATTTTCTAAATTCTGTATCCTAGTGTGGTTCTTGGTCTCATATTGTCGAGCCAATATGCCCCAAGCCTCATGTGCTTTAGTAGTATGTTGAACTAAAGTAAGCACAGAATCACTTACACTAGTGACAATCGCACATAATGCATCAGCATTCCGCCTCTTCCAAGCTCGTAGAAGATCTGGATCTGGCTGAATCATCAATCTTGAATTTGCTGGATCTTCAACTGGTATAGGCTCTGGATCCAATCCCATCGGTCCCATGACAGTGTCAAGTAATTCATAGGAGTCCAAAATTGCAGAAATTTTGAACTTCCAGAGTGTATAGTTGGTTCCATCCAGCTTCCCTTCAGTGAATGCAGGTGGACGAATTCGAATAGGTGCAGCATTAACATTAGGTGAAGCACCAAGACTAGTGTTCGACGATGAAGCCATCATGTAATCACTCGAATAATCTACTGATATTCTAGTCTGCTAGTAGGCTAAAATAATGATACTTCTCAAGCTATTCGAACCTTACAGCTCTGATACCATGTAAGACAATAGTTACGCAATATAACACAGGAGCAATAGCAGAGAAGATAACAGATATAGGAGAATCTCAACAATTTTCTACTAGCAGCAAGTATAAAGATGATGGCGTTGTCCACCCGTGCGCTCTCAAGGTAGAGCTTAAATGGTGATCTAGACAACTCTAGATAGGGAGATACAAGGTAGAGGTATGCTGGCTCAACTCAATGTCTTAGGTAGTGCAGAAGTCATGTATATATAGGATCATGGGTGGCCTGCCATGGACGGCTATACATGGGCGGTAGGGCGTGGGCGGCCACCGCCCGCGTAATTGCCATACACGGCTTAGACTGGTTGAACCGACCTAACAAATATAAATGATTTCTGACTCCGACAGGGAATATTCCATGGAATATTCCCTTTACCGTCGCGCCGGGGGCGCTGCCCCCGGACCCCCACCAGGGGGCCAGCGCCAGGGGGCCCGCTGGCCCCCTTGGACCCCCCAGCCGGGGCTGCTCACCGCTGCCCCGGACCCCACAATTGGGGACCCTGGTAACTCCCTTTCCTTATAATATCTTACATGGTCCAATATGACCTTCATCCAACATTCAAGTTGGGATTCCCATCAATTGGGTAATGCACGCTTGGCTTCTCCTCATAAAGGGGGCCTTACAAAATGTGCATACAATCATGAGGGGTAGACATTGATCATACTCTAACATTTCAGCCAATCTAGTTATTGTTGTTTTTTATTTAATGCACTAATATACAAAGATGGGGGGGCTTAAGTTTGCATGGTTGGAGCAGAGGAGAAGGTGGAGGATATTGAGGCATCTGTAGAGCAGATCTGGTGCCTCTTGAGTTTCGAGTGGCTGGCCGGAAGGCACATGGAAGGAGTGGCTACTGGAGTGCGACAGTCTGAAGAAGGAAGAGGGGGAGAAATAGGAACCACAGGGGACCAATCGGAAAGGATGTTGGCAAGCCAATGTTGAAGATTATATGGAGGGGAGGTCGAGTAGAATGGTGTTCATCTGAGCTGCATGTCCAGCATGCTTTGAAAAGATAACAGGGATCTCAGGATTTTTTATTCTAGTTGCTTCTGGAGGTTAAGGCATGCTTTTCCCCCTTTGGGTCACTACATGAACATGCGAACCATATAATGGCGTGACATATACGGTTACTTCCTACCAACTTGGTGCCTGGAGAGAACATGTTTTATTTGGGGTGCAGACAACAACAACCCGTTCACAATTTCGACTGTTGATAGCACAAGCAATGCCAGTAAAGTGTGAACCATCCGGGTATTTGAAACTCACGCTGCTCTGATTGTTGCACACCTCTCCATAGATTCAATGATCTCCGAGACTGTTCATTGTAGATGATGTGAAGACTAGTTCATGGGAAATTGTGCACAAATGAATGTCTTGGAAGCAGCTCGTCGACAAAGCTTAGCAGGAGAACATGTTCAGCTTCCCTCACATCAGCTCGCAGATTTCTTGTCAGAAATAGAGAGCAACCTATAAAGGCCTAAGGGAAGGGGAAAGAGCATCACAACAATTGTTATCAAGTGCATGAGAGCATAGGGTGCAACCTCTGAAGAGCAGCTGCTGCAGTGCAACAGGGAGGGAGTTTGTATTCGGTTAACTCACAGCAAAATTGGATCGGTCCTCTACATGAGCCCATTCAAAAGGGTATGCCATGGAGCTCTCGTTTATTTATTACAATGGATGCATAAGTTCCATGTAGTTGTTGTAGATGGCTAAAAAAATTGCATACATGAAGGATAACAGATTTTGGAAATTTGCATGTCTACGTGTTCTTCCTGGATTTCAGAATTCTTAATGTGACTCTCTCTTGGAATTTAAGGAAAGAATGTTAGTGAATTCGCATGCTCATTTCATCATTTCGTTATGATGGAAATGCACATAATTATATGTGGAGGTGAGGTTCGGCTCCGGTTGTGTGAATTAAGGGAAAAAAAAACAACAGAGCATAATCGTACAGCGTCCTAATGGAATGAATGCTCGATTAAAGCTTCTTGGATAACTAAAAAGCTATTCATGGGAAGATTCTATGGACAAACTGTTGCACTTGGGCAGTTAGCACTCACCTTGAACTATTATCTTTTAAAACATAACTAGTTGGGAACGCAAGCAGGAAATAGAAGCTTTCCTAACTTATAGTTCTACAGAGATGAAAATGTCCACAGACCATAATTCATGGATGCTATCAGTATAGTGACTTGTGTACGTTGTACTTCTTGCCACCTGTCATATGCATCATTGCAGTAGGAAGTCTAAGTTGTATTTCTTTCCATTGCAGCGGGTTGTTCTATTTGTGTGAGAACAACCAGATGATCCATCTTTTGAATGAGGAGCCTAGCTCTACTAGATGCGCGTAGAATAAGGTTTTGGATGGAGAAGAAACCGAAATCAACCTTGTGTGTGCTTTTCTACATATTAACATGGATAAAGCATTGATTATTGCAATTGCCAATTGACACTCTTAGGAATTCTGATGTTGCGCTAAGATCTAAAGTTCGCGATCCCCACACAACTTCAGCTTTCATCCATGGGTATTACTTCCATGTGTTCGTTGCAAGCGCATGAATATGGGAGTGTCTAAGTATGTGTGGTTTTGATAATGAGCAAAACTGAAATGAGTTGACAAGGTGTGGAAAAGGTTGGTGAGGGTGAATTAGAGAGTTTGTGGGCATGCGAAAGTGCGAGCGTGTGTGTGTGCATAGGTGAAGTGGTGAATGTGTATGTGTTTGCGGCTAGTTGAAGGGGAAGGAATAGAGATCTTGGATGCTAAGGACGGGGGCAATAGGGGAGTGACAAAGCAAGTGCATTGATGCATATTTGTGAGCCAAGGATAAGAAAAGTGTGCACAAAATATAGAAATCCAAGCTATTTGGTTGCAAGAAAACACCTTCTCTACGGCTTCACAAAAGCCCATCAGTACCATCCAACTTATCCTCAACAACCAACATACGGAATACATCACTCCTTTCAGCCATGGCCGGTGACTAAAATACCTTGATGCAAAAAATTGACTGTATCTCAAAAAGTTGAACAGAACTGCCCAAACGAGTTCTGCTAGACCTGTAGCAGACCTCGAGATGCTTAAACTAGCAAGCAGAAACTGGTATATACCTTTGGCACAAAAAGATGAAATAGCCTGCACAAGCGCTGCGATAGTGCATTCGGAGGCCAAAACGAGCTCAGATCGTGATTTTGGCACCACAAGAAAAGTTGTTTTGATCTCGGAAACACGCTGAGTATGCTCGCCAAAATTTGTGCGATTCTGAGACTGCAAATGGAGGAGTATCGACGGCGCCCTAGATGAAGCGACGACCTGCTCTGATACCAATTGTTGGAGATAGACGTCTGCGGAAGCACGCAAACAGCACAAGGAAGAAGAAGAAGCTTGGAGCACAAACACACAATACTGAATGTATTACTAGAGAATGTACAAAGATAAGTAGCCCATTAGGGCAATAGGCGTATATACAAGCCGGGGGAAAAAAACCTCCTAAAGAGGGAAAAAAGTGCCCCGGTGGTTCTAGTGTGTTCACACACATCACTACCTAAATATATCAACACTAAACAACAGTATTTTCAATGATCTTGGTGCCTAAAGTTTGTCATTTTCTCAGTAGAACAAAATTATGAAGTCAAAAATAAAAAACAGTACCTGTATCACACAGACGAGACAATCGCGATTCTATGAAAACTGAAGGTTTCCATTTCCAGCTTTGTTCTTCTGCACTTTCTCACTCAATAAACTAAGAATCACCTCTCTTCATACACATTACTCAGAAATACACAACTGAAGCTCACAAATTCCATGGATTTCACAATGAATAGACTCAACAAATCAAAAGAAATTACATGAAAAAGAGACACACGATTTTCTGCAGGAGAGCTCTTCACATTACTTGGATAGCAAAATTAATACAACCAACCCTCTCAAAATAGAGGAAATTATCTTTTATACATTTTCAAGTGTCCCTTTTCACACTTGAATTTTGGTCCTTTTCCCTTCTAATCTAAAAATATGCTATCAAAGAGCTTCCAAAAATTCTAGAAAAAATACATATGATTCTAATTTACATGAGGAAGACTCCTCCTCATTTTTACATCATTTGCATAAATATTTCTACAATTTTTTTGACATTTTACAAATAATTTCTTCTTCAAAAAATGCTTCTTCTAACAGGTGATTTTTAGCTTCGTCTTCATTTTGCTTAAACCTCCAATGCTACATTGAATTTGATCTCCATAAAATCTTGAAATCAGTAGTACATAGTTACCTATCCAAGAACTCCTTATCTTCAAGAAGTCTTTTTCTTCATCTTTGGCTGTCTCCAAACGATGATTTTGGAGAGGTATCAATCCTCTTGTCCATACACGAGTGTATGCAAGAAAGAAAGGTGAGTGAATATGTATCTTGCTTCCAAAGCAAGATCTATCCAAGCTTGAATCTTTACCTTTGCTCTTGGCTTCTTCATCATCTATGTCCTTTGGTGCTCTCTCAAAATATTTGTTCTGTACTCTTGAAAGGAACTCTTCTATTATGGCTTTTTCTTCTCATGCCAACTTAGCTCTCTCTCCTTTTGATTTTTCTCCTATTCCAAAATCTTCAACTTCAACTCCTTGCTTTCCTTTGCCTTGTTTAGCCTTATCTTGACTCCAAAATTATCCTCTTGACTTCATCTTTCTTTTTCTTCTTGTCTTGTCCTCGAACTTGACTTCTTTTCATGTCTTTGCCTTTCTTCTTCTTGGTTGGTTGTTGTGGATGAATTTTCTAAGTCTTCATCTCATCCTCTTGACTCTCCTAGTGCTTTTGTCTTGGTCCTTCTTTGATGGATGCTCTTGATGGCTTTGCTACATCTTGCTCTTGTTGTTTCTTCACTTGATTAGTTTCTTCTTCATTCTTGACTACTCAGTCTTCATTCTTCATGCTAGTACCTTCTTCAAAAAATTTGCCAATAACTTGAAGTGCTGAATTTTTAAAACATTCAACCAACTCACCAATGCCTTCATCATTGGAAGACTTTGCATGGGCTTCTTGACTCCATCTTTACTTTTCTTGAAATTTGAAGTCTTTGTTAGTACTCTCATACTCATAATCTCCCCCTTGATCTTGAATTGCCTCTTCTTGGAGCTCGTCACCTACTAGATACTGACATAGACCTTAAAAAAAGTTCCCTAGAATTTTCTTTTCCACAAGAAATATACCTTGATGGTTGATATGCACTTCCAAGTGATCCTCTTGAATTCCTTTGAATCAAATGAATGCTTCCTCCTTCCTTTTGAATGGGATCTTGGTGAATAAGTGAATGTGTTCTCTTCTAACACCTTCTTTCTTTGATCCAATGGTGTGTGCACTTCCATTAATTCACCTCTTTCTCAAGACTTCAAGAATTCGGTCCCCAGTAAGCTCTTCTTGCTTCTTGCTTGGCTTCATAGTCTTAGTACCTACAAACAAATCCTTTATTCTAGCCTTTAGAACACCAATCACATGTGTCAGATAAGAAGACAAACTAGTCATCATCTCACAATGAGATTCTTAGCTTTCCAAGTGAAAGCTTAATCACAACTTTTCAAGATTAAGTCTAACTATCAACAAACCAAGATTGTGCAAGCAATGTACTAACACAAAATAGATGCATTTACATATGCAATCAACCAATAACCAGCATCCCTCTTCTTTATGAAGCTTCAAACATCGTTTCTTGCCTTTTGCAGCTTCAGGTTACCTTACGTGTGACCTCTTCAAAGCACCTTTTCAATTAAACTATTTTCAAGCACTTTTTAGTCACTCAAATGAACCAAATATACCTTGGGGGAATTCTTCAATGATTCGTAGCTTTATGGATCTGTGTCTCCATCACTTCCCACTTGAATGGTAGTCTTCCAAATGCTTCTCCAAACTTGTTTCAATTTTCAATTACAAAGCAAAATTTCTTACAAATATAACATGCCTCTTAGGAAGGAATCCCTCTTGCATAATTCCTTGCTTATGCTTCTTGGGTCCAATCCACAAGCATAAAACATATGCTCTTTTCCAATATCCCAAAGAGCTTCAATAAACTCTTAGACACACATATGTGGTGCTGATACCACTCATAGAATAAGAGCATGGAGTGTGTGATATGTTCTAATACCATCAATGAGACAAGAGGGATGTGATAATCACTCCTATTTAGAATCTAGAAGCATAAATAATATCATAATTGCACAAGGATCTTTGGATATTGAATTTTAATTGTGAAGCACTCTTTTAATTAACTACATTAGCATAGATTTACTTTCGCACACATTTCATACATAATCATTCACAAATTCTTCTTCATATAATTCTTCCAGAGAGGCAATTGGGGTATCCTTGAACATATACCAAATAGCATATATAAACAAATTCAACATTGTACCATCATTTTTACACTCTAGAATATCATATCTTGGTGATAGAATTCCAATAACAACAGTGAAACATGAGCAATACCTTTTGCAAGTTGACAACTTTTGCATTCTACAAATTTCACGTCTGTCCAAAATTACAAACCTCCAACTTTAATACTTATAAAAGTTGTACCAATTGATATTGAGTTTATTCCACTTTGCCTTAGAAGTACATGCCCTGAACTATCAAACCACACTCATAACTTTCAAACAATCATTTTATATCCATTATAAATACTTGTCTAAAATAGGCCTCTAGAGTAGTTCAATAGTTGAATTTGAGGTTGTCCAAAAGTCACAAACCTCCAACTTTGATCATCCATAAAACTTGCATCAATTATGATATTCAGATAATTCTACTTTGTTTTAAAAGAACATGCCCTAGCATATCAAAACATACTCATATCATTCAACTAGAATTTTATATTAGTTATAAAAACTTCTCCAAAATAGCCCCTTAGAAATGTTCAATGGTTGAACTTTAGATCTGTCCAAAACTCACAAACCTCCAACTTTCATCATCAATAAAAGTTGCACCAATTAAGATATTGAGATAATTTAACTTCATCTTAGAAGTACATTACTTTAACTAGCATTCGGCACTCTTAACATTAAAATACAACTTTTTATAAAAACCTATCCAAATTTGGCCTCTACAATGATTTGACAAGTTGCTAGTGGCTTCAAAAATCTTCAATGAGGATATGTATGATCACCTATCACTCCATAGTGTTTGTGAGGATAGTGAATGCTTTTCTACACAAAGATAAGAGTTCTAACACTCATCACAATGACAAGGAGGACAAAATCGATACTCATATTGCTAAGAGGAGCTCTAGAAAGTAGTGGGTTGCTCTTCTCTTTATATAGAGTGTAGAGAGTGGCTCTTGAGTGGGCTCAAGAGGTAGAGTAGTTAGAGAGAGATTCTCTTGATGAAAAGTGAGTAGATTTCTCCTTTTCTTCAGCTACATTGACTCCAAAAGGTAGACACTTGAGTTTAGTAACTCATCCTCCATAATTTTCTCCTAAATTGCATGTGCAAGCATTAGTATAGGCTTGCCATTCAGCTACATAGCTTTTTAGCTCATACTTCATTGACTAAAGCTTATTTATAAGCTATACTCTCAATTTAAATGAATTAAGAGCTTGTTCATATGATCTATACAAGAGAACTCTTTTGCAAATAAAAAGCTAGATGATGCATACTAAGAAATGAAATGTAAACTTGAGATTGGGCTTCACAATTGAAGCTTGTTATGCTGAGTAGTAGAAGTACCTAAGTATCTATTTTCATAATTTTTCAGAGCCCCCAAATTAGCTTAGGAACCTAAATCTAACTATGCCATATATTATATTTGAACAGGGCCAAAACTAGGCAAAAACTCTAGAATGAGCTAGCGAGCTCACTTTTGAGGATGGATTGTTGATGAAATTTTGTCGCACCTTGTGTGTGTATGTGTGTGCATGTTGGTGTGCTTCTCACTCACACACTTGTACTTTCACTTTCTCATGGTCCTGATACCACCCTCATGTCTCCTCATATTGATAATTATGAGGTGAGAAAGACATGAACAATGGAATCTTTTTATTATGTTCTCTTCATACAAAGTTTCATTAAAAAATTCAACCCTAAAAGTAAGCTCTCTAGGTCCTTTTATAATTTTCACCTAATTTTGGCCATGTTTAGATCAAATGTCCAACCTAGTTCAAAATTGGGTTCCTAAGCTAATTTGGGGACTCAAACGAACTCCAAAAATAATGAAATTTGGTATGTAGATACTTCTACTAATCATTAAGCTTGATGACTCCTTGGCTTGTCCAAAATGGAGTGCCTATTTGCTAGATCTGTGCCAGCTTCCTTTTTGGCACAATACTCCTTGGCCTTCTCTCTACCCTTGCTCCCTTTGGCTCTTTTGTATTAAGATCCCTTGCCATGTCAGACCACCTCGGCTACCTCCTTGGCTGCCATCACCCTATCCTCTCTCACGTATTTCATCCTTGATACACCCTTGTTGTGGAAGGAGTGATATGTAATATTGGACCACATCTGTAGCTAGATCCTATTCTTTGAGGCAAAAGCCATTTGCTAAAAATTTCATTAGACTTTTCCAATCTACAAGGCTTTGAACGTTTGAGTGTGGCATATGTAGTTGATCGGCATGCATGGCTTGTTCCACTGCAAATAGATGTAAAAGATGTGTAGGTCTAGGGATGAAGATATTTTTTGTTGATTGATGATGTCTTGCTCATATCATAGACCATGTCAAAGTTCCCTTCATTAAAGCCAAGAGAAGAGATATATGGGGGGTTGATATTTTTGAATGTTTTGAAGATGACTGTCATAAGCTCAAATATCTTCATGCACATCTTGGAAACCACATTAGGTACATTCTTGAGCCTTTGTGACCAGTATCGTATCATTGATACCATATATGCAACCGTAGGTAGTCCTCTTGGTGGAGAGAAGTATGATTAGTTAAGCCAATTCAATCATCCCTTGCCATTGCATATTTTGATAGAAAATTCAGGTCATGGGCATTGATGAGGTACTCAACAATACAATGGATTGTACTTGATGTATAAGGGGGAATTTGACCATGTCCTCAATATTTTTGGGTATGTCTCTAGAAACCTTTCACACCAATTCAGTTGAAAGATGGTTCCCTTCATAGCTTTGTTCGAGAGGTCACTAGGCTGAAGCTATGTCACAAAGATTGATTCCTACCTGATTACTTGTTTGAATTCAACATTATAGTCGGCTAGAAGCACAAAGTATGGCATATAATACATCTTTGAAGTGCTGATTAGCCGTCTGTGGGACACATTCAAAAAGAATTTTGTGTTAAGTATTGTGTCTTCTAAGTTAGATAGATATTGGATCTCTATTGCCACCCTATCATCATGTGTTCTACCTATTTGCTCACGTTGTTTGATCCATTGAGGTACTCATGCTTCATATGCACCTTATCCATCTTCATTTACTTGACCCCCAAGTATTGATTGTGGCTCGTCGGCATCTTCAAAAGTTTCCTCCACTGAAATTTCCACTAATTCCTTTGGTTCAGGTTCCACTAGTGGGGATGGGGGTCGCTCATATTATGAAAATTGTGCTTGTAAGTCCTCTATTTGTTTCTGTAGCACCTCTGTTTCTTGTGTATTAGCTTTGAGGAGAATGGATTTGAGCCCTTGGGTTCTAGTTGTGGCTAGTTGCTTCTTTAGCTCATCATGTTCCTCCAATAATATGCATATGTTTTTAGAAGGAACTTTTTGAAACCTTGTAGGAGTGATTGTTGCTCTAGGTTTGCCTTCCATTATTGCCTCTAAATTATCCTAATTTTGTTGTTGGAGACATTTGTTCTTAGAGATGTTTGTTCTCTTCCATAGCCACTACCATGTGTCTTCGGAGAAGACGCATGTTTCTTTTGAGTTTAGCATTTTTGCCCATCTGATGGTGCAACATGATTTCCATATTCTTAATAGCTTCTTGATCCACATTTTGCATTCAAGATTCTAGCTCATTGTGGGCCTGTTGGAGGGTGTCATACTGCTCTCATGATGTGTGGTTGTCTTCTTCCAATGGAGTAACTCTATCTTGTAATCGTTGGGATTCCTCCATGAGTATGGTATTACAATCTTTGAATTGTTGATATTCCTATCACAATTGTCTGGCATACTCACAAGTGCATTACTTATAGACATAGATGCAATTTTACAAGAGGGAAATGGAGGGGGAAGGTAAGTGGGAATCGGATTTATGAATGCAGTGCATGATGGTGTTATAGGTGTTGATGAGGTTGGTAGAGGGGGAATGGGTGACTATGGAAGTTTAGGAGGAGGGGGTCGTGCCATGGGTGGTGAGATATCCATGGGGTTAGATAGTGTTGTGCATGTTGGCTCTACCATATAAATTAGTATGGTAGGTGCCATGCTTGTGGTGTCCGTGAATAGTGATAATTGAGTGAGGACCCCAAGAGGAGGATGTTTGGGGGCGGTTGAAACCCTCCAAGATTGTTGCCCGAAATGGTGATATGATGACGAAAAGTTCTTGAGGTCAAGGGATGAATGAATAGGGACGCCACATAAGAGGAACATAGGTGTGAGGGTAAGCTAAGAAGCCTAGACTACCTTCAATTGCAAATGGGTTTCCTACTACTATGTGTTTGAATGGGTGACCTAGGACTTGTTCAAGGGGTCCGAATGAGGTAGTGTACGATGGATTGGTGATGGAAGGAAAGAGTGTAGCTTGAGAAATAGGTGCATTGAAACCAAAGGAAAGAGTGGATGTGATGATTTTAGTTGTGGTGATGGTAGATTCGGTATGGGGCAGGGAATCGAGAGGGGTGTGAAAGATGGGTTCTGCTAGTTGGGTGGTTATTGTGGTTGTGGTGGTAATGTGTACTTCTTGGGCTTCGGGTGGGGATTGAAGGTGTTGAGGTGAGTTGGGTGAGGTCTATCAAAAGGTTTTTGTAGCCAGATTGATGGTAGTGATTGATGTTGCTTCATGAGTGGTTGTTGCCTCCTCCTAAAAAACAAGTATTCGAATGGTTTTACATAGTCGTGGCCTAGTATCCATGTGCCTCTAGTCATATCTTGGTTGTAACATGGAATATACAGCTTCTACTAGTCCACAAGTTTCTATACTGAGCTCGAGGGTTTCTATGAAATGAGGATCTACTCCCTCTTCTCCTAGATATGATGATTGATGAGTATTGGATCGATATGGAATGCGAGTTGGCCTCGTTCTTGTATGTTGATAATAGTATCATATAATTTTTGCACTTGTTCCGTATATCCTTGGGATTCTTCATGTTCTTATTCATATTGTTCTTCCTTATCATCCTCCTCATTTTGTTCTTTGTCCTATTGTTGCGTCTCATGTCCCTCTTGATGATGTTGATGATTGCCTCCTTCCTCCTCTTCTAATTCAAGGTTTACATCTCTCAGGATTTGTTTGAAGTCCACAGTGACTAATTCTTCTAGACCAAATCCACCAAGAAATTCCAATTCAGATGGTACAAGGGGAAAGATCAATTGTGGACCATCAGTGCTGCACCTTGGCAATCTCACTATAAATGGGCGGACAATGCGTTCTTGTGTAGGAGAGATGTCTGGTGTCATAGTAACTCCTCAAGGTTGAGCACAAGGGATTGATCCTCTCATTTTCTTGGGGGGAGGTGTGGAGGCCTTCCTTCTCTTAAATTGTTGTATGCAGTTCCATGAGAGGGCCCTTTCAATTGGTATGTCATAGGTCAGGCATGTATAGATTATATGTGTAAGTGCACAACATCCATGTCATATGGCATTACGTGGCCATTGCTTGTGAGCTCCATGAATTTGATCTATGATCCAATGGGCAAGGTTAATAGTCTGATTTTGAGTATCTACCAAATATAAATTGAACCATACTTCCTTATGGGGCATCGTAAACTAATCTTATCCAAGGAATGCAAAGTGTTGCATGCACATGTGAAGGTGGACTATGACATCAGGTGCCATTGCTACCATGTCTTTAAGCTTGGTCAAGTTCCTATTTTTCATGATTTCAAGGACTAATTTTTCATCACGATGTGCATGCCATACATGTCAAAAGCTTCTCTCACTCGATTATTGGTCAATCTAAATATTTTTAAATCATTTCCATGCGTTAAGGATGGTATGATGGAAGTGTTGGAAGTTTTAGGATCGTTGTTGGGTTGTAGAGTGCTAATGAAGTAATAGCATCTCATGAAATCCATCTTGCGAAGCTTGGCATTGAAATATTCCACTAAGCCCGCTTTGTACCATACTAGCTGAAGCTCCTTTGCATTCTACAAGTGCTCAAACTATGTAGTGAAGAAGTGATATTTTCCCCATACATTGTTATATTCAATTACAATCTCCCACATATAAGTTCCTTGTCCAAGGGCTCCTGCCATCTTGCTAAACCAATTGGAGCTTTTGTTGACCTATGTCATATGGCTAGCTAGTGGGTCCTGAATTGGAATCACTTGGAGGTGGCTCAGAGCTACGAGTCGCTCTGTGGGTACCTCTATAATAGGCAAGCTCTCAATATCTATTTTTTGTTGACTTGATCTTGGTTGAGAGCTAGTGCCTGTTGCCTCAACCATAATTGATGGTGGTGAC
Organism: Ceratopteris richardii; assembly: GCA_020310875.1. NCBI lineage: Eukaryota > Viridiplantae > Streptophyta > Polypodiopsida > Polypodiales > Pteridaceae > Ceratopteris > Ceratopteris richardii. The sequence continues at coordinate 80,201,301 of CM035424.1, read as the reverse complement.
TAATGAAATACCTTTACTTCATTACTTTTATTAATGATTGTTTTGGGCATGCATGGGTGCATCCACAGAAAGCAAAGTTCAAAGTGTTTATGTGCTTCAAACAGTTATGCTTGAAAATCTATGAGCATGTAAATTGGGCATCCTTTGTTCTAATCAAGGGGGGGATATATTTCTTCTAATTTTAACTGGATGGTTGTTATGCAATCAAATTATGATGCTATTATGAAGAATGGCCATTGGCACTAAATGAGTATACAAGTTGAAACATAAGCATGAAGGAACAATTGATAGGTATAACGCTAGGCTTGTTGCAGAAGGTTATGCTTAAGAGAGAGGCATTGATTTTGATGAGAACTTTGCACCCACTTGCCAAATCACCACGGTTCATACATACATGCACTTGCAACTCATTATGGTTGGATGTACATCAATTGGACATTAAAAAAAACATTTTTGAATGGTGAGTTACATGAAGAGGTGTATGTATTTCAATCCTATGGTTTTGTGTAGAAGGGGCATGAAAACAAAGTGTGCAGGTTAAAAAAGGCATTGTATGGTTTGAAGCAAGCACCACATGCTTGGTATGAAAAGATACATGACTACTTGATTGCACATGGTTTTGAGAATAGTCCAACTAAGAGCACCTTATATGTTAAGTGTGTAGATGATGTACTTCTAATAATTTGTGTATGTTGATGACATGCTTCTTATTGGTCTTAATGAGAAGCATATTAATGAATTTAAGGCTGATTTGCATGCCTCTTTTGAGATGTCAGATTTGGGGAATTTGCTATTTGGGCATTCAATTTATGAAAGTTGATGGAGGGATAGCTTTGTGTCAAACAAAATATATTGACACATTATTGCAGTGCTTCGGCGTTGAAGATTCCAAAGCTATTGCCACTACTATGGAAACAAGTTTTTGATTGAGTCTTCATGATGCTAGAGATGCATTTGATGTTGTTCTCTATTAGCACATTGTTGGATATTTGATTTACTTACACATAACTTATCTTGATATTTAGTTTGTTGTCTCTTATATGAGGAGGCTTATGCATTTCCCAAGTGTCAAGCATTGGCAGGAGGGGATCATTATCACCAGATTTACATGCTTTTTTTTTCTTTGAATGGGTTGGTTGTTATGATACTCATGTGCCCACCAATGGTTTTTGCTTCATGCTTGGTATCTTGTGAGGCTAAGTATAGGGTAGCTTTCACAATGTTTGTTGAGTGTGTGTGGCTCATGCCTTTTGGCTCATTTGGGTGTTGGTCAATCTTTTGCCAGCACAATCTTCATTGATAGTCAAAGTGTATTGGTAGTTGCGAGGAACCTTGTGTTCCATGCTCACACAAAGCATCTTGAGGTGCACTATCATTATTTTAGGGAGAGGTTATGTGCTGAAGAGATCGGTTTGGCATATGTGCTCACATTAGATAACATTGCAGATTGTTTCACAAAGGCTCTGCCTATGGAGAAGTTTGAAGCTCTCTACAAAGATTTGGGCTTACTACCTCTTGTGGATTGATCTCTTTCCACATAGCTTGGCACTTCCTTATACATGAGTGTAAGCTCCTTGTTCATCAAATCACTCCCAGGGGGGATTTGTTGATATATTTTGGTAGTGACGTGTGTGAACACACTTAGGCCCACTCAACCACTTTTTTCCCTGTCTAGGAGTTTCTTTTTCTAGCTTGTTTGTATGCCTATAACCCTAATGGGTTGCTTATTCTTGTACATTCACTTTCTAATTCATTTAGTGTTGTGTTGTGCTCCAAGCTTCTTCTTCTTCCTTGTGTTGTTTATGTGCTTCTACAGACCTCAAACTCCAATAGAATGGGCATTTACTACTATTTGCATCTATGAACCATATTCTAGTTAGTAGTGTACATCTATAGTAGACTCGAATGTTTGGTACTTTGATAGTGGAGCAACCAAACATACTACCTTGAAACACATGAAAATCTATCAACATGTAAATTGGGCACCCTTTGTTCCCATCATGGGGAATACATGTCTTCTAATTTTAATGAAGTTTTGGCTGAAAGTGGGATATAGCATCAGTGTACAGTGTCATATACACCTCAATAAAATTAAGTTGCTAAAAGAAAGAACATGTATCTCATGGAAACTATGCGGTGTATGGTAAAAAAACAAGCTTTGTCACATAGTTTCTTGTTTGATCTTGTTATGTGTGAAACGTATGTACTAAACACATGTCCAACCAAAGCATTATAATCTGTCACTTTATATGAGGCCTAGCATGGACGCAAGCCATTTTTTGCTCATTTTTCTATCTTTAATTGTCGAGCATATGCATTTATGCCTGAACAAAAATGAAAAAAATTGGATGATAAAGAAGTTGAATGTATTTTTGTTGGGGACAGCTCTGAAAGAAAAGGTTATTATCTATCATCCAAAAACTAAATCCATTCAGGTTACATGTGATGTTGATTTTGTGGAAGATGCAATTCAGCCCTTACTTTCATGTGCCAAAGAGACATCATTTTATCTCAAAAACTTTATTGCCTCTTTTTATAGGTGGACACTCAAGTGCTGGTCCCAATCAGGCAATTTTGTAGCCCTTACAGGTTCAAAATGGTGATGCAAATCATTCCTTTTCTGATGCAAATTCAGATGATGCACTTGTTGATGAAAGAGTTGACATATAAGAGGCAAAAACTATGCCTAAATGGCTGGTGGAGACTTTGAAAGATAGAAAATTAGATGCATCTTTTTCATATTGTAATTGTTCAGCCTCTTCTAGTGCTCCCTATGCATTAGATTCTTATGCAATGGCTGCCTCTAGTCTTTGAGATGAGAATGAGTCTCCAACATTTGATGAAGAACATAATTCAGAAAATTGGATGGTTTATATGGAGTCGGAATATGATGCTATTATGAAGAATGGTGTTTGGTCTTTATGTGATTTTCCTATAGACAAAAAGGCAATTGGCACTAAATGTGTACACAAGCTGAAAAGTAAGCCGTTAATTATCATAGATGGTGTAAACAATGAAAGGCATATATAGATAGGATATCATATGTGAATATTGGATTTGGTAATTAAGAGTCTATTCTTAGGTTCCCTCATAGTTAGTAACATTGCATTGATTACATAGGCATGTCTAGGGTGAAAAAACAATAAGTAGAAATCACTTTAATAAATCCATACATGATAGGTGTCGGGAGGCACCAATTCAAGTGTTTAGGAGAATTCAACATACCAAGAAACATTGGTAACTCTAGTATGAGAATCAACTTCCTAGTTTTCAATGATACTAACTTACAAGAAGACATCATTCCAAGCAAAGAACGGATCTACAAGTATTTGCTGATACTCAATATGTCACAAGGAACATTATCAACTCTAATTCAAGGTAGAGAGATATTTAATTTCTTATGAGAGAAGGCCACTATTGTAGAAGATCTAGACACATGTGTGGATTAAATGAGTTCTGAGGATTTTCTCTCCTATAGATTCCACGCATGATGTTGTGAATGACTGAAGACAAGAGAAAAGAAGAAGCAAAGACAAGAAGAGAAGGCCCATAAACGTTTTGAGAAATATCCACCTTTCTTTTTTTAATTTCCATCATGAAACACTAAGAAGCCTTGTAAATGTAGTAGTAGAGTCCTCTAGATGCATATTCCCTAAAGAACGTAATAATATCCTTGTACAATAACAGGAACTTAGATATTTCTAGAGAAAGTTTTGGTCTCTTGTGTGAAAGGAACAAATTTAGGGCACATGTATAAAACTCACTTTGTGAATCATTTGTAGAGACTTCTTCCATAATTGAGAACTAACTTCTAAAATTCGAATTCACTCCTTCTTGCTTATGTATCTTCTTCTTCATGAGTTTTTATGTGTGTTTGAGGCATGGAATATGTGTCTAGAGGTGTTCACTACCCCTTCCCCATCTCTTTTCACTGATATTGCATGTGTGTGGTGTAGGGAGTGATCATGTTGGAGTTTGAGGTCTAAGGAGGCACTCGAACAGCACAAGCAAGAAGAAGAAGAAGCTTGGAGCACAACACACAATACTGAATGTATTACTACTAGAATGTACAAAGATAAGTGACTCATTAGGGTTATAGGCATATGTACGAGCCGGAGGAAAAAACCTTGTAAAGAGGGAAAAAAGTGATGCTCTGGTCCTAGTGTGTTCACACATATCATTACCTAAATATACCAACAAATCCCCCCTGGGAGTGATGCGGTGAACAAGGATTTGGCACTCATGTATAAGGAAGTGCCAAGCTATGTGGAATCAATCCACAAAAGGAAGTACACCCAAAGCTTTGCGAAAAGCTTCGAACTTCTCCCTAGGTAGAGCCTTTGTGTGGGCACATATGCCAAACTCATCTCTCCAACAAAGAACCTCTCCATGACATAATGATAGTGCACCTCAATGTGCTTAGTGGGACCATGGAGCACATGGCTCCTTGCAACTCCCAATGCACTCTAACTATTAGTGAAGATGGTGGTGGCAGAAGACTGACCAACTCCCAAATCAGCCATAAGGCATCTGAGCTACACACACCCAACACTCGCTGTGAAAGGTGCCCTATACTCAGCCTCACAACTAGAAGTGGCCATAATAGGCTGCTTCTTGCTCAACCAAGATATGCATGAGCTACCAAGCATTAGGCAAAAACCATTGGTGGACACATGAGTGTCATAGAAACTAGCCTAGTCAGAGTAAAAAAAAGCATGTAAATCTAACAGTAGTGATCCCTCCTTGGGATTACACAATCCAAGTAGCTAGGTACCACTCAAGTAGGGAAAGATGCGCTTAAGTAAATGCATAAGTAAATCAAGCATCCAACAATCTTCTGATAGAGAACAACATCAAATGCATCTCCAACATCATGAAGACTCAACCATAAACCTATCACCATAGGAGTGGTAATGGGTTTATAGTCTTCAAGGCCAAAATGTTGCAATAATGTTTCAACATATTTTCTTTAACACAACACTATTCCGCCATCAACTTGCATAAATAGAATGCCCAAATATGTATGCATTCCCCAAATCGGACATCTCAAATGAAGCATGAGAATCAGTCTTAAAATCAACAATATGCTTCTCATGAGGACCAGTGAGCAGCATGTCATCAACATACACAACAACGATGAGAAGCACATCATTTGCATGCTTAACATATAAGCTGCTCTTAGTTGGACTAATCTCAAAACCATGTGTAATCAGATAGGCAAGCATCTTTTCATACTAAGCACCTGGTGCTTGCTTCAAACCATATAATGCCTCTTTCAATCTACACAGTTGGTTTTCGTGCCCTTTCTACACAAAGCCACGAGGTTGAAAAAATAAACTTCTTTATGCAAGTCACCATTCCAACCATGATGAGTTGAAAGTGCACAGATGCTACGAACAGTAGTCTTCATGCAAGTCACCATTCCAACAGATGTAGATTCCAACCATGATGAGTTGAAAGTGCACAGATGCTATGAGCAGTAGTCATTCAACATGTAGATGCAAAGATCTCATCAAAAGCAATGCCTCTTTCTTGTGCATAACCCTTTGCAACAAGCCTAGCCTTATACCTGTCAACTATTCCATGAGGCTTACACTTCAGCTCGTATACAAACTTAATGTCAATGGCCCTCTTGCCAGGAGGCAAGTCACATAAAGACCATGTACCATTTTTCATGATAGCATCATATTCTGATTGTATAGCAACCATCCATTTTTTAGAATTTTGTGCTTCATCAAACAAAATAGGCTCATTCTCATCATAGAGGCTAGAGGCAGCCATAGCATAGCACTCTGATGTGAAAGAGGCACAATGAGAGCCTGAATGAGTACGATAGATAAAGGTGCATCTAATTTGCTATCACGCAAAGTTTGCACCAGCCATTTTGGCATAGCTTTTGCCTCCTCAATATCAGCTCTCTGATCAACAATTGCATCATGTAAATCTGCATTAGAAATGGAATGATCTACATCATCACATGAAACCTATAAAGGCTGAGAAGTTGCCTCATTAGGACGAGCACTAGACTGTCCACCTATAAAAAGAGGTAGCAAAGTGTCATACATGTCTTTGGAGCTAACTAATGTCTCCTTAGTCCATGAAAATAATGGCTGAATAGCATCTTCCACAAAAAGAACATCACGGCTAACCAAAATGCATTTATTCTATGGATGATATATGTTGGGGATGTAAGGGTCATGTGACCTTACCCCCATATTCATATATATACATCATATATAGAGCATTGCCTCAAGAGAGATCATTATGTGGGTTTCGAGGCTCCCACGCATATCCGCGCGTCGTTCCTCTCTTCTCTCTCGTTCCATCTCCTCCTTCCTCTTCTTCTGCACTCCAAACCCCTTCATTGGTATCAGAGCATGCTGAGGGCTGGTGTGCAAGAAGCTTCAATGGAAACTTAGGTGAGAAGAGGTAGAAGTGCAGGTCGGCATCTCTTGACAGCTGTTCAGTATTTCGGTCATAACTCGAGCTAGGAAGCTCGGATTGACGCGTTTTAAAGTTCTGTGCGTAGCTAACACAGAGAGCTACAACTTCATAGAAGGGCGCAAAACCTGATTCGGACTTCTGAAGTGCCGAAAATTCGAAAAACGCAGAGAATTGTAGAAGGCGAATCTACATTGAGTAGGACAGCAGGTCGGTTTTTTTGTCATAACTTGAGTTCTACAGCTCGAAATGCGATGATTCAACTTGCTGCTCGTAGCTTGAAAAGTTAGCTATAACTTTGTAGAAGAACTCAGATTCAGATTCCCAATGCAAGGTCACCGAAATTGCAAAATACAGAGCAGTACTGTTGCAAGTGAAAGTGAAATTGACAGCAGGTGCTTATTTTGAGCATATCTTGAGCTACGCACCTCCGATTGAGGTGTTCTTTATGTCGTTACGTAGCCAAGAAGCAGATCTTCAAGTTTGCTGAAGACCAAAAGTTCAGATTCAGAGGTTATCACCTCTGAAACAGCAAAACACAGAGCAGTACAGTTTTGCCCAAACAACCCTAATTGCACTTGGAGGTTGAATTTGCTTTGGAACTTCTTCGAGAGAGAATTTATGGTGTGCAAGCTCTTATTTTCAGAGCTTCAAGACATTGTACATGTATGATCATTGTGGTAGCTCCTCCATATGAGAGTAGAGCATGATCTTGTTACATGTTTGGCATGTAAGATGACATTGTGGTATACTCTTTTTGAGGTTTATGTCATCATGAGTTCGATCATGGATGTATAGTGGCATTGTGGTCTACATCTTGCTTATGCCACTTGGTTACGGATTTACTTTCCGGTTGCACATACTTTTGTGAGAGTTGACATTGGATCTTAGTTGGTACTTGTATCTTTTGTTTTCTTTGCAGGTACGTGATCCAGATTGGAGCCTCAGTTACACGTTTGTTTGTCACCGTTATTAGCATTTGGTCATTGATTGATATATATTTGCCAGTGTGATTCTTGGCATATGTGGATGGTGATTCCCACATGGTTATTTTGGTTCTAGAGTCCATTTTACAAAGGAGATGCTGCCGAAATTTCGACAGCTTTTATGCTAGAAGAGAACTCTTGTGGATCTTGAAGCTTTTGCGATAGCTTTGGATCATTGACTATCTCCATTCACTTGGACTTGGTCACAGGTTGTTTGTGACAAGTTGGACCATCTTGCAGGATTTATTCTTGAGTGGGAGTTGTATTGCCATTGTATTGGCGTGTATTGCCATTAGTTTTTTGGCACATGTAGTTGCCATTATCCTCTTGATTTATATCAGTGACAGGTGGTGACAGATTATTCATTGTTCTTTGCTGATTGGTTATCTTGTTTGATTGCTCAGTTTTCAGGGGATACTCTGTCGAATTTTTCCTAGGATTCTTTCACATCTATTTGGTCCCTTTGGAGACTTGGTGAGCAGGCTTATGCTCATGGTTTTATATGCATGCTAGATGCATGGTTATGTGACAGGTGGTTCACATAGTTCCTTCTCCATCGAGACATTTGTGATATGACTTATGCATATGGATATGCAGGTGTGATCCTATTGAGGATAGAGTATTGTTTCTAGTCTCTTGTTATATTGCTAGTCTATTGGATTGTCAGCATGGTGTCTTCTCGATTTGATGGCACTGACTTTCCGAGATGGAAAGCTCAGATGTGGCATACATTGGTTCGTGCAGGGTTACACGTGTATGTGCATAGAGATGCACAGAGGCCTCGTGACATGCCCGGCCACGTATGGATGGATATGGATGCATTGGCCAGCTCCACTATCCGATTACAGCTTGTGGATTCTATATATGAGTCTGTTATGTATGAGGAGACGAGTAGTGCATTATGGCAGAGACTACATGATATGTATGCGAGTCCATTGACTCATGTGAGACATAGATCACATCGACGACTTCGATGTTGGCATTGTGGTCATGAGGGCCATATTCGACGACGTTGCTTCAGGCGGATGCGATGACGACGTCAGAGATATGCATGTGATGCAGGTCAGGTAGTAGTTTCAGGAGAGTCTATGGCAGTTGATTATGCCAGTGATGGTGATATCACTTTCTCCTATGGTTCATCTTTGGATTCCTCTTATTCATTGGATGGCACACATATGGCTTGGTTGCTTGATGCATTAGCCAGTTTTCATGTTACTCCATATCGTGAGTGGTTTTATCGATTCTCAGGTGAGAGTCGTGGATGTGTGCAGTTGCCTGATGGTACGATATATGATATTGAGGGTGCAGGAGATGTATGTCTTATGCTACCTAGTGGAGCATCACTTATACTCAGACATGTACGCTATGTGCCTTCATTCCCTATGAGCTTGATTTCAGTTAGCCAGTTACAGGAGAGCAGATATTATGCATTCCTTGGTGAGCATCATTTTCAGTTGCAGTTGGGACAGCTTATGCTTGTCAAAGGTGCTAGGATTGGGTATAGGTATCCACTGCAGGTACTTCATGTGCGAGACAGTCTCGTCTCAGTGGGAGTTGAGCCTTATGTGCGATGTGAGACTCGTCATGTCTCATTCTGTCTACCTATAGATAGGTCTATGGACATTCTTGATGCACATGTATGGCATGATTCTGATGCTCAGATGGATGCACATGTAGAGCATGTTTTGGATGCTCATGATGCTTCTATGGAGCATGGTTTTGTTGATCATGTGGATGCTCATTTGGAGCATATTTTGGATGATCAGTTGAATGCTTTAGAGCATGATGTGGATGCTCATGTAGAGCATTGTGATGATACTCAGTTAGAGTGTGATCATCAGTTTGACCTTGGTGTTGATGTTGTGCAGTTAGCTCATGTAGAGCATGATCATACACTTGGTGTGGTAGAGCATGATTGCTCTCATGGTACACAGTGTATGGTAGAGCATAGTAGCTCTCAGGATGCACAGCTAGATACATCTTTGGTTGAGAGGATGACTGATTTAGATGTTGATGAGTCAGCGATCATGCAGTCATTCTTGGATTCGCTCATGCCAGATGTTGACAGAGATATGTCAGGACATGTTGGTCTTGACGATGGTGCTTTAGATGCCTTGGATATAGGCATGGCTGACATGCTGAGATTAGCCACGATAGCACATGTTTCGTCAGCATTGGGGAGTCTGATGTACGAGTTGTTATGCTCGAGAGCAGACATTGCAGTTGCTATTGGAGCATTTGCACTTGGAGTTGTCAGTCGTTCGATGATTGACACAGGCATAGAGCGAGTGGGAGCTTTGCAGGAACTTCATCAGTTCTTGCGTCAGTCATATATGAGCTCGGCTCTTGTTGATATGAGTCTAGAGCAGTTTGAGGTGCATGGATACACCTTGTTCGAGGCGGTTGGTGTAGGCTGATCTGGTATGGGTAGAGATCCGGACTCTTCCTGTACATTATTGTATAGTCCTACATCATTCTTTGTATATGTTACCACTTATGGTCACATTGACCCTTAAGTGGGAGATTGTTGGGGATGTAAGGGTCATGTGACCTTACCCCCATATTCATATATATACATCATATATAGAGCATTGCCTCAAGAGAGATCATTATGTGGGTTTCGAGGCTCCCACGCATATCCGCGCGTCGTTCCTCTCTTCTCTCTCGTTCCATCTCCTCCTTCCTCTTCTTCTGCACTCCAAACCCCTTCAATATAGACGATAGCCTTTGCTTTCAAAACTGTAAAAAAAAAAAACATGTGACTACTTTATCATCTGATTTCCTCAATTGTTGTTCAAGCACTAATGCATATGCTAGACATCCAAAAACATGCAAGTGAGCAACAGATGGCTTGCAACCATGCCAATCCTCATATGGAGTGATAGGCTACAATGCTTTAGTGGGACACCTGTTAAGTACATATGTTGCACACATGACAGCCTCAAGCAAGAAACTATGTGGTGCCTCACTCTTGACCATACACCTCACCATCTCCATGAGTGACCTGATCTTTCATTCAACAACTCCATTTTGTTGAGATGTATATGGCATTGTACACTAATGTTTTATCCCATGTTTAGCCAGAAATGCATTAAAGTCAGAGGACATATATTCCCCCCCGATCAGAACGGAGGGTGCCCATTTTACATGCTGGTAGATTTTCAACCAAGAACAGAAACTGTTTGAATCACATAAACACTTCGGACCTTGCTTTCAATGGATATACCCATGCATGCCTAGAAAAATCATCGATGAAAGTCATGAGGTAAAGACATCTTTTGGGAAGGAGGAATGCTGCATTTTGCCCAAAATACAACCTTTACATACATGTTTACCAGGTGCCTCAAGTTTGGGCAAAGAGGACACCATTTCATATTTCCACAGGTGTAGCAAACTAGCACAATTCAAATTACCAAAGCATGCATGCCAACACTTTGCATCTAACAAAGCTTGAGAATCATGTACTACACATGGTGAGTCATTCATAGATTATTCATAGTCTAAGAGCTTATACAACCCATGACATAAAATGCCAGAAGCAATAATGACATTTCCATTTGATAGATCATGAATTATACATCTGTCATCAAAAAATTTCACAACCAAGACAATCTTGGATAAAGTTGAAATTGATAATAGTTTCTTCTTGATCCCGGGCACAAATAAAGCATCTAACAATGTAAAAGAACTACCATCAATAGTAGTCATAATGATCTTACCAACCCCCATAAGAGGATTGTTGGTGCATGTGATAGTATTCCGTGTAGGGGCACACTCAAGTGAAGTGAAGAAACTGCAGTGCGAGGTAATATGTTAGGTTTCCCCACTATCAAAGTACCAAACATCTGAGTGATGGGTAAAAACTGCAAATAGTAGTAAATGCCCATTCTTCATTTTGCACAAGATTAGCAGACTCTATTTTGGTTGTAGAAGCCTCTACAACAACCATTCAAACCTCTTTCTTTCTTTCCTCGTTAGCAGCTAGTTTTGGACAACTCTTTATGACATGATCATTTGCTTTACAATATTTGCAAAACAATTTCTGCTTTTTTGTTTTCTTCTCATCTTTGTCATCCTTCTTTGATTGTGTAAAATTAGCATATTTCTGCTTACTAGTAGAAGAGCTCCATTTACTTTGCCCTTTTGACTAGCCAAGAAAGCTTGATCTGCAACACACATAATGGACATGTTCTACCTAGATTGATCTTCCTGCAATAGAACAGAGACTAACTCCTCAAATGTTAAGGCATTTGGATTGCCTTTCATCATCAAACAAAGAGCAGAAGAAAAACTTTGATATGAATTGGGAAGACCATTCAAAATAGTCTACACAAGTGAACTGTCAGGCAAGGCTTCATCAACATAAATCAATTGTTCTTGCAAGTCTTTGATCAACATTACGGGTGCATTCCCAGGAAACATCATACCTTTCGTATGTTAATTCATCTTTTTTCTAGTGCCAAGACACACATCATCACCTGAATTTTGGGAAGTGCAACAGAAAGGTACCCTCAATAAATAGTGGCATAATTTTCCATTGCTACTGAGTCCTCCACATATTATTTATTGTTGATGATTATATGATCCGCACGATAGAATTTTGGCTTAGCTGACATGCTCATGTCCCAGATCTGATAATAAAGATTACCAATAAAATACTCAATATGATTCTTAACATGTTGAAAGTCTATAAGTGTGCAAAGTTTACCTTTTTGAATTTCATCGGCATTAATATAGTGGCCCCACTTATTTTTTTATCTATCAACAACACCTAGCAGACTAACAAGCATGGCATACTATTCACGACTAGTGTTTTTTCCCAGTCCATACTTGTAGACCTTTGAAGAGGATTTCTTGATGGGATTTTTTGAAGTGGAATCAGAAATCTTTTTGAAGATGTCACCTAACATACACACACAGTTAGTAGCTTATGAACTAAATTTTTTTAGCAACCATCACGAAGCACCCCATGATGGTGTTAAATCAAAACAATGGATGCACTTTATGATACAATAAGCCAATCTGATCAATGCTGGTTAACAAAAATTCTATCACACTTACATGCATCGCCATTAAACGCTTGTCGAGGACAACAGAGTTCGGGATGTGGGATGTCTAGAGGGAGAAACCAGCAAAAGAAGAAGACAAAGAAAATCTAAGAAAATTTTAATATATTAGTAACCTTACAATCTGTCTAGAGCCCCACAAGGGCACACACCAAGCTAAAGGAGATTCGAAGAAAGAAAAGACACATGTTGAATAAATGGGACAAACTCCAATGGATGTAAGTAAAGAATTACAAATAGGGAAAGAGGGGAGGAGAACAACAAGCCTCATCTGGTCATCCTGGATGAAACGTCATCCAGTAGTCACATGCAAGGCCAATAAAAACATATCAAGCTAGAGGATGTAGATCAAGAAGTACAAACAAGGGAAATCAAAGCACCAATTGGAGGAGAATAAGTTGGCAAGGGGAGAAAAGAAGAGAAAACCTCTTTCAATCACTGTGGATGAAATGCCATATGTTGGTTGTGTACGAGTTCAACAATAATCATATCGATACCTTGATGTATCCTTGGTTCAATGGCTTAATTATGTGTCAGGTAAACCTGTGTAAAGCCTCTAATATTCTAAATCAGCATTGCAAAAATCATCCATTAAATCAACATAAGGAAACCAATGTCATGTTAATTCTGTTGGAGTTTGAGGTCTATAGAAGCACATGAATAGCACTAAGAAGAAGAAGAAGCTTGGAGCACAACACATAATGCTCAATGTATTACCACGAGAATGTACAAAAGATAAGTAACATGTTAGGGTAATAGGCATATATACAAGCAGAGGGGAAAAAACCTCCTAAAGAGGGAAAAACATGCCACAACAGTCTTAGTGTGTTTACACACATCACTATTGAAATATATCAACAATTCCCCTTGGGAGTGATGTGATGAACAGGGAGCTGACACTCATGTATAAGGAAGTGCCAAGGCATGTGGAATCAATCCACAAAAGTAATCCCAAAGCTTCAAACTTTTCCCTAGGCAGAGTCTTTCTGAAAAGGTATGCAACATTCTCCTGTGTAGGCACATATGCCAAGCTGATCTCTCCAACAGAGAACATCTCCTTGATGATAGTGCACCTCAATGTTCTTTGTGCAAGCATTTAACACAGGGTTCCTCGCAACCAGCAATGTGCTCTGATATCAGTGAACATGGTGGTGGCAAAAGACTGACCAACACCCAAATCAGCCTTAAATCAACAATATCCTTCTCATTAGGACCAGTGAGTAGCATGTCATCAACATAGACAACAATGATCTGAAGCACATCATTTGCATGCTTAACATATAAGGTTCTCTTAGTTGGAGTGTTCTCAAAACCATGTGCAATCAAGTAGGCATGTATCATTTCATAGCAAGCACATGCTCCTTGCTTCAAACCATATAATGCCTTTTTCAACCTACACACTTTATTTTCATTCCCTTTTTGCACAAAACCATGGGGCTAAAAGCCATATAATTGTTCATGTAAGTCACATTTTAGAAATGCAGTTTTAATGTCCAACTAATGTACATTCCAACCATGTGAGCTATAAGTGCACAGATGCTTTGAAGAGTAGTGTCATTCGACGTGTGGGAGCAAAGGTCTCATCAAAATCAATGCCTCTTTCTTGAGCATAACCTTTTGCAATAAGCCTAGCCTTATACCTATCAATTGTTCCATCAAGTTTACACTTTAACTTGTATACCCACTTAGTGCCAATGGACTTCTTGCTAGGAGGCAAGTCACATAAAGAACACATACCATTCTTCATAATAGCATCATATTTTGATTGCATAGTAGCCATCCAATTTTCTAAATTTTGTGCTTTATCTAATGAAACAAGCTCATTCTCATCACAAAGACTAGAGGCAGCCATAGCATAGCAATCTGATGCAAAAGAAGCACTATGAGAGCTTGAACAAGTACGATATGATAGAGGTGCATCTAATTTGCTATCTCGCAAAGTTTACACCAACCATTTAGGCATAGTTTTTTCCTCCTTTATATCAGCCCTCTCATCAACAAGTGCATGATGTAAATGTGCATAAGAAATGGAATGCTTTACATCATCATGTGGAACCTGTAAAGGCTGAGAAATAGCCTCATTTGGAACAACACTTGACTATCTACCTATAAAAAGAGGCAACAAAGTCTCTGTTGATGTTGTAACGTCACAACTCGTATTTGTCAAACCAAGGACCATGTCACAAGACCCAAATGTCACATAGAAGCATTCTACAGATGTGGTACTTCATTAACACAAGATTAACAACAAAATTACACATAGAATTAAGATGAAATCATCATCAACATCACACACAAGCTTAAACATACGCATACTCATGTCATTTATCAACAAGAAAATGCATCACAAGCATGAGGCAAGAAAGGAACAAGGACACAAGCACATCATGAAGACAACAAGAGCCCTCCAAGCATTCCACAAACTAGAATGATCTCATTATGTCCAAGAATGCTCCGCAAAATGAGAGATAGTGACCTCTTTATATACAAAATGGGCAAAATCCATGTTATCTAGGATTTCTCAACTAAAAGGAGAATGAATCTCACTTACTCACCAGTATGGCACTCACACACACCTATATAAGAGTGCTTATTAAACTGATAAAAAGGTACAAATGGTGATGAATAAGAGTGGATCCAAGAAATATATATCGTGTCCTCAACCCTCCCCCCTTGACTTTGTCATCCTCAGCAAAGCTTTTCCAAGTCTGGAGCTTTTTGTGGAAGAGTGCGTAGAAGCTCCCGTGAGTGCATGATCCTTGTGTCTTTGGAGTGCATCACTTTGATGCTTTCCTTCATCTTGCTTTTTTCCTGTTTGTTTGTAGTCAGCTACTTTTCTCTTCGGTCTTTTGCCTCCTATAGGTGAGAAGAGTGTGCTAGAATGCTTTGTTTTTTTTTTCTTTTTCTTTCTTTTTTTTAATAATAATAATGGGAATGTAAAGATGAAATATGGATGAGTATGGGGATTTAAGATGGAATATAAATGACACATACAAAATAGATGAAATCAATTCATCTTTTCTTAGTCCATGTGCATGAGTGGGGACTAAGGGTGCATGGGTGGATAAGACAGAATTTCCTATGCACGGTCTTATGATGAGAACCTCTTATGCGTACTCCAAAAAAATGCATACAAAAAACAATGGTGCAAAATTGGAATGGATCTTGAGAGAAGTGCTCAAGGGTGAGGCGATGATGAGGCTTTCTCCAATTGCCAAACTCCAAGAGTCTTCTCTTTTTCATCATTCGTTGTAATGGATGATACCTTTGTCCACCAACCTAAAAATAGAAAATGAAAACCAACCTTTTACAATGTATGTACATGTTCGCTCTTTGTGCTTGTGTTAAACTTAAGGTGCCTAATGCTTGGCCTTTGTATGAGACCCTATTCGCATGCATACTTGATGTGCATCTTGAACATATGTTGTGCATTGGGCAAGGTTGGAGCTGACACCCATGGATGCCACACAAAGAGGTTTTAGGCTGCCAATACAACTTTGCTTTGCTGGTCCGAGCCTTGAAGTTCTTCTTAGGATCTCTATTGAGTTTTGGCTTGATTTCTTTGAATCCTTTGATTGGAAGTGGTCTTTCTTGATGGGTCTAGCCCATGGATTATGGATTTTTTTGTCAAAGGGTTGATTTTATATAAGGGATTTCTTAGGTACCCATATCATAGTGTGATTTTTTTGTGCTCTAAGTAATTTCTTGGCTACCCAAATTTTCTTGACATTACAAGGAAAATGGGATTTCTTCTTCTTGATGTAAGGGTCTTTTGGGCCTTCTATGTCACTCTCTAGGGAAAAGTCATTTTTACATGGGGAATTCAACAAATGTTGATCTTCTATACATACAACATGTTCATTCAATAAATCACTGGGTTGTGTAGCTTGGGATTGATCTAGAGACTCATCGATACATTCATCCTTATTACATATAGAATCTCTGGATGTACAAATGGTTAATGGATCTTCATGATTGACCATAGATACCACATTATCCTACATCCCATTGGTACAAAGTATTTGCTGATCTCCTTCTTGATGATCCAAGTGTAGACCATCCTTGCTCATGGACTCATGAGAAGATTCCAAAACTTAGAGGAATGGAGGGCCCTTCCACATCCTCCAAGCACTTAAAGTCCTCCATTTCTTCATTCTTTAAAGGTTCCCATGACTCAAGTAAATCAAAGTGAGATGAGCAACTTCCATTTATTTAAACATGAGGATCATTATGGATGTTGCCTTCACTTATGTGGGAGAATTTATGTGGATGCATGGACAATCAAAAAAAAAATGCTCATGACCACATTTGTTACAATGAAGATGCATATTAGGATCAATAACTATATCATGAGTAGGAGGGATTTTAAAATTTTCATGAATGAAGGCTCTTTCCTCTTCCCTATATTTTTTGAACCAAATGGAACCTAACATGACATCTTCATTAGTATGATCCAAAACATAGAAAATTTTGTTAGTATATGATCAATGTCTACCCCTCATGATTGTATGCACATTTTGTAAGGCCCCCATTATGAGGAAAGCCAAGCGTGTATTACCCAATTGATGGGAATCCCAACTTGCATATTGGATGAAGGTCATATTGGACCAGGTAAGGTATTGTAAGGAAAGGGAGTTAACAGGGTCCCCAATTGTGGGGTCCGGGGCAGCGGGGAGCAGCCCCGACTGGGGGGTCCAAGGGGGCCAGCGGGCCCCTTGGTGGGGGTGCGGGGGCAGCGCCCCTGGCGCGACGGTAAAGGGAATATTCCATGGAATATTCCTTGTCAGAGTCAGAAATCATTTATATTTTTTAGGTCGGTTCAACCGGCCTAAGTCGTGTATGGCAATTACACAGGCGGTGGCTGCCCACGCTCTACCGCCCATGTATAGCCGTCCATGGAAGGCCACCCATGATCCTATATATACATGACTTTTGCACTACCTGAGATATCGAATTGAGCCAGCATACCTCTACCTTGTATCTCCCTATCTAGAATTGTCTAGATCACCATTTAAGCTCTACCTTGAGAGTGCATGGATGGACAACGCCATCATCTTTGTATTTGCTGCTAGTAGAAAATTGTTGAGATTCTCCTATATCTGTTATCTTCTCTGCTATTGCTCCTGTGTTATATTGTGTAACTATTGTCTTACATGGTATCAAAGCCTTAAGGTTTGAATAGCTTGAGAAGTATCACTATTTTATCCTATTAGCAGACTAGAATATCAATAGATTATTCGAGTGATTACATGATGGCTTCATCTTCGAATAGTGGTCTTGGTGCTTCAACTAATGTTAGTGCTACACCTATTCAAATTCGCCCACCTACATTCACTGAAGGGAAGCTAGATAGAACCAACTATACACTTTGGAAGTTCAAAATTTCTGCAATTTTGGACTCCTATGAATTACTTGATATTGTCATGGGACCGATGGGATTGGATCCAGAGCCTATACCAGTTGAAGATCCAGCAAATTCAAGATTGATGATTCAACCAGATCCAAATCTTCTACGAGCTTGGAAGAGGTGGAATGCTGATGCATTATATGCGATTGTCACTAGTGTAAGTGATTTTGTGCTTACTTTAGTTCAACATACCACTAAAGCACATGAGGCTTGGGGCATATTGGCTCGTCAATATGAGACCAAGAACCACACTAGGATACAAAATTTAGAAAATCAGTTGGCAAATGAAAAGCATTCGGTTAACTCACAGCATATGTGTGTGTATGCATGTAAGTATGTATGGATGTACACATATGCATATGCATTATGTATGCATGTATGTGTATGTGTGTGTATGTCTCTTTATGTGTGTGTGTATGCATATATGTGTGTGTATGTGTGTATGTGTGTGTGTATGTGTGTGTGTATGTGTGTGTGTATGTGTGTATGTGTGTATGTGTGTGTATATGTATGTGTATATGTGTGTGCATGTGTATGCATTATGTGTGCATGTGTGTATGCAACATTATTTGTGTATGTGTGTGTATTTGTGTGTATGTGTGTGTGTGTATGTGTATGTGTGTGTGTGTCTATGTGTGTATATGTGTGTGTATGCATATGTATGTGTGTGTGTGCATACCTTGCTTCAAGTAGATGCGTCTCTCTCTCTCTCTATCTCTCTCTCTCTCTCTCGTGCTCTCTCTCTCTCTCTCTCTCTCTCTCTCTCTCTCTCTCTCTCTCTCTCTCTCTCTCTTTCTCTCTCGGTCTCTTCTTGCTCTCGCGTCCAAATCCCGGCACAAATGTGCCGGGAGAAATCGAATTTTCTTTTTACATTCCAGAGCGTCGCATATGCGACACTGTTCACTTTGCCAACATCGCAAATACCGTTGCTAGCTAGCGACGATATTTGCGACGCTTTAATTTAGCGTCCCATAAGCGACGCTAGCATTGCTTATGCGATGAATGCCGTGAGAAAAAAAATTTCAAAAACTTTTCCATCGCTTATGTGACGTCAGCGTTGCATAAGTGACGGTACCCACTTTTTTTTCAATTCAGGGGCATTGCTACGCCCCCCTATTTCTTGTAGTGGTACTTCTCAAACGAATTTGATGCATTCTTGCATGAGAGAGGTATCAAAAGGGAAATTACAACAAGGTATACCCCTGAACAAAATGGGGTAGCAGAAAGGAGAAATAGGTTGATTGTTGAAACAGCTAGGTCAGTGCTAAATGAGAAAAGGTTACCTAATTACTTGTGGGCAGAGAGTGTATCTACTGCCACTTATCTTATTAATAGGTTGTCATCCAAATCACTTGATGGGATGATCCATATGAAGCATGGCATGGTAGAAGGCCATCACTTAATCATTGCAAGATCTTTGGATGTGTTGCTTATGTGCATATCCCATCTCAATTCAGAGGTAAGCTAGACCCTAAAGCAGATAAGTGTATCTTCATAGGGTATTATTTAAATCAGAAAGGATACAGGTTTTATAATCCATCCAACAAAGGATTTATGGTCAGTAGAGATGTTGTGTTTGATGATAATGATCTTGGTTTGAAAGTGAATGCAAGAAAGTTAAGTTGCGATATGACTAAGAGTAGTTTCCAAGCCTCACCAAGGAGCAGCCAAGCCAAATTCAAGACATTAAATTAGATGATGAGGACATCATCAACCTAGAAGAATTCAAGGCATGGAAATCAAAGTGCAAGTTCAAGATGAAGAGGTTGGAAGATATGCTTGAGTCATCCAACCAAGCAATTAGAAGATCACAAAGGGAGAGCAAGAAACCAATCAGATATGGGTATGATACTTCTTTAGTTACCAAGCATTCCATTTATCTTGCTAAAGATTTATCATTTCAAGAACCTACTTCATATGAAGAAGCAAAGACCAAGGCAGAATGGAAAGAAGCTATGGATGATGAAATAGAAGCACTGAAGGAGAATGATACTTGGGAGCTAGTGCCAAAGAAGGAATCAATGAAGTTAATTAGTTCTAGATGGATTTACAAAATCAAGAGAAACTCAGATGGATCCATAAATAGGTATAAAGCTAGACTTGTGGATAAGGGTTTTGCACAAACCCAAGGAGTTTATTATGAGGAAACATTCTCACCTGTGGCTAAAATGCCAACCATCAGGGTATTGGTAAGTGTGGTTGCATCAAGGAATTGGAATATGTACCAATTGCATGTGAAAAATGCTTTTCTTAATGGCTGGATTTCAGAGGAGGTTTACATGGCTCAACCTCCTTGATATGAAGACCCAAGCAAGGTAAATTATGTGTGTAAGCTGAGAAAATCTCTTTATTGTTTGAAGCAAGCACATAGGGCATGGAACCATAGGTTAACTACCAATCTTCAAGATCAAGGATTCATCATGAGCAAAGCAAATACTTCTCTATTTGTCAAGAGAAGTAATTCAGAGGTGATATACCTATGTGTGTATGTTGTTGATATCATATTTACAGGTAGTGATGTCAATGGCATCAAACAGATCAAGGAACTAATGATGTAGGAGTTCAAAATCAGTGATCTAGAGTCACTAAAGTATTTTCTTGGACTTGTATTAGTCTATACAAATTCTAGAATTTATATTACTCAAACAAAGTATGTGCAGGACATGTTGAAGAAGTTCCGCTTGGAGAATTCCAAGATAGCTAGCACCTCTATGGAGGTAAACCAAAAATTAAGTGCTCATGAAGGTGATTTGCTTAAAATACATTGCAGGATATCAAAGCATAGAAGGAGGTCTAAACTATGCAACTTTGACAAGGATTGATATTGCTTATGGAGTAAGTGTTTTAAGTCAATTCATGCACAAACCTAAAGCACCTCACTTGGAAGCCGCCAAGAGGATTTTGAAGTACCTCAAGGGTACTCAAAATCAAGGATTATACTTTCCATATACTTCATATTTGGACATCAAACTTTATTCAGATGCAGATTGGGCAAGTTGTAAGGATGACAGGAGGAGTACCTCAAATTATCTTTCTTTTGCACGAGATAAGTCCATTTTCCAAGAAGCAACCTACTGTCGCTCTATCTTGAACAGAGGCTGAATATAGGGGATTAGCCAATGCTACTCAAGAAGCCATATGGATTAGATTGCTCTACTCAGATTTGGGACTTCATACTCACTCACCTATGATCTTTGGTGACAATACAAGTTCTCTACATCTAGCAACTAATCCTATCTATCATGCAAGAACCAAGCATATAGAAGTTCACTATCATTATGTGAGAGAGAAGCTATTGAGCAAGGAAATTCAATTGGCATATGTATCCAGTATATGCAATGTGTAGATTTATTGACCAAAGCACTTGATGGTACTAAACTTTGCATGTTTAAAGCTATGATTGGATTGCAGGACATTCAAGAGAATTGATGAAGAAGAACAAGCCAATATGTTTGGATTGAGGGGGAGCTTGTTGGAAAACAATGTCCCAAAGGTCAAGGTCTCAATCCCATGGTCAAATTCCATGGTCAAATTGATCCGTATAACTCACTGTTTACAGGATGTATAGTCGCCTCTAGTAGTCTATGTACACGCAAACGGTGCTAGGCGCCTTGGATAGAACAAAAGCCTTCTAACGAATTGGCATGGGTTTGATCCCCGATCGGCGCAGCACGAATACATCTTTATGCTTTTGTTTTATTAAAGCGTACGGACAGCGATAGCAATTGAATTATGCGACGGACAACGATGGATGGTGTTTTGAGTCCACTATCGTAGTGTTTTATTTAGCGATTGCTTTATTATCAGCTTTTCAAGAGGGACAAAATACTATATAAGGATAAGCTTGGATCACTTCTATTCATCCTTCACCTAGTATTCAACACAAGCTTGGAGCTTGGACCTCAGTAGAGGTGGTGTTTCGTCTAGCACATGGGGCAGCCATGGTGCTAACTTGAAGCATGTTGATGAGTAGCTATGGAGTTCTTCTTAATGATTCTTCTTGAAGAAGATGAAGGGTGCGCTCACACTCTAGCTCATGGAGAGGAGGTTATCTCTTGTTCATGGCAAGAAGACTTGGTCATTAGCAGCTTGATGGTGAGGATCGGCCATCTACATGGTGTATTTGAAGATTATCTTCTACAAGAAGATATCAGGTTGAAGATTGTCTTCTACAAGAAGATGTCGGGCTACTTCAAAGACATTGGATGGTGTTTAACATAAGATTCACATCTTATGTTAAGTATTCAGGTACATATTCTCTTTATGCACACAAGTACTACTTGAATTTTATGGAGGCCGTGGCGTTCATATCAAGAGGAGTCCTATTCGGCATAGGTACAAGAGAAACAGTACGTATATGCTTTATGCATATTTGATGAGGTGTTTGAGAAGGTGTGTTCACATGAGTTTGAGGATTTCCGGCAAAAAACTTGTTAGCATTCATTGCTATTTTTTAAGTATGTGATCTTTTCACACACGTATCTGATTTAGGGTCTTCCATAGCCTAAGTTCAGATGAGGGTTTGTTGACTATCAGTTTCACACTGATCCTTCCTCTTTCAGTCACCCATATTCACTCTTCTATAACCTATAAGGTCACACATCTCATATATATTAAGATTACTGCCCATACATCTGAATATGTTTGTTACATTGTACATTCACTCATTCATCTATTTCTCATCACACAGAGTGGTTGAGAGTTTTGCTCCCACATTGTACATTGAACATTGGTATATATGATATTATGAGTAAGCGATGGCTTACGTAACACCTCACACATGTCGTCTATTCTTTCTCTATCTTTGTCTCATCATCTGTATGATTAACTTGTGGTATGTGCATGTTTTGTCAATATGGAAGATTGCTGGAATTAATGTTGTACATGACTGGAACTATGGAACCATGGACCTGTGACATGAGCCTAAGGGCCTACTTCACTTCCAACATTTGGTATCAGAGCACTAAGGTTTTGGTTTCAAAACTTTAGATCTTTCGCATCAATGCATTAAGGTTCATTCATATCTCAGGTTCCCAAAATTCGAGATTTACAACATATGATTTGAAAGCATCTTCTAACATTTGACATTTGACATACACACTTAATCTAGATGAGTAGAGATTTGAGAATTAGACAATTCAGTCACATGTGTATTCATCAGTGTGGAGTATGAAGTTGATGATCTGTTAGCAGCCGAATATTTTTGGAAGAGTATGCAAATACTTTACAAAAGTATTATTTGAAGACCCAGACTTGATGAAGAAAAGACTACTTCAAATTCAAGGAAAAACAATGATTTAGAGAAGATGAAGGAATCAGATCAACATCAAATCACAGGTATCACTTTCTACTATCAGATTATCATTTGCAGGTCATATCTTAGAAGAGCAGTTATGAAGAGATTTTGAAGGTTTCAAGGAGTGCTTTTATATGCTTTCATCATTTGAAAGTTAAAGGCTACATCGAAACAGGTATCTAGAGGTTTTTCTAGAGAGTTTTTGAGAGATCTCTTTCATGGCAAGAAAGTTCATCTAAGAAGACAAATGTGAAGATGGGATGATTTTTTTCAGCCAATTTTCTGTTGCAAGTTGGTTGAATATCCAGATACAAATGTATCTAGAGAAGGTAACTCTAGAAGGGTAATTCATCATTCAGACAAAAGATTGGTGAATTTAGTCGTTTCAGACATTTGAAACAACATTTTGATTCAGAGATATGAGGAGATGGTAAAACATGTTTCTATATTCACTTCCATTTGTATACCATGTTTGTTTTATCTCTTACTCTTAGCATTAGAGGAAGTGAAAAGTTCATTCGAAGAAGTCAAGAGTGTTTGCTACTTCAAGATGAAGAGAACAAAAGGTATGGAAGAGAAGTTTGAAGATGTTGACATCATCAGGTGGAAGAAAGATGCAGAAAAAGAAAGTCCATCATTTCCAAAAGAAAAGAAAGGCTTCCTTTTCTCATATATTTTCTATATACTTTTCCTAATTTTCCTCTACATCCAAAGACAAGTCTACGAGAACATCTTGTCTAAAGAAGAAGCAGTTTCTTGTTTTGCATTACACTTGGTCATGATTTAGTAGATTTGAACAGAGAATTGCATTGAGAGAAACAAAAGCACTCATATGTGTATGAGTTATGTTGAAGCTTTTAAGCGGGCAGCTTATATGTTCCCTCAAAGAATTCTTGAAGGACAAGTTGCATAGAAGTTTATTTCTTCTTTATCTAACTCTTAAGGTAAAAGAGTTTTTTGTAGCAGATGTTGCGGACTTGGGTTGAGGTTTTTTATTTGGAAAAGGTTACCTCATATTCAATATTTTCAGAAAACTTCAAAAAATTCAGAATCTTGTTGATGTACAAGTCAATGGAGAATCTACTTTCAATGATTGTCTAGACTTTTGGATACATGTTTGTATTCAAAAAGGTGTTCCATCATATCCTATCACTTGATTAAGAAGTGGAGTTAGCCAAAAGAAAATCAAGCATGTACTGTCACATTTCACCCGGGTAAAATATGTAAGTTATGAAGTATCAACTTGCAGCTTTTGGAGTTCTCAAGGTGAGAAGTTTGTCCACTTATGTTTCAAGTAGGAATTGCAGATTCCTTGAAGGATTTGTTTGAAGAAAAGTTTTACAACTTTTTAAGAAGCATGGACACTTAGAGACATTCAGGTAATAAATCAAACATTCAGTCATGAAGGTTTGATAAGAGCAGATTCTACACAAGAGAGATCATTGATCTTGAATGATCTTGTATGATCTTGAGTCAGTTGTCTATCCTTTGTTCTTAACATTGGAAGAAGTAAGTCAAAGATTCAGATTCTATCAAATTGGTGTTGCAGAGAAATAGAAGATACTTGTTATGTTACAGAAGGTTATGAATCCTATAAAGCTTTCAGCAAGGTTTTGTTATGTTAGGTTCAGCTAACCTTATTCTACAATATGGAAAGCTGACGAAGTAACAGTGGAAGCTATTGGCAACTGCGCAGTGCTAATAAAAAGGATTCAGAATTTTTGTTTCAGATACAGGTATTGATCACTGAACATCAAATTTATGAAGGAAGACGTTCCAAATTTCATAAAGTCTGATATATTTGAAGAATACTAGACACTAGTGTTAAGTCATCCAGGGGGGTGATGAAACATGAAGACTTATTTTCAAGCCATATGTGAAAGAATGCAGATTCATACCTACAAGTATTCCTATATTTCCTTTGTCAGGTTCTCTTTATGATCCAACTTTGAAAGAAGAAGGAAGAAAAAGAATGTTTGGAGAAAGTTCCTGTTAGGATGTTGTTGTTCAGGAGAAGGTTTGAGAGTTCTATTGAAGAGAAGCTTGATATTTCAGAAAGGTATATTTCAGAAGTGCGCACATATATGTTTATACCAAGTTCTGAAGGAAAGAGGTATGAAGGATTTAAAGGATGAAGACATGATGACATCATAGATTTTTGACTCATATTTTAGTTGATTTCAGTTGATTTCAATTGAGTTGTGTTGATTTGACTTGAGTACAGTCAGAGATGAACCAGTAGTGTTCATAATACACTAAGTTGTGAGTTGTCAGTCAGAGGTTCCAGGATTCAGTTCCAGATTTTGTTTAGTGTATTTACATGATGCAGCAGAAGTACGTTGAGAAACCTTTTTGGAAGGTAAATGCAAATATATGGATCCTAGTGTATGTTTTCAGGTTTTTGAAAACAGGAGATAGCAGGTTCGGAGACAGTTCATGCTATATTTGTTGTCAAGCAGTGATTGCTTGATGAGAACACTATTGGATATCTAGTTTGCATATTTTCTCAAGTATTATGGTTCATATTCAGCAAGTTCAAGTTTTCTTGAAGGAAAGTCAAATTCAGTTTTGAAGAACAAGTTCTAAAGTGCGGGAGTACAAGCTTGAAGCTTGTGGTAATTTGCACCTTTGATAGTTTGCAGATACAATTCAGATTGTACCAATGTGACATTGCAAGGGGGATTGTTGGAAAACAATGTCCCAAAGGTCAAGGTCTCAATCCCATGGTCAAATTGATCCATATAACTCACTGTTTACACGATGTATAGTCGCCTTTAGTAGTCTATGTACACGCGAACCGCGCTGGGCGCCTTGGATAGAACAAAAGCCTTCTAACGATTTGGTGTGGGTTCGATCCCCGATCGGCGCAGCGCGAATACATCTTTATGCTTTTGTTTTATTAAAGCGTACGGACAGCGATAGCAATTGAATTACGCGATGGACAACGATGGATGGCGTTTTGAGTCCACGATCGTAGTGTTTTATTTAGCGATTGCTTTATTATCAGCTTTTCAAGAGGGACAAAATACTATATAAAAATAAGCTTGGATCACTTCTATTCATCCTTCACCTAGTATTCAACACAAGCTTGGAGCTTGGACCTCAGTAGAGGTGGTGTTTCGTCTAGCACATGGGGCAGCCATGGTGCTAACTTGAAGCATGTTGAGGAGTAGCTATGGAGTTCTTCTAAATGATTATTCTTGAAGAAGATGAAGGGTGTGCTCACACTCTAGCTCATGGAGAGGAGGTTATCTCTTGTTCATGGCAAGAAGACTTGGTCATTAGCAGCTTGATGGTGGGGATCGGCCATCTACATGGTGTATTTGAAGATTATCTTCTACAAGAAGATATCAGGTTGAAGATTGTCTTCTACAAGAAGATGTCGGGCTACTTCAAAGACATTGGATGGTGTTTAACATAAGATTCACATCTTATGTTAAGTATTCAAGTACATATTCTCTTTATGCACACAGGTACTACTTGAATTTTATGGAGGCCGTGGCGTTCATATCAAGAGGAGTCCTATTCGGCATAGGTACAAGAGAAACAGTACGTATATGCTTTATGCATATTTGATGAGGTGTTTGAGAAGGTGTGTTCACATGAGTTTGAGGATTTCCGGCAACAAACTTGTTAGCATTCATTGCTATTTTTTAAGTATGTGATCTTTTCACACACGTGTCTGATTTAGGGTCTTCCATAGCCTAAGTTTAGATGAGGGTTTGTTGACTATCAGTTTCACACTGATCCTTCCTCTTTCAGTCACTCATATTCACTCTTATATAACCTATAAGGTCACACATCTCATATATATTCAGATTACTGCCCATACATCTGAATATGTTTGTTACATTGTACATTCACTCATTCATCTATTTCTCATCACATAGAGTGGTTGAGAGTTTTGCTCCCACATTGTACATTGAACATTGGTATATATGATACTATGAGTAAGCGATGGCTTACGTAACACCTCACACATGTCGTCTATTCTTTCTCTATCTTTGTCTCATCATCTGTATGATTAACTTGTGGTATGTTCATGTTTTGTCAATATGGAAGATTGCTGGAATTAATGTTGTACATGACTGGAACTATGGAACCATGGACCTGTGACATGAGCCTAAGGGCCTACTTCACTTCCAACATGTTAGGTTCAGCTAACCTTATTCTACAATATGGAAAGTTGACGAAGTAACAGTGGAAGCTATTCGCAACTGCAACACCAATTTGATAGAATCTGAATCTTTGACTTACTTCACTTCCAACAGAGCTTTTGGTGCAAATGCCAAGCCTTCAAAGTTGGCTAGACATTGAAGAAGTTATGTGCAACTCTTTGAAGAACCACATGAACCATTGCTTATGGTTTTTTACCATTAACCTTTGTAAAAGTCATTTGACTTAGAGGAATCTTGTAAAGCCACTAAACTCGTGGATTTAGGAGAACAAACAAGCTACAAATTCTTATGAGAGAATATCTCCTCATTTAGAGGAAAAACTTTTAGGTGGAATATCATTTGGATTTCAAATTCAAATTTGAAGAATCTCTCTATAAAAGTACTTGGAAAACTCATGGCTAAATACACTCCCTTTGAGAGCCATTCATTTGATCATTAGTAGAGGTTGAGTATCACACTTCATTGCTCACTCACCTCACTATCATTTGGCATATTTTCTTTTGCCAATTATTTTGTAAAATCGTGTTCCATAATACATATACATCATTAAGTATCTCTCTTGATTTCTCTGCCATTGTCACTCAGAACAGTGCACTTGTCTTGCTCATATTGCATTGCTTTCTCCACCATTTTCAATGATCTATAGTTTGTTGGAACCAGCTCAAGGTCTACTACAAGTTGGTAAAGTTTTGAAGAAGTTTTATTCAGCTAGTTGGGAGAAAAGTGCCTCAAAGTGGTCACTGGTCATTCTCTACACATCTTCTAAAAAGTCATGGGTAAGGCTTTAGTTGTTAAATTGATTGCTATGTGTATAGTCAATCATCTTAAGTGATTCCACTTGGAAACATTCACTCTCTAAGCTAATTAGATACCCTCAAAAGGAATTTGTCTTATTGCTAGTGTACTATGAGTACTGAGCAAAACATCCAGCAGGTGTCAAGACCAAAATAGCAGGTTTTTTTATCACTAGCTAGTTGCAAAGTTATCTGTTTTGATCTAATTGTTTGAAGCATCATCCCCAAAGTCCATAGGCACTTAATTAGTTTCACTAGGAAGCTAAAGGGGCCTACATCACAACTCTGAAGTGAAAGAGGGTAGGTACAAAGTAGGTATTAGTAAAACCAACTCATTTCTTGAGGTGTCGATCCATCTTTCCCAACACATTATCCATCATTTTGAAGCCACAATATTTTGGGGCTGCAATGATCACTTGGATCCCTAGATCAACCTGTCTGTTATCATGCTCATCTAGCTCTTTCCTAGTTGACATCAGCAACCTTGTGTTGACCTAAGTATCAACTTAGGGACTTGCGGAGAAAGAGACTATACCTCAATCCCCTCACAAGTGCATATAGTGGGGATACACGCTTTTAATTATCAATCCAAAGAGTATACAAACCTAACCGAGTGTATGAAGACATGCAATCATGTAATGGTCAATGCATATGAACTACTCAAAGAATGTAAATGAGGCAAAGACTTATCCAAACAAGCTCCAACTGTTGGTCAAAGCGAAACGATACTTGGTGCAGCAGCCGTCAGTATTTTGGACTTTTCTCTCAGCTCCGAACTCCAAATATAGCAAATAGCATATGCGTTTCGAAGCTCTCGAGAAGACGCATCCAATGGCAGTGGTTTCACTCAATTCCGATGCTCCTACTTCAAGTTATGAGCGAAATACTGAGTCGCGGAAATACTTTCCCACACTTCAGCACTTCCTACACCTCGCACACACCTTTCCTACAGCAAAGAAACACTCTCAAGGATAGACAACACTCACAAGCACTCTTTCCAAGCAATACACACGCATACAAGCTCGCGAAGAAGAAGATAAGGAGTGAAGAAGACACAAATTCGAATTTCTGTGCTCTCTATTCTCACAATGGCCAAAAGTCCTTTACAAAGAGTCACATTTGACTTATATACTAGTGCCCTAAAAATGGTCCTTTCACACAAGTGACCGGCACTTTATTCACTAAAAGGCTAATTTCCTACTATTGTACACGGGTATTCTCTACTTTTCTGTGGGGATGCATCTAGAGGACTCCTCTAGTGCCTTTACAAGGGGAAATATATTACAAGAATGAATATGATACAAAAATGTGTAGTCCAAATCGGAAAAATTTTGGGGCCCGTCCTTTTTCTCTGCTTTGTGCGCTCTTTAGCTCTGCAACACTCTCCCCCTCTTCGTCTCTGTCGTCCCTTGACAGACTTTGCTTCGCGCACGCGTCCAGTGGTCAGTATTGCCTGATTCTTGATCTTGCATTACGTTTTAGAGGCGCTCTGATTTGTCCTGGTTGCACACATTGGACCTGGTTGCATTACTCCAAGCCGAATGATTCGGTTTGCCACGCACGCCATTAGTGCACATATGCGGATGTAGCTCGTAAGCCTTGATCTGAATCCTCTGTAACTCAAGAGGTTGAAGCACCCACATATGTGATACTTGTTGACCCTGATTCCTCCTTTTAGCTGCGTGCTTTTCCTTGGTGTGTGCGCCCCTGCGGGGCTTCCTGCAGAGATGTATCTTCAAATCTTGCTTTTTAGTGAAGCTGTTTCTTTCGTTGTTTTCTTCTTTTCTTCTTTTTACTTGTCTCTCCCTCGACACTGCCCCCCTCCTGAACTCTGTCGTCCCCGACAGGCTTTGATAAGCGACGGGCATATGTTCGATATACTTGTTGCTCTGTATCATTTAGCAGATTGGCTTCACGTATCATGAGCTGTTTCCATTGTTCAGCTTTTACTCCATCGTTGGGCGGTTGTCTGTGATCTGCGAAGAAGCTTAATTCGTATGCCACAAGTCTGGCATTCAGATTGGATGACATCTTCAAAAAGATCTCTGAATCTATTTCAAAAAACCCTGTAAAAAACGCTTCTTCGAATGTCTGCATATATGGACTTGGCAAAAACATCAGTCTGGAATAATATGCCATTATAGTTGGTCTGCTTGGCATCACTGATAGATCAAAAATAAGTATGTCGGTGCCCTGATTAATTCCAATAAAATTCAAAAATGTGTATGCCGCGTGTTTAAAAACTTTTAGCACAGTGAGCAGCATACTAAGTATTTTATTTGTCATTTTGACAGCTAAATCTGGTACTGTCGCATAATTGTGTAGCCAAAATTCTATTGTTTTGACCATATAATCTTTTGTGGGCAAATAATTATGTGGCGGGCTCGGAAGCAGAGGAAAATTGAGCCACTGTTTATTGATAGTACCGTTTCTTTGTAGATCCAAAAATTCCCTGGTATCCCTTCGACGTGGTAATGGACAAAATGAAGGGTTTACCTGGAGGAAATATGGAGCAGCTTGCCAGTGTACCCTTAGTGTGGGATGTTTCTCCAAAAATTTCCTTCTCCACACTGGCTGTGCGGCTTCAAACTCTTCCTGAGAGTAAGTGAATGTATTATTGTTGAAGTTCAGCTGCTCGTCTGGACTTTTTTGTGTAACCTTTCTTATATATTGCTTTGCTTTCTCTTTCAACAATCCATATGGAATGTTGAAAGGCTTCATGATCTTTTCCAAGTCTTTACCTTTGATCTTAGCTTCCTTCATGACCTTGATTACTTCATTTTCAAAAGTTTCTGTCAACCGGGACACCACTAGTGCCCGTTCCTTCTGACTTATTTCTGCAGTGTATGGCATTGGATGTTCGTCATGTATGTCGGCCAACTGCTCATGTATTGGAGAATGATAGATCGGGTGAGATAGAGGGCTTACCTCCACCTCGTCAGTAGGATTTTCCTTAGTCGGCACTACTGGTGTCCCGATCGGTTCTTTGTCTTTCTTCTGATTCTTTAGTTCTTCGATGCATTCATCTTTTTCCTTTATCTGTTGTATGGCTTCACCGAGTTTTTCTTTGGTTGCTAGGAGCTCCTTACCTATGTCAGCTACATGATCCATGTTTTCACTGTAGCTCTGTACCAGTTTTGCCTGTGATGTACTCAGCTGCTTTTTGAGCTCACCTATTTCCAGAGTGTGCCGCCGTTCTGATTCCTCTTGTACTTCTTTCGCTTGTCGCAGCAACTCGGCATACTCTGCTATCTGTTCTCTGAATTCCTGTTCTTTAGTGTCTGAGGGCCCCTGTTGTATCATTGGTTGATCATATAATAAAGACTTCATTAATTCTTTATTCCTATCGCGCAGGCTGTCGTTCTCTTCTAGATAGAGCTTGAGTTGTTGCTCTAATAGCACGCTTCGCATCTTCATTTTTTCTTTTTCAGCCTCGCTTGCTTTGTGTAATTTTTGCAACTCTTCTAGTTGTGTAAGCAGCTTCTGATTTTGGGCGATGGATGCGTCATATTGTGTCTTGATTGCTAGCACTTCAATATTTTTGTTTGCCAATTCTTTTTGTGCTGCAATTAGCTGTGCCGATAGCTGTTCACTCATGAGTTGAAACTGATCTTTTTCTCTTCTTGCTTGGTCATATTCGGCATCTATATCCATCATTTGCTGCTGAGTGTCCATGGCCGTTTGAATCATCTTTTTTACTACCGGTTTTAACTGCGTGACATCTACATTAAGCCAGGTTTTAGGTATTGTTGGTTCTTCTCCGGTAGTCACGTCTTTGCCTTGAGCAATGTGTAATGTGGTGTCATGGGGCTGCCTGATCTGAAGCTGGATCCTTGGCTCAGCCCCCATGTCTTCGTTATGTCCTTGAGGTGTGTCATCAGGCACCTCGATTACGGTTTGTTCTTTTTGTCGGAGCTCCTTCGTTTCCTTATTCACTGGGGTTTGTTCTTCCTCTTTAATAGGTGCTTTGACATGTGTAACCCCAGCGGTCGTATCTTCCTTGATGCTTATTTTTGTAGTGTCATTCAACTGAATGACGTGCTCCGGTTCCCTAGATTCTTCGCCTCTTTTTTCTTCTTCTTCCTGATTTTGTGGCGTGACTTCCACTTGATTGACCTCGTTCCCTTCACCTTCATGTGATTCCGTCCGTATATCAGTATCTAATGTATCCTTTTCATGACTGGAATCTGTATTCGTGCTGGAATCATCAATGCCCAGCTCTTTGTACCTTCCCGTTTTTTTCGGTGTTTGCTCTGGAACTCGTTGTGTCTGCTCTTGACTAGCTTGTCTATAATGGTGTCCTTGAATGTTTAAATTGACTTGCCCTTGCATATACTGATGTGTTTGCTCGAGGGCAGCAGACAGATCTCTCTTAGTGATCGGCATTTGAGCCGTCGTGATCTTAGGCAAGAGGTGCGTTCTCTTGGACTGAGGTGTTGCTTGAGCTTCCTCTTCTCGTAAGCGCTTCGTACCCCTCATGGGTTTCTGTGTGCTGGTTCCAGCCTCTTCAATACATGTAGCAATTTTCTTCTTTTTGGGAACTGTGGTGGATTTCACGTACTTAGCCAGCCCTTCTGAGTTTGGCATCTCCCTTAAACAATTCTTCATATCCAAACCTTCATAAATCAGCAATGTCAAAGCGGAACTGCCATTCAGGAACTTCTTCTGGCCCCATTTCTTCTGGGCTTCAAATAATCTTTCTTGTACATAGCCGGTCAGATTTACCTTGTTGCCAATCTGTCTCATGGCATGGGATAGTAACTGAACTACTATTTTTTGAGGTGCAGTGTACCTGTGCATACTAGGAAAACAGAAATGTTGATGCACCAATCTGACTGCATCTTCGATGTCTATCCTGTTGATTTCTAGGAATGATCTTTTCTTTGGGTCGTGGCATTCCTCCTTAATGTTAGTAATGCCCTCCTGACTCCATCCAAATGCTTTATTGATCAATTCATGTGTGAATTGGATCGTCTTCCACTTGCCTACTTTATCCAATACCTGTGCTTCTGGAATTGATATCTTTGTTGCAGCAGGTTGCATAGTATTCATTACTTGAGTGCACCGCTGAAAGTCTGGTACATAAATAGGCAATTTCAGAAATGCTTCTATTCCTGCCTGGGTCCATACGTCTTCAATATGTGGTAACCCTTGTACTATCGTTTTGAAGTCCTGAGACATGATAGGGAAACAGTGATCCCTGTCCATAATCTTTATTGTTGCCATGAAGAGAAGTTCTGATACAGGTTGGTCATCTCGGAACCAATGGCCTCTTACTCTTGTGATCGACTCTAATGGAAAAAGTTGGACTTCTTCCTCTTGAGTGGCTTCAGAATTTGTTGATGACATCTGCACTCAATATAGAGTGTGAATTAGTGGCCATATATTATCAGAAATGTTCCTTTATTTGTCTTAAGCTTGACATTGCTCCGAGTGAATGGTGTCGTCCCTTTCCCGTGGGTGTGAGAAAGGTAATACCTGGATCGTTTTTATGTATTTTTATATTTTTTTGCTGAAAAGAAAACATAAATGTTAGTCCATAGCCGAAGCGGTTAGTAATTTTTTGGAGTATTTTCTTAAGATATGTACAAGTGCTCTCCTATTTCCAAAGGGAAAATGTGCGTGACTATCCGGAAGTAGAAGAAAGACGTGCCGAATGCTTGGCCTTGTAATGTGGCCCTATCATGCATACTTTGGATCTCGACAACTCCTCATGTGTGCAATTGGATTTTGTAGCCTTATGCATACAAGTTGCGGGATCCTTCGGCACCCAAATCTGCTTCATTTGGTGGGGATGTATTTCCTTCGGAACCTTCTTGATAAATGTGATTCTTCCGTTATAGTGCGTTTGCTCTGTCTGCTTTTGGATTTTCGGTTTTCCTTGTGTTGCTTCTGCAGAATCCTTCTTTCTCCAATAGCTATTCCTTTTGAGCTTGTGTATCTGTGGGCCCTGTTGAATGTGATTGCCCGTCTGAGGATGATCCTTGTTTTGAATGGTCGTCCTTGGAGTACATGACTTTGGGATCCATATTTGTGTTCGATCTGGTTGTGCAGTTATCAGTTTCCTTGGGATCCATCTGCTAGTGAGTCGTGGTTGACTGAAGTGTTCGAAATTCTTTGTCGTCTTACTCCATTTGACATGCTGATGTCGAAGACTTTTCTGTTGCTGAAGATATGCCTTCTTTTGATCCTTCCTTATCCAAGCTAGTGTAGAATGTGGAATAGGGTATACATTCATAGGTGTAGACTTCAATTCTTGCAAAGGAGTATTCTCTCTTGTGCATTGTGTTTCACTAGGCTTGATTTCATGTTTCTGTGCACTCTTGTGACTCTCTATACTCAAAGATGGAATGCACACAGAACTCACGGTATTCTCACATGAAGTACTTGACGATGGGGTTTCTAGAGTGCTAGTGAACTTACAATCATGACTTTGTTCATTGGAATGAACTTCTGGCTCTATATTAGCGGCTTTGAGTGGTCGTTCGTCTAGCAAACTAAATACTTCACGAGGTCCTATTCTGGCAGAGATGTATCCTAAAGCCAATTGAATGGTTACCTCATATTCATAGATCCAATCTTGACCTAACACAACATCTTCAAGCAGATCCTGGTCCTGACACACTAAGAGTCTCTGCTCCATAGTGTTGTTCCCCATATGTAAAGGTAAGGTTATCTCACCTATGCATTGAGTAATTTTTCCTCCTATTCCTATTAGCTGTGCCTTCGATGGGCGTAACTCCTCTTTAAGTCTCCGAGACAAAGAAAATCTGATGCAGCTTATGGCTGCTCCTGTGTCTATGAGAGCATCCACTAAGTGGTACTCTTTTCGTCCTGCTCCCAGATTCAAATATGGTTGTCGTCTTTGTTGTCCTGAGTTCTCAGTGGCTCTAAAATTAGCCATTGGGATGAGTTCTTCTCCTACTCGATATCTCTCGTCTCTTTCTCTCATCCACTCTTTCCGTTTTCTGATACGTTCTAGGGCTTCCTGTCTCGCTTCTTCTCGTATTCGTTCTTCTTCCTTTTTCCTACTTTGAGCTCCTAACAGTCGCGCTAGCATTTGGTCAGTCAAGGGCTCCATGAATCTTTTCACTCTGCATCCACTGATGTAGTTGGGAAGAATGTCTCCGTCTAGTGTGGCGAGATTGATTGCACCACTAGTAGAGATTCGATTTATAATCAGGGGTCCATATCCACGTTTTTGTAGCTTCTTTGCATGTTGTTTGAGGGTGTATACTAGGACTAAGTCGCCTTCTTTTAGTCCCTTGTCTTTTATATGTGAATCATAATATGCCTTTTGTCTCCGTTTAGCGGCATAAATGCCTGCTACAGCTTGCAATCTAGTCTCGTGCAGCTTTTCAATTTGATCTAATTGTTGAGACAATTCATGACCGTTCCACTCATATTGCTGGGCCACTTTCAATGTAGGGACTAAGAAGTCAATTGGCAAAATTGCATTCTGCCCATACACTAGGTTGAAAGGTGTAGTTCCAATGGCCGTTTTATATGCCACTCGGAAGGCCCAAACTGCGTGATGTAATTGTTTGTCCCAATCTGACCTTCCATTATTGACAATCTTTGTCAATACAGGACACAGTACCTTGTTGGAACTTTCAGCTTGTCCGTTAGCTTGAGGGTGGTATGGGGCTGATTTTTTATGAATCACAAGAAAGTCATTCATTAGCGACTCAATGACCTCGTTTACGAAATGTGTTCCTCGATCACTCACTATCTCAATAGGTAGTCCAAAGCGTGTGAAAATGTGCTCAAAGAGAAATTTTGCTGTGGTTTGAGCATCATTCTTTCTAGTGGCTTTTGCTTCTACCCACTTGGTTAAGTAGTCGGTGGCGACTATGATGTATTCAGCATGTGATCCTTTGGCCGGTGGATTGATAGGTCCTATGAAGTCAATCCCCCATTTGGTAAATGCTCTTGCACAAACCATGGGTCTTAAAGGCATGTCGTCTCTTCGAATGGGATATTTGGCTCTCTAGCATGTTTCGCAACTTCTCACATATGTCTCCGCATCCATATGTAGAGTTGGCCACCACAAGCCTGCAAAGAGAATCATCTTGACCGTTCTGTCTGCTGAGAAATGTCCTCCCGCAGCTCCTGCGTGTGCCATTTCTAAGACAGAGAGATATTCATTTTCATGAATGCACATTCTTAGTTGGTTATCTTTCCCGCGTTTAAAGAGTTGTTTTCCTATGATGGTATAATCCTTACTCTGTTCTTCAAGAACACGTTTCCTTGCTAAGGTAGCTCCATCAGGGTACTCTCGAGTTTTCAAGAACTTTACTAGAGGCATGCTCCACCTTGGTGCTATTGTAGAATAGCATAATGTAGAGTTCTCGTCTGGGATTTGTTCTTGACAGGTTTGACAGGTTGACACATGGTTATGTGCATCTCGTTGCATGGTTGGCCAATATATACCAGATCTCTTGAGTGTTTGCCACGTTCCATTTGCATTCAAATGAGTGTTCCATTGGTTTATGTGTGCTTTCTGAAGCCACATTTCTTGTTCCCCTTCTTCCACGCATCTCATCAGCAGTCCGCTTGAATCCTGGTGGTACAAACTTCCAGCAATAATGTGAAGGTTTTTGGTCCTCCAGAGATCTTGCTTTTGGTTTGGCGTGATCCCATCTTTAGGTCCATGTGTAAGTATCGGGATCAATTTTTCGGCCCATTGAGGACATGCTTCCAGGTTAAAAAGATAAGTATCTGGCAGATCATCAGGAACTCCTATGGGTGGTTCTCCATGGGTCATACGAGATAAGTGGTCTGCCCTTATGTGGGTGTTTCCTTTCTTGACTATTACCTCAAAATCAAATTCCATTAGCAATAAAAACCATCGTACTAGTCGTCCTATATTACAAGGCTTGTTGACTAAGTATAATAAGGCTTGATGATCAATGAAGAATTTGAATTTGTTTGCCAGTAAGTAATGTCTGAATTTCTTGACTGCGTATACCATCCCTAGGCCTTCTCTCTCCGTAGTAGTATAATTGCGTTCCGCTTGATTTAACTGTCTACTGGCATAGGCTATCGGGTGGTCTAATTTTCCTGTATCAGCTGGTTGAGCTAAGATGCAACCAATGGCAAACTTGGAAGCATCCACATGAATGTGAAACGGTTTATTCCAGTTGGGGACTCGAAGAATGGGTGCTGAACTCAATCGATTCTTTAACTCATTAAAAGCTGTTTCACATTCTTCGGTCCAATTGAATTGAGTTAATAATGCATAAAGAGGTCTAGCAATTATGGCGTACATATGTATGAATCTTCGATAGTAACCACAATGTCCCATAAATGCTTGAACTTCTTTAGCAGTTTTGGGTCTTGGTAAATCCAAAATGACTTTAATTTTGTCTTCATCTGTGGAAATTCCATTCTTAGAAACAATATGTCCTAAGATTTTCCCTTGTCGCACCATGAAGACACATTTTTCAGGATTGAGGCATACTCGATATTGTCGACATTTAGCAAAAATCTTTTCAAGTTCAGGGATGTGCTCTGATCGTATAGCTGAATATGTACAAAGATCGTCCACGTATACCTCCATGCTTTTTCTCAGAAATTCCTTGAACACATGACACATCAATCTTTGGAATGTAGCTGGGGCATTCGTTAAACCAAAAGGCATGACTCTAAAGGCGTATACTCCCCATTCAGTTGCAAATGCAGTCTTATGCTGGTCCTCAGGAGCAATGGCTACCTGATTATACCCTGAAAAGCCATCCAGAAAGCTATAAACTTCCTTCCCTGCTACCCTTTCCAAGAGATGATCAGTGATTGGTAAGGGATAGCTATCCCTTATGGTTGCGGCGTTCACTTTTTTCAAATTGATGCACACTCTTAACTTTCCATTCTTCTTTGGTACAACCACCAAGGGTGACACCCATTGAGTGTGCTCAATTTCGTAGATGAATCCAGCATCTAATAACTTATCTATTTCTTCTTTTATCTTGGCTGAATACACATCATTATAAGTATATGGTCTCTGTTTTGAAGGTTTGGCCTCGGATGTCATGGGGATTCTATGCGCACATATAGATGGATCTACTCCTTTTAAGTCCTTATAAGTCCAAGCAAAGACATCCCGGTATTCTCTTATGAGTCGAATTAACTCTTGTTCTTCTTCCGCTGAGACATCCTGTCCTATGAAGGTACATCGTTCCTCTCCTCCTTCCATAGTTACAACTATTTTCTTGGTTTGTTCCTTATTATCATATGCTATTCCAGGTTGTGCTTCTCTTTTAGGCATTTGAATAGCAATTTTCCTCTCTTCCACTTCATATTTTTTAAAATGGGCTGGTACCTCAAATTGGTCTTGGAGTTTGTTTTCTTCATCTTCTAATTCCCTTTCAACTTCTAATTCCCCTTTTTGTGTGAGTTCTTTATGTTTTTCATTGGCCGTGATCTCTATGTTGGTGGTACCAATCCCTAGATCCATGGGTTCTGGTTCCATTTCAATGCTCTCGTAGTCCTCCTTCCAGTCTTTCTCGATCACTTCTCCTTCTTCCGCCTCCTGAAGGACTACCATATACAAACTAACATCATAACCCTCTTCATCGATACATTCGTTCATGGTTACTACTTCTTCGTTTACACAGACATCGAGGGTGGCTAAGATTTCCATCCAACCGTGAGGTTCGAATTCTTCATCTGGAAATACTTGTGGCATATAGGCTGGATCTTGTACGGATCTCATTATTCCTTGTTTTTGCTGCCATCCCTTTCTTCTCTCTTCTTCCTTCTTGGCAGCTTGACATATCCATAGATGAGTGTCCTCGTTCATCCAGGATTGATCACTAGAACCTGCACTATGAACCGATTGATCATCTTCCTCTTTATGGATTTGATTCCATTGTAGAGGTGGTACATCTTGATAAGTGTACGTATTGAGGTTTATCCTAGTGGTAGTTCCTGCGTGTTGTAGGTACACTGCATCTTTTCCCCAATCTTGTACGACCTTTAGTTGTCTCATGAATGGCCTTCCTAAGATCATTTCATAATTGCTTGGCCTTTCAAAGTGACATATTGCTAAAGTGTGTTCAAATTCCACTCCACATGTAGTGAAGACTACTCGTTCCAACAATCCTAAGGGTCTCTCCGTATGTCCATCTGCCATTTGTATTTTCATGGGTGTTGGTCTTAATGCTGGTTGTCCCCATTTCTCCCAAATTTCTTTGGTAGCAATGCCGACACCAGCTCCTGAATCTAGTATGGCTTTGGTAGTGTAACCCCTATAGGTGATTGGCAGGCATGTATTTCCTTCATCTCCTTCACTAAAGTCTCCTACTTTATCCACTGGAATTCTCACTGTTTTCACTTCATCAGTTACTTCTTCCTTTTCCTCCTTGACTTCCCATTGATTGATCAATTTCTCTTTTAAATGTGGTTTTACCTTTAACAGTTCCTCGAATGTTAGGGTACATGGGATTTTCACCTCTCTAAGACGTTGTATGATCTCAGATGTTTGAACTGATGGGTTCGTTTCCCGTCTAGTCATTGATGGAATGCGATACAATTCTGAGTTGTGCTCGTACTCCCCGGTGTAGTTGGGTAGTTCCTTTACATCCTCCTCTTCTTTGTCACTTGCATCCATTGGAAAAATTTCTTCTGAATTTAGTTCAGGTATTGAACCCTCTATTTCATTTTCTGCTTCTAACTCTTCAAAGGGCGGTTCCATTCCTTCTACCTTTTTCCACTTGTCCTCTTGAACTCGTGCCCATAGATCCTTAGTCCAGTCTCCTTCTATTTCAGGGACTATGGATCCTTCCTTTCTCTCAATACCAATTTCATCATTCAGAGGTCTATTTACTTCAGGCTTTTCCTGAGTGTTTAGGCACTCTTGGAATCTTTCTTCGGAAATTCGGTTGTTTGGTAAAGGTGATGCGGGTTTTTCTAATGTTTGTTGGGCAACTTCTATCAATTTTTTGTAGATTTCCAGTCTTTCTTTCTCTAAGTCGCCTCTCGGATACTCTCTCTCATGTTGTTCTATGGTAGGTCCTGCTTTTATTCTCGCCTTGTATGCCTGAATCCACATGGCTAATTCTTCAGGCATTGGGTCAGCTAAGACTGATCCTACCTCCTCCCTTTTATTCTCAGATTTATTTTCTTCTTCCACTTGCGGTTCCTTCGTTGGTTTCTGTTTACTCTTTTCATTTTCCTTCCTTTGTAATAACTTTTTTTCTTTTATCTTATCTCTCCGGTTCTTCCATCTCTGGGATCTTTTACTGGCGATACTTCTTTCTGGCTCTTCGGAGTCTTCCACTCTGTGAGGGATGGGTGTATTTCCCTCTTTGTCACTTTGATTACTTTCGTCTGTTTTATCAGGGTTCTCTCTAGCCTTGGCTCTTGTTAT
Source organism: Ceratopteris richardii (assembly GCA_020310875.1). Lineage (NCBI taxonomy): Eukaryota > Viridiplantae > Streptophyta > Polypodiopsida > Polypodiales > Pteridaceae > Ceratopteris > Ceratopteris richardii. Next base: position 80,160,766 of record CM035424.1, on the reverse strand, counting down.
AGCTTTTAAAGGTACGGTGTACTCTTTATCGCTCCCTGATGATTCAATCACTTCTATCACATTAATCTGCACGTTAGATGTGATTTTGTTGGGGTTCTTAGGACAATCTCTGAAAAGATGTTCCTTACCACAATCGCTACAGTAGCCTTCCCAAATTCGTTGTGGTGGTGGTGGGTTTTGTAATGTGCATTCTCTAATATAGTGGTCACCTCCACATCTGTAGCATGGTCCTCTGGGTACAGGCTGTCTATTCATAGGTCGAGGTGGCATGGTTGCTCTAGGAGCGGTGTACATTAAGGGCACATAATCCTGCTCATGTCCGTATGAGCTGTCTGATATTTCCATGCCATAAGCATATGGGTCATACTGTTGCCCATATTCTGTTACAGCGCTTTCATAACCAGGGTATGTTCCTTGACTAAGATCGTAAAATGAGTCATATGGGTCACTACTAGTCAAAGGAGTGGCTGGTACTATTGCTCTCTCTAGGTTTTCCTCTGGTTGCGCTATCTTAACTGGGACAACGTTCTAAGGGTGGGGCGGTTGTTGTCCTAGCACTGGTTGAGGTTGCGTATATCCCTGATATGCGTATGGTCGTGATATTGGTGCCTGCGGCTGATATGAGGGATATCTAAAGGCTTCTCCTCCCTGCTGGTTCTGCGGGTATCCAAATGGTCTCACATAAGGCTGGGTGGGTCTGGTTTGCCTATTGTAAGGGCAGTTCTCGGTGCTATGGTTTGTGTATCTCTGCTCTATACTGCAATATTGTAGCGGTCCGAGGACAGAGGGTCTATGAGGAGCATAGGCAGGTGGTGGGACTACTCCCCTAGTACACAAATGAGAAGGATGATCTCCTCCGCACTGCATACATCTTCTAAGCATAGGCATTCTCATAGGATTGGTGGGATAATTCCTCTGTCCTTGAACATTCAGTTTTTTTGCTAACAAGTCGGCAATTTCCTCTACGTTGTTTTTGGGGTTTGATGTGCTACTTGTTGACTCTTCGCTTTTCAAGCTACCTTGGGGTATTTTCAAGTCTTCTGCAAGGTTATCTTCTAGGTCTATACATTCCTTCATACACTCTTGCAAGGTTTGAACTCTCTTTACGTACACTAATGACCTCAAGGTTCCGTTCAACAGTCCTTCTAAGAACAATGATACCATTTTGTTTTGCGTCGGTCTCTCTTCTACGGGGCATCTATCCACATACTGCTTGAATCTCTTTGCTGCCAATCTTACTGACTCGGTAGGGACTTGTTTGAAGCTGTGGATTAATGACGAAGAATTGTTTTTAATTCCAGATTTGGTAAATTCTTCAATCATTTCTTGATATACCTGCTCCATGTTCTGAAAGGTATTCGGGTCCAATGGCTGAAACCAGGCCAAAGCTGTGTCTGATAAGGTAAGGCCAAAAGACTCATATTGAATCATGAAGTCATCTACCTGCTCGGCTCTAACTACTTGTTTAAATTCTGCTATGTGATTATAGGGTTCACTAGAGCCATCATAATGATTTCTCATGCACTTGGCAACTTGGATCGGCCTTAGCCTCCTTCCTGCTTCAGGTTGTCTAGGCATTACTGGGAGGACTGGTCTTCCTATTGGTATGCCTGGTCCTCTCACTACTTGTGGTCGGACTGGAGCATGAACTCCTTGTCTTGGGTCAATAGCTGGTTGTGGCTGGTAATTAGGATTAATGGCAGGCATTGCAAATTGTACATGTGGTCTGACAGGGATCTGGGTTTGTTGTGTTTGTTGTGCTTGTCCCGATTGTTGATATGAATCCTTTTGAGAAGTTCCAAGTGGATTCCGTGAAGTAGTGGCTTGGTCCCTAGGGGGAAACACTGGGATGTTTTGATATTTCAACTCAGCTCTCTCTAATTCTGTTATTGGCCAATACCTTCTGTGATTTTTATCCAAATATGTGATGATGGTGGGGAACTCAGGGTCTTGCAACTCATAGATGGTAACTGGATTAGGAGCAGCTTCCCATATAGAGGAATGGGCTCTGAGCAGGTATTCCATCCCGTTGATCAAATATACATCTATTAGAGTGTCATCCTGGGGAATTAAGTCTCCTCTCCAAAGTTTAGTAATTGTAGATCTCCCTCTAGGAGTAGTTACTTGCTCTTCGTTTCCGCATCCATTTAAACTTGAAGCATTATTTTCCTCACCATGCTCATTAATGATTTCCGGGTGTTCGGTGACCATGTATTGAATATCTTGTTTGTCCATGTACAGTCCTCCTACATATTTGACGGCTGGTCTAGGCACGATGTATGCTTCTGAAGCCTTCCTCAGTCTGGCCACCGATCTGTTTAGACCATCCAAATAGATAGGGATCTCATTGTGGTTGGTGTTCACATACTCTAAGGAAGTTCTGTATTCTCCCTCAATGATGGACATCTGGCCAATCATAGGTACAGCGTTTTGCATATCCTCTAAAGCCATGGGGATTTCTCCTTCTGACTCACTGGAGGTCTCAGAATAGTGTGAACGGCTACTTGGTTCGGCTACACTCCCTACGGAAGAGATTACACTTCTTCGGCTTCCTAGGGTTCTTCCGGATCTCAGGTTCATTCACTTAAGAGTTCTGATCAAATCTTGTCCACCTCTAGCCTTTGGCACCCTTCACTCTGAGTTAGAAATATAGGAAGAATTTTGGCTAAAGATTGACTGAAATTCACTTGTCAAGTCACGATACTTAGCCTCCAAAATCCACGATCTCTGGCTTCAGACGATACTTGGAACTGGCGATACTCACCCTCCGACGATACACGATACCTGACCTTCACGATCTCTGGCAAACGATCTTTGACCAAACGATACTTGATGGACACGATACACGATATCTGAGTGAAAACGATACACGATACCTTCCCAAACGATCTTTGGCAAAACGATCTCTGGACTCAACGATCTTTGGTCAAAACGATACACGATCGACGATACTTGGTTCAAAACGATACGCGATCGCTGGTAAGTATCGCGATCTCTGAGACGCGATACACGATACTTGGACCAAACGATACACGATCTCTGTCAATACGATACTTCGTTAACGATACACGATACTTAACAAGTATCGCGATCTTCAGGCCACGATACACGATATTTGACGACAACGATACTTGACACACGATACCCGACCAAACGATCGACGATCTTTGGCAAGTATCGCGATCTTTGAACCAAACGATACACGATCGCTGATCCAAACGATACACAACTAACGATATCTGACCGAAACGATACCGATCTTTAATCCCAACGATCGACGATCTTTGGCAAGTATCGCGATCTCTGGAACACGATACTTGAGCCAAACGATACACGATCTTTGGGCTCAAACGATCTTTGATCGAAACGATACCGATATTAGGGAAATATCGCGATACTCGACCACAGGAGTCCACGATACTTGACAAGTATCGCGATACTCGACCGCGGGAGCAAAGACGATACTTGACCCTTTTTCAAATTTTTGCAAATATTTTTGAGTTTTTGATTTTACCCCCTTGCTCTCCTGGCTCTTCTCTGTTATCCTCACTCACTGTATCAAACAAAACACACTCTTTACCCCTTACAAGCCTCAGACGATACTTGACGCAGGTCGTTTTTTCTTTCCTAGGTTGAAATGCTGAGAAATTTTTGCTCAAAGGGGTGGTTTAGCTCACCTTGGTAGCTCCTATGATCTCTTGGTCAAACTCCCTTGCTCTGTGCACCTCCCTCCTGCTTGTTTTCCTTGCCCACGATCTCTGCCAGCTCACGCGATACTCGACAGTGCTCTCCACGATACTTGTTCACACAAGTGATTTGAAAAATGATATTTTTTTGGTTTTTATACTTGGCTTTTCCTAACTACTGAAAATGAAACAACAAGACCAAAAAGTGAAAGCCACTCTAATCTACTCCCTTACTCTCCCTAATTTCCTCCTACCACTCACTTCCCTAAACTAACAACTCACTACACACACTCCAAGAATGAGAAGTAGCAAGTGCGGCTGAAAATGACTTACCAAAGAAGAGAAGATTTCCACTCCTCCACTTACTTCCATGCAAAAAGATACTTACCATCACACGAATGCCTCGATTTGATTCGTCACTCCCCGGCAACGGCGCCAAAAAGTGTGTTGACCTAAGTATCAACTTAGGGACTTGCGGAGAAAGAGACTATACCTCAATCCCCTCACAAGTGCATATAGTGGGGATACACGCTTTTAATTATCAATCCAAAGAGTATACAAACCTAACCGAGTGTATGAAGACATGCAATCATGTAATGGTCAATGCATATGAACTACTCAAAGAATGTAAATGAGGCAAAGACTTATCCAAACAAGCTCCAACTGTTGGTCAAGGCGAAACGATACTTGGTGCAGCAGCCGTCAGTATTTTGGACTTTTCTCCCAGCTCCGAACTCCAAATATAGCGAATAGCATATGCGTTTCGAAGCTCTCAAGAAGACGCATCCAATGGCAGTGGTTTCACTCAATTCCGACGCTCCTACTTCAAGTTATGAGCGAAATACTGAGTCGCGGAAATACTTTCCCACACTTCAGCACTTCCTACACCTCGCACACACCTTTCCTACAGCAAAGAAACACTCTCAAGGATAGACAACACTCACAAGCACTCTTTCCAAGCAATACACACGCATACAAGCTCGTGAAGAAGAAGATAAGGAGTGAAGAAGACACAAATTCGAATTTCTGTGCTCTCTATTCTCACAATGGCCAAAAGTCCTTTACAAAGAGTCACATTTGACTTATATACTAGTGCCCTAAAAATGGTCCTTTCACATAAGTGACCGGCACTTTATTCACTAAAAGGCTAATTTCCTACTATTGTACACGGGTATTCTCTACTTTTCTGTGGGGATGCATCTAGAGGACTCCTCTAGTGCCTTTAGAAGGGGAAATATATTACAAGAATGAATATGATACAAAAATGTGTAGTCCAAATCGGAAAAATTTTGGGGCCCGTCCTTTTTCTCTGCTTTGTGCGCTCTTTAGCTCTGCAACACCTTGTTGAGGTCATCATGACTTCCGTTCAAAAGATGGATCAACTTGTCCTTAATTACACATCTAGGTTGTTAGAGTGTTCATCATATTCCACATGATGTAAGTCATGGGATGATACATTGGTATAATCAGACGACAAAAAAACTTTATTCTATATCCCCTCAAGCTTTTCTATAATAGCTAAAGAACCCAATAGACCGTCTTCCATCAATGATCCATTTTGATTGAAGGTTTTGTGGGTGAATCTAGCTTCTTCTTCTTAGGATTATTATGCTACCTGTGCAGAATGAAACTAGGATTCTTGTTAGTATTTCCCACACTATGAATCCTATTCATTTTCTTATCCTCTTTAGTCACTTCTCCCCTTCTCTCCATTATATATTCCTCCATAAGTAAACTTCTAGGGAACTCCTTCAAGGGTATCAATTGCGAAAAGAAGAGGTTAATTGTGTGCATAATAACCTTTGGAATTGCACATGAGGAGAGAGTGTGTCGGAACCCTTTCAAACTCCAAGTAGTGCAATGTAGTGCATCAAAATTAAAAGACCATACCTTCCTTTTCCAAGCTTGTTGATGAAGGATACGAGCCAAAAACTCCATTGATTTTTTTAGAAGAACCCCAAACAACACTTATTTACACATGGTTAGAGAAAGAAAAACAAGGTTAATGGAAAAAGGCAACATAATAAATTAAAACAATTTGTAAAAACTATCCCTATTCTACTCATAAACTTGAAGAATCACCACACATGGTTGATTAATCACCCAAAAAGGGGATCTTCATCACACCAAAGATGGCTCATCTCAACAAGTTATTATGAATCTTGCAAGTTGCAAATGCTCACAAGAGCATACTGAAATGAAGAAGTCAAAAATCATAATGAAAAGCTTGCATATATGTCACTTTCATAAACCATCACATAGGTGACAAGAGAATGGTCCTCGACAACAACACCAAAATTTGTTGATGTTGTAGCATCACAACTCATATTCCTCAAAACAAGGATCATCTCACAAGACCCAAATGTTGCATAGAAGCATTCACTAGATGTAATGGTGCTTTGTTAGCACAAGATTAATAGCAAAACTATGCTTAGAATTAAGATGAAAGCATCATTAACATCACACACAAGTTTAAACATATGCATAATCACATCGTTAATCAACAAGCTAATGTGTCACAAGCATGAGGCAAAAAAGGAACAAGCACACAAGCACATCATGAACACAAAAAAAGCCCTCCAAGCATTCCACAAACTAGCATGATCTCATTATCTCCAAGAATGCTCCCCAAAATGAGAGGTAGTGACCTCTTTATATACAAAACGGGCAGAATCCATGCTATGTGGGATCTCGCAAATAAAAGGAGAATCAATCTCACTTATTCACTAGTGTGCCACTCACACACACCTATACAAGAGTGCTTATTAAACTGATTAAAAAGTAGAAAAAGGTACAAATGGTGATGAATAAGAGTGGATCCAAGAAATATATGTCGTGTCATCAATAGTGTCATACACATCTTTGGAGCTAACTAATGTCTCCTTAGTACATGAAAGTAATGTTTGAATTGCATCTTCCACAAAACAACATCATGGCTAACCAATATGCATTTAGTCTATGGATGATACAAATGATAGCCTTTCCTTTCAAAACTCTCTCCAAAAAAATACATTTCACTACTTTATCATCCAATTTCTTATGTTGTTCAAGCACTAATGCTTTGCCAGGCAACAACAACAGATGGATTAAGACCATACCAAGTTTCATCTAAAGTGATAGGCTACAATGCTTTAGTGGGACACCTATTAAGTACATATGATACACACATCTTTTAGCGACTCCATTTTGTTGTGTATATAGCACTGTACACTGATGTTTTCTCCCATGTTCAACAATAAATGCATTAAAATCATAAGACATATATCCCCCCCTTAATCAGAATGGAGGGTGCCCATTTTACATATGCAACAAATTCATGTAGAATATTCATCGCTCGGGCAACAGCATTCCGCCCTACAATGGACTACACAAGAATTACAGGTACGCTTAGATGCACTCACCCTGAAGAATGAAGAGCTTAACCACAAATATCAAAATTTGGAGACCGAACATCAAACACAGCAACAAGCTTTTGAAGCTCAAGTTCAGGACGGGGTCAAGGAGGTTGAATCACAATTGGATGTTCACTTGATGCGAAATGCCCAATTGTCATGCAATATGGCACTTCTTTGCCGACACCTCAATGCTGCAAAGGAGGAAAATGAACGTCTGCAATAGCAAAATTGCGCGAATTTTGAAGCTACCTTGGACATCCGGATACACCTCTTAGTCCATCTCACTTTCAAGCCATCCTCCTTGAATCGATGCAAATCCTATTGGAAGACCATGCACCTGTGCTTGAAGACTACGATTGTTTATAGGAAGAATGTTGAACCCTCAAGGACATCAATAAAACTCTGTTGCTTAAAGATTCTTTGGGACTCACTATTGTACAAGAAGTGGCACCACTGGCTCTCTTGGAAGAATTGACCATGCTATGTATGAAAGTCCAAGAGTTACAGACTCAAGTATCTAATATGAAGGAACCCCCTCAACCAGAGTCACCACCTGATCTATCAGAACTGGAGGAAACGATACCTATCCCTGTCGAGGAACCATTCAAAGAATAATATGCACCTTTACCAGTTGTTGGCGGCCGCTCCTCCCTTGAAGAATAGGACACCTACGAATTACCTCCCCTAGCTTGGTTAAAGACCATCAAAGAATTGGGTAAGACACACTTTGCTCGTGTAGATGTACAACTCCACGCAATGGAAAATCTCGAAGAAGTTATTTTGAAGTCTCCTTATTTTGCCGCTATCACCCCCCGCAGACATATAATGACCAGTGAATTACAGTATAAGCCATATTTCCTTTTGCTAGAGGAATATAATTTTCAAGTGGAGCAAGAGACTCAGAAGCACCCCACACACGCCACGCAATTCGAGCCAAGGGATGTTCCACCAGAAGCAGAGTGAGGCCACATATATCAACCCACCTGGCATGCAGAATTACTACAAAAGTACCCGAAAATGATGCATGCATGGATGCGTGCACCGACACACCTAAAGTACAACTATGTTATGGATCGATTCCGCACAGATGTACTTGGAAGGCATTTACTATTAAGGTCCAGAATAATCATCAATCCAGGGATGAGATCAATTATCCATACCTCGTGCCTCCAACGAATAATACTCCAACTGTTGCCTATATGATGGCCACCATTTGCCATTGGTTACTACGTCTACATCCAATGACGGATATTGCCACTCAAATGACTGTAAAGATTTTTGATATGATGCAGATCATCTTCAAGACCTTTCGATGTGTCAAGGCTCCCACTGTCAATACACTAGGCTTTGAATATGGGAATTTGGACTTAGTGTACAACATGAGCATGACACCTTCTCTCAAGGTATGCTATGCTTGACACTTCAGATTGAAGTATATGCCTGCCTGCTACAAGCAGACGTTTTAAGAAATGTTCACCACCAGCTTCTGGGAATATCACTCAAAAGTGTTTATTAGTCGTCCAATGCATTTGCTACACCTGTTTGCTTGTGAACAAATCAGGTATTCAGAACATTATATGTGCCCACCTCCCGATGAGCCCCAACCCATTGATTGGGAGAAACTTGAACATGATCTTATCCGAGGAATTCGCATTATAGAACACACCTTAGCAACGGACTTGCTCACTAACTACATTACTCACGCTAGATCAAGTTTTGTTAGGGATGATAGAAATAAGGAGGAGGGGAGTGTTCAAGGCAAAGGGTCGAGTACTGGTTCTCATCATAGAAGAAGAGGACGCATGTAAAGCTACTCAGAAGATTGCATCTTGGCAACAGTGATTTTTATCACTAAAACTATGTAATATATGTACATACACCAAATTATCATGGATGCGACTCCATTTTGTGCAAGCCGAAGTTTCCTTGAGCTTGAAGAGTCTAGGTAGAAAGCTCATACCAATTTTTGTAATTTTTGGAAACCGTTAGCTAGTTCAAATTAGAGGTAGAACCTATTTTTTAATTATGTTGGTCACTAGATGTGAAACCGGTCAAAACTAAGCAAAAACTATAAATAGAGCTAGAGATCTCATTTTGAGGATGTTCTTAGTTTATGAATGAACTTATGAGCTAGAGCTAGAAGAGCTATTGTAACTAGATTATGATGAATATGATTATGAGTTCTTTTCTTGCCTTCCATTGATTTACATTGCAGCTTTCCTTGTGTGTGTGTGTATGCATGAGTGTGTATGCTCTTGCATTTCTCATCATCTTCTTCATGCACATCACTCGCTTTTGATCTTCATATCGGCGTAAACTCTCCGTGGATTGACAATTATGAGGTGAAGCTCCTCACGTTTGTACTTTCCATTGTGCTAGAGTGACAGACATAAAATGCCAAAAGCAATAATGACTTTGCCATTTGATAGATCATGAACTGTGCATTTGTATCAACAAATTTCACAACCAAACCAATCTTGGCTAGTGCTGAAACTGATAATAAATTTTTCTTGATCCTTGGGACAAATAAAGCATTTGACAACGTAAAAGAACTACCATCATTAGTAGTCGAAATGATCTTACCAACTCCCATGATAAGATGAGAGGAGTTGTTGGTGCATGTGATAGTATTTCCTATAGGGGCAAGCTCAAGAGAACTGAAGAAACTACATTGCAAGGTAAAATGTTTGGTTGCCCCACTGTCAAAGTACTAAACATCCAAGTCTACTACAAACATTCACTGCTCATGAGAAGATAGGTCAAAACTGCAAATAGTAGTAAATGCCCATTCTTCATTCTGCACAAGATTAGCATACTTTGTTTTGGGTGTAGAGGCCTTTGCAACAACAATTCTACCCTCTTTCCTCTTTGCCTCTTTTGCAACCAATTTTGAATAACTCTTCATGACATGATCATTTCCTTTATAGTATTTGCAAAATAATTTCTCCTTTTCTATTTTCTTCTCGTCTTTGTCATCCTTCTTTGATTGTGTGGAATTAGCATATTTTTGCTTACTAGTAGATGAGCTCCATTTACCTTTGCCCTTCTAACTAGCCAAGAAAGCTTGATCTGCAACATGCATGATGGACATCTTCTACCTAGACTGATCTTCTTGCAATAGAATAGAGACTAACTCCACAAATCTTAAGTCATTTGGATTGGCTTTCATCATCAATCAAAGAGTAGAAGCAAAGCTCTAATATGAATCTAGAAGACCATTCAAAACAGTTTGCACAAGTGAACTATCTGGCAAGACTTCATCACCAAAACTCAAGTGCTCCTTCAACTCTTTGATCTTTGTCAAAAATCATGATTTTTAGCTCCACAGAGTGATAATCCTTTGAGCCCCTAACCTCCTTGAGTATGCTCACAAATCTTCATATAATTTTGAGACTATGACCGGAGGGGTGTCAATGACACCCTAGATCAAGCGATGACTTGCTCTGAGACCAATTGTTGGAGTTTGAGGTCTACGGAAGCACGCAAACAATAGGAAGAAGGAGCTTCTTGGAGCACAACACACAATACTAAATGTACTACCAAGAGAATGTACAAAGATAAGTAACATGTTAGGATTAAAGAAGGTAGTAGGCTATATGTGATTACAGTAAATGAATCGGGGTGTACGTGAGAGGAGATGGCTCATTTGATTAAGTATCTGTGTGATACCATGTGGTTGGACCTTAGGCAAGTGTCCACATGACAGACACTTGAAAGTGTCCAAGAACATGCACCCCCTTATTCTAGAGGTATATATATGGGTGGATTTGGTTTGGTGGATATGTGCTCTCTCTTTGAGAGGTGGTCTTGCTTTAGCCTTTTAATCTTCTTAGTGTTGATATATTTAGGTTGTGATGTGTGTGATCACACTAGGACCGCTAGGGCACTTTTTTCCCTCTTTAAGAGGTTTTCTTCCCCCGGCTTGTATATACACCTATAGACCTAACGGGTTACTTATCTTTGTACATTCTAGTGGTAATATATTTAGTATTGTGTGTTGTGCTCCAAGCTTCTTCTTCTTCCTTGTGTTTTTCACATGCTTCCATAGACATCCAACTCCAACAATTGGTATCAGAGCAGGTTGGTGCTTCATCTAGGGTGTTGTCAACATCCCTCTGGTCACAATCTCAGAATTGCACAAAATTTGGTGAGCATACTCAGGGTGATTAGGAGATCGAAATAGCTTTGTTGTGTGGTGCCAAAATCACGATATGAGCTTGTTTGGGCCTCCGAATGCACTATCATAATGCTTGTGCAGGCTATTTCATCTTTTTGTGCCAAAGATATATATAGGTTTCGGCTCACCAATATAAGCATCTCAAAGTCTACTACACATTCAGTAGAACTCAATCAGGTAATTCTGTTCAACGTTTTCAAATAAAGTCTCCTTTTTGCATCAAGGTATTTTAGTTAGTGGCCATGGATGAAAGCAGTGATGTATTCCATATGTTGGTTGTTGAGGATAAGTTGGACAGTACCAATTACTCATTGTGGGCTTATATGATGCAACATGTATTGGTTGCAAAAGGATTGTGGAACATTGTGCAAGGTGTTGAAAAATGTCCTATTGCACTTGCAGATATAGGTATTGAAGCTGATGCAAATGGCATTGAAGATGCTAATATTCTTTAGATTCCTCTTTGCGCTACGATTTATACTGCACCTACTGTAGAGAAAATTCATTGGGATGGCAGAGATGCTCCGGCACATGCATTGATAGCCTTTTATGTCAAACATCCCATTATGGGCTGAGTTCCATAGGAGTACCTGCAATTTTAGTGTTCTCCATCTTGAACTTTACCAACATGTCATGTATGTACTTCCTTTGAGTGATAAATGTACCAGAATCTATGTACACAAGCTCTAAGCCAAGAAACTAGGTTAATAAACCAAGATCACTGATTTTGAATTCTTTAATTAATTGAGCCTTAACTTGCTTGATGCCATTAGCATCATTTCCTATAACAATGATTTCATCTACAAAGCCACAAAGCCTCGGTCCAGCAAATAAGTAACAAGCATATGGTTCCAAGATCTAGGAGCTTGCTCGAGACCATATAGTGCCTTAGCTTGCATACATAACCTGTTTTATCTTCATCTTCAAAACTTGGTAGTTGTGCCATATACACTTCTTTTGATGTCCATCCATTTAAGAATGCATTCTTGACATCTAACTTATATATATTCCAATTGTTAGAAGCAGCAAGACTTACCAAAACCCTAATTGTTGGCATCTTTGCCACAAGTGAAAAAGTTTCTTCATAGTCCACTCCATGAGTTGGGGAAAATCCATTTGCCACCAACCTTGTGTTGTACATGTTTATAGAGCCATCTGAGTTCTTTTTTATTTTGTATATCCACCTGGATCCAATTACTTCATGCATGACTTCTTGGGAACTAGATCCCAAGTAGGATTCTCTTGAAGTGCTTCTACTTTTTCCTGCATGGCTTGTCTCCATTCTTTCTTCTTCCTAGCCTCTTCAAATGAAGAAGGCTCTTTTGTCATAGAGTCTTTAGTGATATACGCAAAATGCTTGTGACTAATGATGTATCTTAGCCATACCTTATGGTATTTTTGCTTTCTCTTTGTGATCTCCTTAGTGCTTGATTTGAAGACTCTGGTATGTCTTCTAATTGCTTGAGTTTGATCTTGCCTCTTGACTTCCAAGCCTTGAAGTCAATCTGCTCTTCATTCTCTGAGTTTTTATCTTCTACTAATTGTTGATCTTCTTGAGTGAGGGTTGGAAAATCAGCCTTGACTCCATTAATGATCTACCTTACTATGTGTTATTCTTCTATCACCTCTCCCATTCTTGCAAGCTGGTTCAGCCACATCTTTCATCTTGGTTACATAATTAGCCACTCCTTGCTTTGGTTGTTTCTTTAGAGTTGTAAACTCCATCCACAATTGATTCTTCCTAGCTCTTGTATTTGATGAGAAATATGATGAGAGCACTTCTCAAATCTCTTGTGAGGTTTTGCAATTCCTAATATGTGGTAATAAGAAATGAGAGATTCAGTTTAGTAGATAAGACCTGGCAAGAGCATCCTTTGCACACCATGTGGTCAACCTTTCTTGCTTTTCCCTTGTAGGTTGATGCTTGCTCTTGAAGATTGGCATTTCTTCATCCACTGAGATGTATCCATATAGACTTCTCCCTGCAGGTAGGCTTTCATCCTTAATGACCATGCTGAGTAGTTGTTTCTGTCTGATTTTTCAATGAAGGATGGGAATCCATCTCCCATCTTGCTTGTTGTTGCTCTGATACCACTATTGGAGGAGATGTTGGATAGTCACAAGAGATGAAGTGGTGTTGCTAGATCCTAATTCACACTTGCTAAAAATGATTGTTGGAGAGTTTAGTGGGCTTCTTTAGCTAACTAATGATCATAAATAATCATATATGTTGCTTGGAATATGATCCACTAATCAATGGATCAAAACAGATAGGCAAGAGTTGATCCAAGAATAGAAAACTTGCTATTTTTGTTCTTACACCTATTCAGTGTTTTGAATAATTTTCAGAACATAGTAGCAATTGGCTTAATTATTTTTGGGGAACTCTAATTAACATAGTAAGATATCAATCATGAGTGATTTCATAAAAAAGATCGGCTACACACAGAGAAAGATGTTTAGCAAATCATAGCATCATCCTGACATTTACGAGGTGCAACAGTCAACAAACCAGTGAGCAAAGAAGTGTTACTATCTCACGATTTGGAAAGACAATGCTAATGAAACTTTGTAGGCATGTACTAGATAGTATATTGAATCAAATATGCACTGAGAACAAGCTCTAAGGAGATCATTGTTTTGATGGAGTTATAACAAAGAAGTGAAATGAGAATGTAATAATAATATATGTATTAAATCATACACAAATACAATGTCATTGGCAATCATACATTGCTCAATGTGCGAGAGGTGAATGAGCTATGAGATGAGATCTCACTTCACAATGAATCTCCCTCAAAATGATCTCATGGGCTCGAGATACATGTAGATATTTTTGATCCTCTTCTTATAGTTGTACTTGGAGCGAAAGTTTGAATTCAAATTCAAACATACCTAAAAGGCGAATCCTAAAGTATAGGATAGATTCCCTCATCATTCAACAACCAAATGATTCGTGATTTAGAGCTTCCTAACTCCATGAGGATGTGTACCACTTTTACAAAGGTAAATGTGAAGAACTTTTTACAAAAGGTTGATCATATGAAGTCTTGCACAATTCATCAAATGAGCTAACTAACAAAGTATGTGGGCTTGGTTTTAATTGCACCAACAAAATGTATACCAGATAGCTCACTTGTGCAGACTGTTCTAAATGGTCTTCCTGATTCATATCAGAGTTTTTCTTCTACTCTATAATGGTGTCCTCTTCGCCCAAACTTGAGGCACCCAAAAAACATGTCTGTGAAGGTTGTATTTTGGGAAAAATGTAGCATTCCTCCTTTCCAAAAGATGGTTCAATTGGAGCTACTCAGAAACTATAGCTTGTTCACAGTGACAATTGTGATCTTATGCAGACACCCTCTTTTGGAAACTATCTTTACTTCAGGACTTTCATGTGAAGAGATGGATTTGTATTTGTGAAGATGAAGTCGTGTTGCAGAAACTTTGCACTACACCAGCCAAATGAACTCCAAACATATGGAGTGGGTCGTTTTAGCTTGCCAAAGGATGTATTAGACACCCTATGTATCTTGGAAAATCACTCTCAAAAGGTTGAATCAAAACAGACTAGTTTGACCAATAGTCAACGTGATGAAACTTTCTAATTTGGTCATGAATGCTATCAGTATTTCACTCAATGCTCATTCTCTAATTACAATTGACCATAGAGCTTTTAGAAGAATCTAAATAGGAAGAAATGCAACCTATTGGGAGTTATTTCATAAAGAATGATTGATCATACTAAGAGAAATAACTTTAGCAAGTCAGGTATGTGATCCCGACTTTTCAGGAGGTAGAAGATGCAGAGATACAGGTGGGACTTCTTAGGATCCATAAAAATTCCTTTATCTGATACTATGTACACTAAAAATTCCACTTTTGTCTTATGGAAAGAGCACTTCTCCAATTTTGCATATAATCCTTTTTCTCTTAGTTTCTCTAGGACTATCTTTACATGATCTTCATGATCCTCTAGACTTTTGGAGAATATCAAGATATCATCAAGGTATATTACAACAAAATCATCTAAATATTCTCGAAAGATATCATTCATCATATGTTTGAAGACAGCTGGAGCATTTGTAAGACCGAATGGCATGAATACATATTCAAAATGCCCATACCTTGTTCGAAATGCTGTCTTTCATTCATCTCCTTCTTTGATCCTGACAAGGTTGTAAGCTCCTCGAAGATCAATTTTTGTGAAGAATTTTGCTTTTCCAAGGCGTTCCAAGAGCTCTGATATGAGTGGTAGGGGGTATCTGTTTTTTATAGTGACTTTGTTCAATCCACGATAGTCTACACACATCCGAAGAGCTTACAACCTTGTCAGGATCAAAGAAGGAGACGAATGAAAGACAGCATTTCGAACAAGGTATGGGCATTTTGAATATGTAGTCATGCCATTCGGTCTTACAAATGCTCCAGCCGAAGATCAATTTTTGTGAAGAATTTTGCTTTTCCAAGGCGTTCCAAGAGCTCTGATATGAGTGGTAGGGGGTATCTGTTTTTTATAGTGACTTTGTTCAATCCACGATAGTCTACACACATCCGAAGAGTCCCATCCTTCTTCTTTACAAATAGAATAGGAGCTCTTGCTAGAGACTTCGAGTGTTTGATAAACCCCTTTGCTAGATTCTCATTAATGTTCTTGCGTAGTTCTGTAAGTTCCTCTGGAGATAGTCTGTAGATTGGTCCAAAGGGTGGTTGTGCTCCCTCTTGAAGATCTATGGGGCAATCGTAAGGTCTATGCTCTAGGAGGATATCTGCATTCTTCTTTTCAAAAACATCTTCAAAGCCTTTGTACTGATTGGGTAGCTGTACTCGATCATCTTTCTTGGATTCTTGACCTGGTATGGCATAGATCATATATGTAGGTTCCTTCCTTACTGCATGTATGAAGGCTTTGGCTCCAACATATGTTGGGTTCTTCTGGATATCTCAAGGGGTGATTATGTTTCTTAACCAATCCTTCATCGATGAAACATGAGGAGGCTCTTGAATCTACTAGAGCTGTAAGGGAAAGGGTCTTCTTGGGCATGATTAACTTGATAGGTGCAAGACATGTTTCTATGGGTATAGCTGGAATTATGAGTCCCTTTCTTATATCATGGTCCGGCTGCAGGGTCTCTTTTACAACTGTACTTCCTCGTTTCCCTGCTCTACAAGGGTGGCTGCGACTCTGGAGTTTGTTCTCTTATTTGGACAATTAATTGCAATATGTCCAAGGTTTCCACAGTAGAGACATAACTTATTAACTCTCCTTCTCTGTTTCTAATCTAGTGTTAGAGGTTGAAACCTAGTTACATCTATTTGCATAGGTTCAGGCATGGACCATCTTTAGTAGTGGGTTGGAAAGGTTTCCACTGGCGAGGTCTTCCTTCTACTTGTTTTTCTTGTTTCCTTTCAAAAAGTTGGTTATCACATTGAATAGCTTGCATGATATATTCATTCAATGTTTTAACCTCTGGCATCGTGAGCAAAAGTTCCTTCACATCATCTCTTAAACCCCATCTGAATTGGCTTAAGAAATAATCTTCATGCCAAGTGAGATCACATATCAACTGCCTAAATTCAGATGCATAGGTAGAGGCAGGGCGGTTACGTTGACGTAACTTCTGAAGTTTTGTTTCTGCTACTCGACTTGTATCTGCATCTCCAAATGTGGCGGAGAGTTCTCGGAGAAACCCCTCATAGTCCTAAAGTACTGCCATGTTCTTATCCAAGATTGGGGCAAACCATGATAATGCTTGGCCACAGAGCAAGGTTCCAATAAACCCGACCTTGGATGCCTCATCAGGGTATCTATCAGGCTGCATACGGATGTACAATCTAACTTGCTGGAGAAATCCACGAAAATTTGTGCGATCCCCATTGAACTTTTTTGGCATGCAAATCTTGGGTTCCTTCATAAATGATGTACTAGGCCGCTGATTTACTTGAATACTCCCTTGATTTTCTTGAAGACTCCCGATTCGTTCTTGTAATTCTTGGAGGAGTGCACCTACATGCATTGGATGCCCCATCTCGACTCGTGTTTGTCGATGACTTAGGTCTTCGACTTGTTGTTCGAGACTCTGAAGTGATGCTACGATATGTTCATAAGCGTTCTCCATGATGCCTGGTCTTGGATAGAAGATAGTCTTGCCAAAATGTCAGGGGAGCACTAGATTGTGCTCTCTGACTACAGTAGACAAGATTTTGGAAATACACTTATGATTACAAGAACACCCACATAGGGGAAATAATACAAGAATACGTTGCTGATACAAGACGTCCCATAACCCGGGACCAATAGGTAAGGAAACCTGGACTAGATATGATACAGGAGATCCCACAACCCGGGATCGTAAGTATGAGACAAGATGTCTGGATTACAAGAACTCCCTTCTTGGAGATGAACTGGATACACGAAAGAACTCGACAGGATCTCGTACTACGAGATTACAAGAGGACAAGATAATATGTCCAAGAACTAGACTAGAACAAGGAACAAGACAAGAACTAGAACTAGAACTTGAAGAGTGCTTACTTGGCGGTCATGACTCCTTGAGCTCCCAAGACTGGTATTGGCAAGACTGATTATGAATGTGGCCAACCCCTCCTTATATATGTTTTCCAAGGGCGGTTACGAATTGATGATATCATCGAGGATGTCATCAATTCGTAGCATGGTCTCTGGATGTCAGAATCAAGCAAGAAGACAGTCGATCTTAGGGTTTTGGCACGTTTTGGACGCAATGGAAGCATTAGTTTCCCCAAATTCTGAACCAATCATGAGATATAGGATTCACATGGAATCTGAGATTCAGGATGGTTTCCCTTGTCCATGACATTCCACCAAAAACAAAATGGTGAAGCCTTTGGAAGAATGTTAGATTCCTATGTATTGTTTTCCTTTGCATGATGTAGCACGGAACCTTGGATGCCACTGGTTGCCTAGATTTGTGTAATACGAGCCAGATAATGGTTGGCATTTAAGCCCTTTAAAGTCCCTCTCACTCTTAATGAGAAGTATTTAAAATAACAACAAAATCCGTTCCCCGGGGTTGTTAGGGAAATTATTCGCGATCTCTCTCCACATTTCCCCCTCTGCATCTGGCTATGGTGGGAGTTCAGCTCTCCCTTTGCACCTTTCATTTTCCCTTCAGGGTTGAGTAATGTGATCACTCACCCTTTCTCTCCATCCTAGAGGGATCACTTCAACAGTCGAGTAATAATTCAGGGCCATATGCGCCATAACTCTCTATGATTTATTGGCTCCATCGCCAATTGCTCGGTCTTTGTCCCCACGACCACATTCCAGGGGATTCTTCTTCACATTCTATCTGACTTATCTAATCAGCTCAAGCTCGGGCAACTCGCCATGTTGGAAGATGCTCCATTTGGGACATTTAGCAATTTTCCCTTTCGTTTTGTCCATGTGGGATGTTGTTCGAGATGTTGAAGGTCATATTGTATAACCCCCCCTCTAGTCTTATCTATGTTATAGTATTTGCAACCGAGAATTCTCATCTCTCCATTGTTGTGACAACTATCAAGCCTCTTGTGGTTCCTCATTGAGCTTTGAGCGATGAGGTTGAGCTCCTTTGAAAACTCCCTCATCGGTTCTCCATTCGGCTCGGGTTTGCCCAACTCTATGCGCTAACTCTTGTGGTTTTTGTGCCGCTGAAGACTCCTTGTAAAGCTCAGACTCGGATTGGCTGCATCGTTTGGCATATGTTTTTGTATTATCTTCCTTGGGGCTTGGGCTTGAGCTAATTCTTCACCCCCTTTTCTTCGACTACATCCTCTCCCAACTGCTTCTCTTCTCCAAAGGCCCCACTGAACTCCCAGGCTGAGTAGAACTCTGCTCAGTGCATGTTATAGGACTACAGGAACCTGAGATATCGGCGCTGTAATATTGGCCTCTTTCGTGGGGGCTTCATACTTGGTGAGTACCCACAATGCTGCTGGTGGTAAGATCAAAATTGTATCTCTGTCTATTTACGTTCTTCAGCTTTGATCGTTGGTCTGACCGCTAGCGCATGCATGGAAGCCATTGACTGATGCACATGCAACTAGTGTTCATTTTTCTAAACTCTTGTACTCATGGCTATTATCTCGAGGGGCTTACCCAAAGAACGCCTTTCCTGTGTGAGCAATCAAGAACTTCGTGGAAAATTCGGTTGGACTTTCCTTGCAGTTGTGTATGACGCCTGGCAGTTGAATCATGCATGCTCATCCCTGGTGAAGAAGTTTCTCTGACAAAAAGTTCTTTGGTGTCCTTTCAGCATAGACAAAAGGAAACATCTACTGAAGACCTGTTTGGTTCATAGAGTTGGTCCAGGTGTATCTCTTTGTGGATTTCATTGTTATGAATTATTTTTAAGCTACTATTTTCCTTGATTTTCTGTCCTTCAGGATGAAATGCTAGGATGATGTGGTGTGGGGTTGACCTCACAAGAATCGTGTCCATACCCCTTTACCTTACTGATATCATCTTATAATAGCTATCATGTTTCTGATGCAGCTTAGATATTTGATCTGTATTTCAGGATGGAAGGATTCAGTGCCCAAGGCACTTGGGGGTTTGTGGTATGTAACCACTATAGGGATTTTGCCCATACTTGCGCTATCACTTTAAGGTTATGTTAAATAATTTTGATGTGGGACTAGTACTGCTTCGTAATGTTTGTTTCTTGCCAATGACCATGGTTACAAGAGTGTGGTTCTGCTATAGGATTTATTGGGTTTCGTTATACTTCCAATGAAAAGATGATTTTTTTAGTGCCTTGTTGGTGACATATGTATGAATGTTTATATCCTTGGTGTTTTGAATGTTGTCATCTGGCTATTGTGTCTAACGAACAGTTACATTAACTCTACAAGAAACCTTTACAATCCAAGTTGACCACTATGCACTAATGAATCTATTTTCAGATGCACCATGTGTACTGTTCTTCAGTGTGTATATGCTTTAAGTCTTTTAATCGATGGCATGATAGTTGGGGAAGATTCTCATTGTTGGCTAGAAAGGCTAGAAATTCCCAAGGGATGTTTTTTGGTTTATACTTCAAGATGCGTTGATGATCCTTTGAGTTTTCTTCTCCATAAGACCTTGCAGCTTGTTATTTGCAATAGGCATTTTGCAGATAAATATATTTGGATGCTGAGATTAGGGGGTTCTTTGGAGCTCATTCCTCAAGAGAATTGTTGTGTGGATTTACACCTATGGTTAGGTTTGAATCTTTTCAATAAATCTAGGTGTTGATATGTGGGATTTTGGTCACTACGAGATGCTATAATGGTATTATGATTACTGTAATTAGCGGATCATATCACTTGGGTACTATTATGTTCACATGGCAATACATAGGTCATGGCACACTCACTAAATGTAATATGAGAGCAACATCTATTTCATGATTTACAAGGCATAATCAGGTTGTTTCTATTTTAGTGTGAAAGTCATAGAGGTCTAAGTATTGCTTGTGAATGACATTTTGTGAGATTGGCTAACTGACAGGAATTCTGCCTAAGACTCACAAATCTTACTTTTGATCTCTATTGATGTCATATTTTACTCTTCATTACCACAGCTGGTGGCTTTTGGTTCATAATTTTGCCATGCTGTTCATATAGTTGAGATGGATTGATTGGATGTTTTTTATTTCACGACATTTGTGCTTAAGAAAGAATCATATGCATGATCATCCTATTTTCATCTTCATATGCTACGAGAAAATGATGATTAACTTATTTGATTGAAAATAGGCCATTGCACATTAAGAAGATACTCTAAAAGAGCAACACTTAACTCATGCTTGCATCAATTATGGCTTACTTAAGATGACAGAATACGAGGTTGTTGCTTATGAACTCCTTGGAGCTATTTTGTGTTGATTCGCAGGGATATGGAGCACTTCTAGTAAAACCATGTTAATTTTGTAAACACCTGACAGATCTTCCTAAGAAGTCCTGTAGGACCTGATGCTCCTTGATGTGACAACTAAAATTGGAATAAAAGTTTACTGTTCAGTTCTCTTTCAAATACAGTCTATTGGTTGTCCATGTTTAATTTCAGGTTTGGGGAACTGCCTGAGAAGGCATTTCGAGCCTTACAAAGGACTACACAGTGGGATGTATGTAGCGGTGACTGCCCCACAAGGGGATTGTGTCACCCAGCTCTACAAATTGAAGATATGAAGATTGAAGTAAAGACCGAAGACTTGCAGCTTACAAGATTTGCAGTGATGCAGATTTGAAGATCGTTGAAGACTTGGAGGCTTGTAGCCTGAGGACTAGCAACCTGAAGACTTCTAGACTAAAGAATTGTAGATTTGAAGACCTGAAGTGTTTCCAGAATCGACTCCAACTTGGAATAATTTAGTTATGTATGATCCTCTTCTATTAGCTTTGTCAAGGATGACAAAGTCTAAGGGGAGGAGAGTGTTGGGTTGTAGGGTACACACACATCCTCAATTGTGCATGGGAACCCTCCTTAGACCATAAGAATAACCTTTTTTGTATATATTTGAGTGTCATATGTGAACACTCTCCTAGAGGCACTTTTTAATATTCTCTTATACCATAGTGTAGGTAACCCTTGGATATCTCACCTTTTTGGCCCTTCTAAGGAAATCCCATGTAGAAAATCCCATGCATGCATATTCTTGGGATTTGGTGGTTACAAGACTTGATTTTGGAATATCCTAGAAGATATGTTAGTTAGAGAGAGATTCACTTTTTGACTTTTCAAAAGAGCACATGGGGAATAGAGCTTAGCCTATATGTAGAAGCTCATTTTTGTAAAGAGGGGAGCTTTTGGTCGACGTGCTCTCATGTAATATCTCTTATCAATGGAAGAAGGCTCTCTTTTACTCCAAGACTATTTACATTTATGTATTGTGTCTTTGTGAGTGTGTGAGAGTGGTGTGTGTGTGCCTATGCATGTCTCTCCTTTGTGTGAGTAGAGTAGTTGCATTGCTTGTATTTTCCTCATGGACTAGGATCCTTGACTCCCTATTCTCCTTGTTTTCAAGCATGTGGCATAGCATGTGTTTGATGCCAATGGCTTGAACATGTTGGAGGTAGGGGTGGATGACAGGAGAGTCACTCTTGAGCTTACCTTCTTGCTTCCATGCAAGGTGGTGAGGGTTTTGGTCTTCTCTTGCTACAACCTCAACAGATGCAATCTCTAAATATCCAAGGTATACCAAGAGCTTGTAGATACTTTTACAATGATTACATATTCAAATACTATATATTCACAAACCCCAAAGATGGGAGGAGCAAAGGAGTATGCGGAAGCTAAACAAATCAAAATCAAACCAATATCAGACATACAACAAAACAAAAATAAACAAAACACACCAAGAAAACAACATGAGGCTTCCCATAATCTGATAAACTCCTCACTTCTAAGGGATGATAATCAAACAAACAAAGAAGCAAGATATGATAATAACCAAGATTTAAAGATATCTATGGGTAGTCAAGATGATAAAAAAGAGATTGAAAGTGAAATAAATAATCCAGTGAATTCATGTGAAGTTCAAGCAAAAGATGGTTCCTTAAATGATGAAACCAAGCAATGCTTGAGGAACTATTTGATGCCCTCTGAGAGTGAAACATCTCTTCAAGCATATGATTCAAATATGAATTATGGCCAAATGATTGATTTGTATGAAGAGAATGCAAGTGAGCATGATGCTAATCGGGAGGACATGCAAATGATGAGTCCTCTAGAGAGTGGTATGTATTTTGATGGTGAAAAGCATGAAGCTAAGCCTAAAGATAGTCTAGATCAAGATCAAGATTGTGAAATACTCTAACAAAAGGTTAGAGTTCAGGAAGGTATGCTCACGGATCTAAAGGGTGGCTTAACATCAATTCTAGACAGAGGCAGCAAAGGACCTAGCCATACTCCATACACAAATGATTAGCACTTCATACATGTAACTCTTTATGGAAGAAAGGGAGGCAGACATCATGGGAAGAAATGGCATCTCTGAGAAATATAGAGGAAGCTTGAAGCCTGCAACGGGAAGTGTCTTGAGATAGTTCAGAGGAAACTTTAGATGTCATTTTTCTGAACCGGAGGATAATTGAGTAAAAGCATATGCACATAATGGCTTGTAATGAAGGGTAGCAACATATCAGAGATAAACAAGCTAGGAGAAGAGGCTTCGCGCAGGAGGATATTATATGTTCATTATGAACCATTGCACATATTTCCTTTATTCATCTAATCGTTATCTAGTTGGTTACTTTCAAAGGCAAGAGAGAAGGAAGCAACACTTGAGTGGCATTAGACAATGGTGCATGGCATGAAGCCTCAAGTGATATGGTCTCTATGCTACAAATTTTGAAGGTTTCATGACATAAAGTGGGCACTATCTTCCACATAGCAGTTCTTCACGTTAAGATGGATAACAGAAAATTGGTTCAAAGCGACAAAGATTGTAAGAATTATGTGGCTCACTGTTTGTTGGAAGGAGCAAAAATCTAAAATTGCAAAGGCTTTCTTTTGGGAGTACTATTATTCATCATCAAAAACAATATTTAATGCAGTCCTAGAGAGCATGGAGGAACAACAGGAGCTATGGAGAGGACAGAGGACTCTTTGCAGCAGTTCGTGAAGAAGGAGATGATTCCACCCTTTGAATTGGATCATTACTCCAAATAAGCATCGGTGGATCATGATCGATGGAGAACGATCCCTTCATTCTCAAAGCTCTAGGGGAGAAGCCTAAATAAGTGGAACAACAAAGCTCGATTGGTATGACTCTAAAGTGATCAAAAGATTTGCACTAGTTTATGATATTTTATCTTTAATACATGTCATTATTGTGAAAAATGTTTGTTTTTTAAAGAGAAGAGCATTGAAAAGCTCCTTGAGTAATCTGTTTGGCCAAATGAAACTTTACTTTAATTTACAATGGAAACATATCTGTGACTACTTCTAGATTTTTTTTATGCTGCAAAAACACTTCAAATCTTGTATGTTTGAGTACATTTTGCTAACACTGAAAGTGCTGAACATTTAGGCAGATTTTTGATGTTGATGCATAATTGTGAAGTACTTATGTGGGAAGTTATGTTGGAGCAAGACAATCAACAATTGGTGATTATATGAAGCCTAGGAGTCAAGACATGAAGGAAAGATTTAATTCTAAGAGTATGGAGTGAAGTGGAGGTTCAGGAAGAAAAAGGTCTATAAACACATGTATATTAGTTTTGTAAATACTTTAAAAATACTTGAAGTAATGATGAATCAATACTCATATGTATATATATATATATGTATATATATATATATATATATATATATATATATATATATATATATATATATATATATATATATATATATATATATATATATATATATATATATATATATATATATATATATATGGTCATATAATGAGATGAGATGAAGAATAGATGAGATAGAAAGGAATAAATCATGAGTGTTGTATGTATCATGCATCAGATGTATGATGAGTTGAATAGAAAGAATTTTTCAAAGAATTGCGCATCGATCTCTTCTCCATTTCTCCTTCTGTGTTTGATTATATCATAACTTCTTTTGTAGATATCTAATTCCATAGTCAGTGCATCTATGGTTAAGATCTGAGAGCCTAATTGCAAACAAGTTGAGAGAATTATGTGTAGGAACATTTATATGTGAAGAAGAGATTAGTATCTTCTGAAACAGGCGCAATCTTGATGGTCAAAGAATTGATTAGTTCTCAGTGCACAGTGTAAAGTTTTGCACAAATGAGGATTCAATATCTAATTTGGAAGGTAAGGCCATCTATGGCTAAAACCATTTGCTTAAATGGGTTCTAGTTTGGGAGAACTATGTGTTAGAAGTTGTAGGTGTCAAAGTCGACTCTACAAGAGGACAGTTTCAGACATAGGTAGATTGTTTGGATCATTTCTCAAGATATATTGAATCTTTTGAGATGTTTTAACTTGGAGAAGGTGTGCAAACTTTATTCAACACCTTGTACAAAGCTTCATGAGAAACATTACACATATGATCAGTTAATGAGTGAGTCATGTGCAGTAGACTTTTCTGTGTAGACTTTCTTCACAGTTAGCTAAACTCTTGATAGTTTGGCACTTGTCTTCCAATATTGATTGAAATTTAGAGTTACCATATATAGAGGTGGTCTAATGTCAAGGATAGCTTGTCTTTTGGAGATTAACACTATCCATCAGTGGTATCAGAGCAGGATTCATCAGATTTGAAGGAAAGGAAGACCCCGACTATTGTAGACATACAAAATTCAAACTTTGAAGATTCAAAAGGACAGTGCAAAGGAAAAGCTAAAAGGACACACACAAGAGAAATCAAAAGGATCAGAAGGAGTAAATTTTGAAGATAAGGTACATTCATTCCTTATAAGGTTAAATTTTTTATAGTACAAGAGAAGAAAGGATGGGAGATAGTTTCCAAATTGAGAAGTTGGATAGAGAGAACTATCCAGCTTGGTCTATGAGAATGGAACCTCATCTTATGAGCAAAGATATGATGGGATACATCACGGGAGAGGAAGAGAAGCCAAAGTTCAAAGATCCTAGCATTCCAACTAGGGAGAAGCTTGCAGATTTAAAGATTTGTATGAAGAAGGATGCTCAAGCAAGGATCATAATTTACATGGCAGTGAATGATTATTTTCTTCCTCATATTAGAGGACTTTAAAGTGCAAGTGACATATGGAGTGCTTTGGAAGAGCATTTTTAGAATACAACCAAATCAAGGAAAGCATCATTATGGGTAAATTTTACTACATTTAAGAAGAAGAATTCACAATCAATATCTGATTATGTGACAAAGATGAAAGACATTACTGATTCTTTAGGAGCAGTTGATGAAGATATTGAAGAAGATAAGTTGGTAAGACAAATTGTCACAGTCTAAGAGGAGATGAGAAGTGGAAACCTTTTATATTGTCTACAGAACTTTCATTAGATCATTTCACTCCTGATTTGAATCAATCGTTAGGACATATGCTAACTTTTGAGAATGATATCAAAGGAGATGTTGATAAGAGTGCAGGTCATGCAATGTATTCTAAAGAAAAGAAGAAACCTATCAAAGGAAAGCAACAATTAGTTGAAGATGAAGGTACTCCAAGTCAAGCAAACTTCTTGAGAGCAAGAGGAAGTGGCAGAAGTAGAGGAAGAGGCAGAAATAACAAAGATAATATCAGAGTTTGTTGGATATGTGGTAAGACCAATCATCTATCTCATGAATGTTGGCATAATAATCAAAGAAATGGTAATTTTAATCAGAATTTTAATCAAAGAGGAAGAGATGGTAGACATCAGAGAGGAAGTAGAGGTGGTAGGAGTTTCTTTGGAAGAAGTGGAGGAAGAAACTTCCAAAATCAATCCTATAATAACACCTACTACAATTATGCATCAGATCAAAAAGAAGATTCAGCACTTATTATGAATGCAACATGTGAAGTTTCACATGAAGACTTGAGAGTATTCTATATTGACTCACGATGTAGCAATCATCTGAGTGGAAACATTGCTTTGATGATTGATCTGGATCATAAGGCAATCAATCACACATTTCAAACAGGGGATAGTACAAAGCACAAACTAAAGTCAATTGGTTCAGTTAAAGCCAAAGATGGAAGTACTCCCTTGAGTAAGGTTTTGTATGTTCCTACAATTCCAAAGAATTTGATTAGTGTAGGACAGATTGTGGAAAAATTGTATGAGGTAAGGTTCACTAATGATGGAGTTTATGTTGAAGATCCTAGCCAAGGGTATAAGAAAATTGTTACACGAAACAAGGAAGGAGGGCTCTTCACATTAAGGATACAAGGTAATGTTGGACATGCTATGTTTACATATGGAGAGCAAAAGATGTCTGAATTGGATCTTTGGCATAAAAGGCTTGGACATTTCAATGAAAGAGGTATCAAAGAGATGATTAATAATGGTTCAGTACTTGGATTACCTAATGTTGCAGGTCAACACATGACATACAGATGTGAAACATGTCAGTTAGGTGAGGCTCATAAGCAATCATATGATAAGCATGGTTTTATGTATTCAAAAAGACTTGAATTGGTACATACAGATGTCTGGGGTCCTTCAAAGGACTTTAGTATAAATGGTTCAAGATATTATGTCATATATATTTATGATGCTACTAGGTGGATCACTATTTATGTGATCAAAGACAAGTCAGAAGTATTTAATACATTCAAACACTATCATGCATATGTAGAAAGAATTACAGGACAAAAATTGAAGAGGTTAAGATAAGATGGAGGGGGAGAGTATTTCTCAAATGAATTCAATGATTATTTATGGAATCCAGGTATAAAGAGAGAGGTTACTTGCAGATACTCACCTCAACAATAGCAGAGAGGAGAAATAGAACTCTTGTTGAGTTTGCAAGATCAATGATGAAGGAGAAAAATTGTCCCAATTATTTGTGGGTTGAGGCTGTAAATACAGCTACATACTTGGTCAATACACTACCATCTAAAGCTTTGCAGGGTATGACACCATATGAAGCTTGGTGGAGTAAGAGACCTACCTTGGATCATTGCAAAGTATTTGGATGTTTGGCTTATGCATTTGTGCCATCTCAATTGAGGCATAAATTAGAACCTAAAGCAGAAAACTATGTGTTCATTGGCTATGATGACAAGCAGATGGGTTATAGATTGTGGAGACCATCCGCAAAGCAATTCCTTGTGTCTAAGGATGTTACATTTGATGAGCAACGTACTTGCTATGTAGGTACACTTAATATTCATGCAGGTGATGAAGAAACCTTGGTTCAGAAGAAAGGTAAATCAAAGTTTGAAATATGTGATGAAGAAGAGAGTAATGAAGGACAAGTTGAAGTAGAAGAAAGGCCAAGGTTTGATCTAGAATGTGATGAACCAGAAACTTCAAGAAGTGGAGAACTCTAAAGGTCATCAAGGCACAAATGGCAACCTACAAGGTATAGCTATGATATTTCATTCTTGACTACTAAAGATTATGCTTATATGATAAAAGCAGATGAAGATCCATCCACATATGATGAAGCCAAAGGAAAGGAGAATTGGGAAAAAGCTATGTAGGAAGAATATGATGCATTAATGGAGAATGAGACATGGGATTTGGTTCCTAAACCAAATAGTCAGAAGACCATTGGATGTAAATGGGTCTACAAAACAAAAAGGTTTGCAAATGGACGTGTATCTAGGTACAAAGCCAGGCTTGTTGTAAAAGGATATGCACAGACATATGGTGTGGACTATGATGAAACTTATAGTCATGTTGCAAAGATGACAACCATAAGGACTCTCATAGCCATTGTTGCTTGCAAAGGTTGGAAATTATCTCAATTAGATGTGAAAAATGCATTGTTGAATGGTTATATTTTAGATGAAGTTTACATGGAACAACCAGATGGTTTTAAAGACCAAGTGTATCCAGATCATGTGTGTAAGCTCAAGAGAGCTTTGTATGGTTTGAAACAGGCTCCAAGGGTATGGGATTATAGGCTTGTAAAGTTCTTGAAGGAACTTGGGTTTCAAGTATCAAAGGCAGATAGTAGTTTGCTAGTCAAAGCAAGTGAGAATGGATTTATTTATGTTTGTATTTATGTTGATGACATAATACTTATAGGAACAGATGACAAAGGCTTACAAATGATTAAGAAGCAGATGGAAAAAGAATTCAAGATCAGTGACTTGGGAAAACTATCATATTTCTTGGGAATGGAGATTTCATATACTTAACATGGAGTATATGTAACTCAAGAAAGGTATTTGAAAAATTTGCTAACCAAATTTAAAATGGAAGATTGCAGGATATCACCATCTCCAATGGAGGTGAATCATAGATTGAGTAGGTACGGAGGAGAAGAATTCAAAGACATGAAGCTTTATCAGAGTTTGGTGGGTAGCTTGATTTAAGCTACATTAACAAGGCCTGACTTATCATATGTAGTTGGATTTTTATCTCAATTCATGCATTGTCCTAGAAAGGAACATTGGATTGCAGGACAAAGAGTGCTTAGGTACATCAAGGGCACACTTAAAGAAGGTTTGTACTATGGTTTTACTTCAGATACAAGAATCAAGATATATAGTGATGTAGATTGGGCAGGTAACTCTGATGATAGACGATCAACACATGGATATTTGTGTTATGTGGGAGATAAGTTAATTTCATGGTGTTCTAAAAAGCAACATACAGTTGCTTTATCATCTACAGAAGCAGAATACAAAGGCATGGTAGAAGGTGCAAAGGAATTCATATGGCTAAAAACTCTTATGAAGAGTTTTGATATCATTCAGAGTACTCCTATCATTTGAGGAGATAATATGAGTTCTTTATATTTGGCAGCTAATCCTGTGTTTCATGCTAGGACTAAACACATTCAGATTCAATATCATTTTTTGAGAGAGAAGGTTGTTGATAAAGAAATAGAAGTCATACATACTCCTACAAAAGATCAACTTGTAGATATGATGACAAAGAGCTTGGATGGACCAAAATTGCAGAGGTTTAAAGATATGGCATGAATGAAGAAGATGCAGGTAATCAAAATTGATGATTGAGGGGGAGCTGTTGGAGCAAGACAATCAACAATTGGTGATTATATGAAGCTTAGGAATGAAGACATGAAGGAAAGATTTAAGTCTAAGAGCATGGAGAGAAGTGGAGGTTCAGGAAGAAAAAGGTCTATAAACACATGTATATTAGTTTTATAAATACTTCAAGAATACTTGAAGTAATGACGAATCAATACTCATATGTATATATATACGTGTATATGTTTGTATAATGAGATGAGATGAAGAATAGATGAGATAGAAAGGAATAAATCATGAGTGCTGTATGTATCATCCATCTGATGTATGATGAGTTGAATAGAAATAATTTTTTCACAGAATTGTGCATCGATCTTTTCTCCATTTCTCCTTCTGTGTTTGATTATATCATAACTCCTTTTGTAGATATCTAATTCCATAGTCAGTGTATCTATGGTTAAGATATGAGAGCCTAGTTGCAAATAGGCTGAGAGAATTATGTGTAGGAACATTTGTATGTGAAGAAGTGATGAGTATCTTCTGAAACAGGCGCAATCTTGATGGTCAAAGAATTGATCAATTCTCAGTGCACAGTGTAAAGTTTTGCACAAATGAGGATTCAATATCTAATTTGGAAGTTAATCCATATATGGCTAAAAGAATTTACTTAAATGGGTTCTAGTTTGGGAGAACTATGTGTTAGAAGTTGTAGGTGTCAAAGTCGACTCTACAAGAGGACAGTTTCACACATAGGCAGATTGTTTGGATCATTTCTCAAGATCTACTAAATCTTTTGAGATGTTTTAACTTGGAGAAGGTGCGTAATCTTTACCTTATACAAAGTTTCATTAGAAGCTTTACACATTTGATCAGTAAATGAGTGAGTTATGTGCAACAGACTTTTCTATGAAGTGACTTTCATCAGAGTTAGCTAAAGTCTTGATAGTTTGGCACTTGTCTTCCAAAATTGATTGAAGTTTAGAGTTATTCTTGATATATAGGTGTTATAATGTCAAGGACAGCTTGTCTTTTGGAGATTAACACTCTCCATCAAGTTATACATTCAAGCCTATGCTTTTGAAATGTCATGTGGAAAGCAAACAAGAGCTTTTGTTTTCATTAAACTCAAAACTAAATATAGTCGATGTGATATTACCTCTATGTGCTAAATGTTTACCTAAAGTCATGTTTTTTTTCTCTTTCTTGTGTGTTCCCTTATGAGTTGTAAAGTCACATTCTAATAAATCTAGAGATAGATCATCATCTCAAGGGCTTAGTGAATGCCAATTCGATCGCACTTTTGTGCTATAAGTGAACATTCCAAAAGTCTTAGATTTATTAAGTGCACTATCTATAGAATGAAATGGAGCCATACTTTGGATTTGCTTTGATTGCCCTCCTTTCCACAAACTAGACAACATAATATATAGAGTTGAATTATAACAAAGAATAAATGAAAGGTTTCTTTGGCTTTGAATGATAATGCAAGCCCACTTCCGAGCATAAAAGTAAGGATTTGACTGATCAAGTTAAATGGTTGGCCTCCATTCTATTCCATTTAAACTACATATTTCATCAGATAGTGTTCTTAAATGAGAAGGAATGTTTCGATTAAACTTATATCATTTGAGTGGACTATTGATGGAGTAGGTTCCAACTATGGATTTGAATGTCTAAGCAATATTTGAGTGATTTGGACTCCATTTCAAAAAATAGTCTATGCTTCATCAACCCATGCTCTTGAGACACATCTCCCTCCGTTCTCTGAACCCTGTGACAACGATCTTTCATTCATCTCAGGCATGATGGGTAAGCTCTCCATATTGACAACCTTCTTAGTTGTGCCTACCTGAGAGTTGGTTCTTGCTACTTCAATCATGATATTGCTTGTAGTGCATGCTACTTATCTACTCGAAGAAGAAAATCATATTAGCATTGCATAGGAAACATGCTAATACCATGTTCCCTCTACAACACAAACATGTCATTCTATAAGGTTAAGGGTTAGTCAGACTAGTGTATTGTGTGTGTACATGAGAGTTAGGGAGTCGATAATGTTCCTATATGCATACTCTAGTCGTGCATGGTATTCAAATGCATCTATTCCTATGCACAATAGTAAACATGGTCAGGTTGGGGGGCTTGTTACAAGGTTTGATTCTCCAAATTTTATTTGTGGGATTGCATCTTGTGGTTGTGATGATCTTTACATGTTTTTGAAATATGCTTCTTTGATTTGGGACCTTTTGGGTACCCATTTTCAAACAGCCCTAGGTGTGATCTCATGTGTGAAGGTGTTGATTGCAACTATTTGTCCTAAAGTATATGATGTGAGTGATTGTGAGTGGCTATTCAAGCTTGTGAGCTTATGTGAAGCTCCTTGAGCATGTAACCACGTCTTGGGCACCTAGATTTGTCGTGCATTGGGGCATCCTTCATTGATCGCATTGGGACCCAAATGGAAATAGTCCATTTTGGGAGATTCCTGGAATACTCTTTCTTTGTGGTCCTTGCCCAAGTAGTTGGTTTGGTGCATTGTTGGAGTATTGTCTCTCAAGCATAGGGTTGTTCACCCTTTCCTATCCAAATTTGCTTCAAATTTTGAGTCACATAGCTTCGTGGTCTCCTTTGACTATAAGCATAGGCCATCTGCAAGAAGTTGAGGACATCATCCATCTGCATCACAGGGTTTTGTACAAGAACAACATCTTTATCTTCATGGGTACTCGTGGAAGGACTAAGAGTTGATGTCTTTCCTAGTTCCTTGGGTGCATGATTTTGTAACTCAATTGTGATGCGGTTTTGATTCACCTAGACCTAAATAAGTCCACTTCTTAGGTTCAAGTTGACTGCATGATCATAGATCTATTCTTTACCCAAGACAAGAGGTTTTGTGAGATCCTCATCTTGACACACCAGCATTTTCAATGTCATAAGAACATCTTGAAGGTAGATGGGAAGCTCCACCTTGCCCATCCAAGGGGTTTCCACAACTCCCAATCCTATGATATATTCTTCTATAGGATCAACTTTTGATTGCAATTCTTGACAGTAAGAAAGGCATACTGTGTTACTGGCTGCACTTGAGTCAATCAAGGCTCTAATAGACTTTGCATTTTTTTCCTTGTCCTACCTCTATTTGTACAAAAGGACGTCGGTCAATTATTCTAGGGGAACTTAAACTTGAGGCTTGACACATGGCCATGTGATACGTGGGAGCATCATGAATGTCTGACCTAGGGTGATCTCTACCCTGTCTTCTTAGTTTCATTTGTCGAATGCATTCTAAAGCTTCTACTTGTGCATCTTCTCGAACTCATTTTTCTTCTTCCTTACGTTCCTTTGTAGTGTTGAGTCGACATAGCATTTCCTTCATAAGGGGTTCTTGATATAACTTCACCTGAAATCCACTGATATAACTGGGTACAATATCACCTTCTAGAGTAGCTAATTGAACTGCTCCACTTGTGGAGATCCTATTGATGATCATCAGTCCATAGCCTTGGTTCTCCAACTTCCATGCATGTTGTTTCAATGTGTATACCAAGATTAAGTCTCTCGGTTTCAAGCCTTTATCTTTCACATGGGCATCGAAGTATGCTGCCTTTTGTTCTTTCTTGGCTGCATAAATGCCTACGACTGCTTTGAATTCATGTTTCACCTAAGCATTTGAGATCAAAGATTCTAGAAAAGAGTTCATGTCCAATACATTGATGCTCTTGTGCTACTTTCAATGTCGGTATCAAGAAGTCTAATAGTATCACTGCATTTTGTCCAAATACCATCTAAAAGGGTGTGGCTTGGAGCACCCTTTTATATGTGACTCGATATTATGCTCAAATAGCCTGGTGTAACTATTTATCCTAGTCAGAGCATTTATTATTCAGCAATTTTTTCAATACATTACACAATATCTTATTCATGCTTTCAGCTTGGCCATTGGCTTGTGGGTGATATGGAGCCGACTTCTTATGAACTACCATGAATTTTTCTAACAGGTGTTCAATGACCATATCTTGCAAATACATTCTCAAATAGGAATTTAGTTGTGGTCTGTGCATTGTTCTTTCTTGTTACCTTCACTTCCACCCATTTAGTCAGAAAATCAGTGGCCACAATGATGTATTCAATATAAGAATGCTTAACTGGGGGATTCATAGGACCAACAAAGTCTATTCCCCACATAGAGAATGCACGTCCACCCATCATAGGTTTCAGTGGAATCTTGTCTTTATGTATTAGGTACTGAGTTCGCTGACAAATATCACATCTCTTCATGTAGTTATGTGCATCCATGTGAAGAGTTGGCCACCAAAGACCTACAAAAATTATTGCTTTAATCACATGATGTGGTCCAAAATGTCCTCCTACTACACCTCGGTGAGAAGTCTAAGATCTTGAGATATTCACTCTCATGGACACACAATCTAAGATAGTTGTCTTCTCCATGCTTGTACAAATTATCTCCAATGAGTGAATACTCTAGTGCTTCCTGTTCTGAGCTCTTTTTTCTAGGCAATGTCATCTCTTGAGGAAATGTTTTTATCATAAAAAAGGCTACCAAATGTTCACTCCAATCTAGCACTAAAGACACTTGATAGAGAGTGGCATGTTCGACTAGTGGTCTAGTACTACAAATTGGGCATTTCTTGCACGTCTTATGGACATCTGCTTCCATGGTTGGCCAATATACACCTAATCTTTGCAGCATTTGTAGGGTTTGGTGTTTGGAGTGATGTTGTTGTAGTGCACCCTCATGTGCTATTTGCAACCACTTTGCATGATCGTCTTCATCGACATAGCAAGCCAGTATGCCTTGATCAATGTGCTTATACATGTGTTCCAATATGGTGTAGTCAAGATTGGTGCTTAACATAATCTTCATTTAAGCTCATTAAACGAGTTCTCACATACTTCTGTCCACTCAAAGTTGGTTAACAGAGAGTACTGAGGCTTTGTAATGATTGCATACATGTGAATGAAGCATCAATAATATCAGCAATGCCCCATGAAAGCTTGTACCTCCTTGACATTCTTTGGTCATCTACAAATGAGTGAGCTAGCAAGCAACAAATGTGCCATCACTCTCAGTAGATAAATCTAAAAAATCTCAATGAAGTATCCTTGATAGATACCGGCGTGACCGTTATACATGTCAGAGAAATAAAAAACTAATACATGTAATCCTGGATCATCACATGTTGAGCTTGATATCTCAACACTCCCCCTCAATCTCAATGCCATATCCTCTAATCCAACCATCTTCCCAAACTTCTTCAGCTTCTTTGCTCCAAGCACTTTAATGAAAATAGCAGCAACCTGCTCATCTGTCCTCAGATAAACAAGATAAATATCACCTGCTAATACCTTCTCTCTGATGAAGTTATAATGTACCTTGATATGCTTTGTTCTAGCATGAAAAACAGGATTCCATGCTAACTGTATGCTGCTAAGATTATCATAATAGATGGTGATAGGCTTTTGCACTTCCACACCTAAATCTGCAAGTAGTAACTCTATCCATGATGCCTCACATGCTGCCATTGTAGCGCCTCTATACTCAGCCTCTGTACTCGACAAAGAAATAGTGGGTTTCTTCTTACTGCTCCATGTAATGCATAATCCAAAGTAGCACTCACATAACATAGAGTGCACCTCGAAGCATCCAAATGTGGCTTCTTGGGAACCTTCATAAATTGACTTTCAAGTCCAACAATGTAGCTTAGATCAGACCTCGTAATTGTGAGATATATCAAACTTCCCACAATTTTCTTGTACATAGTAGCATTTTCCAATGCTTCACCTGATGTAGTATCTAACTTCAAATTCTGATCTAACGCATAAAAATTGGCTTGCAATCAGCCATACCATACTTTTGTAGCATATTCAAGGCATTTTCCTTTTTGACATCCATATACCTATTTCTATATGTATAAACTCAATGCCCAAGAAATAACACATCACACCAAGATCTTTCATGTCAAATTCTTGCATAAGAAGTTTCTTTTTTTGTTTAATGTTTTCTTCATTATCACCACCTACAATCAAGTCATCAACATAACTAACAACAATTGTGATGCCATCATCACCCTTCCTTGCATATAGTGAATGATTTGCATCACACATAGAAAGCCCAACGGTGATTAAGTAACCAACAATCCTTGCATGCCATGCACGAGGAGCTTGGTTTAGCCCATACAAAGCCTTTTGCAACCTGCAAACATATTCTAGATGCTTTGAATCTTCATATCCTTGTGGTTGGTCCATGCATACTTCTTCATGTAACTCACCATGTAGAAAGATATTCTTCACATCCATCTGATGCAATGTCCATCCTTTTTCTATAGCTAATGCAAAAAGTGTTCTGACAATAGACATTTTAGCTACAGGGCTGAATGTTTCCTCATAATCAATGCCATAAGTTTGTGCATATCCTTTTGCTACCAAACGTGCTTTATACCTGCTTATGCTACCATCAGCATTGTGCTTTACCTTGTAAACCCACTTGCAGCCTACGGGTTCCTTTCCTTGTGTCGATGGAACCAACTTCCATGTATCGTTTCCATAAAGTGCAACCATCTCCTCATCCATAGCTTTTTCCCAATTTTCTTTTCCAATTGCATCTTCAAAACAAGAAGGTTGAACATCTTGTATTACCTTTGCCCTGTAGGCACAATGACGAGCCATATAACTGTCATATATCAATCGTTGCACTAAATTCCGCATCCTCCTAGATCTTGTTGGTTTGGGGTCACTTCTCCTTGTATCATCTGCATGTGCCTTTCTTACTCGTGGATTCTTCACAGAGGGCAATCCAAGTTCCTCATCAAGACTCTTCTTTGAACCGCTAGAATCTCCATCAACATCTTCAAAACCTACACATGTTTTACTACTAGCAGAAATATTTTCTTTACCTTCCATGGATGTACTTGATGAATTTGTTAGACTGAAGTTTCCATGCAATCTTCCACTCCATGGATTTGAATTTTAGCCATTGCTTGGTGATGCATTTGGTCCACTCCAAACGTAAGATTCTGCACTTGATTTTCCAGCATTTTCTTTGTCATTTGGTTCAAGATTCATTCCTTCTTTGGCATTTGCATAAAAGCTTCACATTTCATCAAATACCACATCTTTGCTCACCTTCACCTGTCGTGTGAGTGGGGTATAATATGTATATCCCTTTTGCTCAAGGGAGTATCCAATGAAGACACATTTTTCTACTTTTGGATTAAGATTCATCCTCAACTCATGTGGAACATGTACATATGCAATATAGCCAAAAACTTTCATATGTGATAAGTTTGGACTTTTACCTGTGAACTTCTCTTCAGGTGTAACTTGATGTACAACAATAACTGGAGTTCTATTCATGATGTATAAGACAATATGCACAACGTCTGCCCAATAACA
The DNA here is from genome assembly GCA_020310875.1 of Ceratopteris richardii. Taxonomy (NCBI): domain Eukaryota; kingdom Viridiplantae; phylum Streptophyta; class Polypodiopsida; order Polypodiales; family Pteridaceae; genus Ceratopteris; species Ceratopteris richardii. The sequence continues at coordinate 80,123,535 of CM035424.1, read as the reverse complement.
ATGAGACATATTCGTCTCAGCCATCAAGGTTCTTGCTATTTCTACAATATGGTTATTTTTGTGTTCAACAACACTGTTCTGTTGTGGTGTGTACTTGCATGAAAACTGACCTTGAATTCCATGACTTTTTAGAAAATTCTTGAACTCGTTTCACATGTATTCACCTCCTCCATCAGACCTTAATGTCTGAATATACTTTCCTATTTTCTTTTCCACCATAGCATTAAAATTTTGGAAGTGAGTGAACACCTCACTCTTCTCTTTCATGAAATATATACCAATAATTTTCATGTATGGTCATTAATGAAAGTAACATAAAACCTACAAGTTCCCATAGATGTGGTCTTTGCAGGACCCCAAACATCTGTATGTACTATTTATAGCACATTCTCACTGACATGCTTGTCATGCGAAAATGATGATCTTGATTGTGCTGCACATACTTTTGCGTTTCTGCAACCTTGAAATTTGGTAGTCCATTGACAATCTCCTTTGAGTGCATCAATTTCAACCTTTGTAGATTTGCATATCCAATTCGTTTGTGCTAGACCTCTATATCAGTAATAATATGTGCACCTTTTGAAAACATGGCTACATTCATTTCAAGAATTTTCACATTAAAGGTGAACATCCTACCCACTTTGTTTCCTTTGGAAATCAATCTTCCATCCCGTTTGTATTCTTCTACATATAACCCATCAGCATTGAACTTGACTTGTAATCCTTGGTCAACCATTTGTCCAATAGAAACCATATTCTTTGTTATATTTGGAACATGCAACACATCAGTAAGGTGTTTTACCTTCCCATCCTCCATATATAGTGCTATATTTCTTGTATGTTTGATAGGGTGTGATGTGTCATCAATTGTTTCAACATATCTAGGAACTGGCAATTTTTGCAAAGTACTAAACCATTCCGCATGATTGGTCATGTGATTTGAAGCACCTAAATCAACATTCCAGACATTATCATTCAATTTTAAAACACCAGTAGACATCGTATTCATCATGTGATGTTGAACCATGAAGAGATTCTCATAATCATCTACACTTGTGATGCATAGTTGTTTTGCTACCTTTTGTTATTTTGATTCTTCAACCTGCAATCACATTCAAAGTGTCAAGGTTTAGCACAATTCTAGCATACTTTACTGTCATTACCTGAATCATTTCTTTGAAAATTTTTGCGACCTCTTTGGCTCCTTCTACCTCGAAACTATCCTCTTCCTCCTACATGATTGTGTTGTTGACCTTTGTCTTGGTTACTATTTCCTCTTCCACTTCCGAAATCTCTAGCTCTGCCTCTTCCTTTGCTAGAGAAGAATACTTGCTCAAAACTAGATTTTCCTTGGGATTTTGAATCCGCACCAAGATTCTTTTCTTCAATAATCAACATAGACACCAGATCAACAAAATTCAGAATATTTTCCTGGTCTGTATAGAAGTTTTGAGCTACTTATATGCAGCTCCTAAACCACAAAGGCACACTTCCACCTTATCATCATCATCTACATTCACTTCAATAGATGCAAGTGACTCACATATGCTTTTGATTTTCAGGGTATAGTCACTTACCGACATGCTCTTTTTCTCCAATGTATGCAGCTCGTTTTTGAGTTGCAATTTTTGTGCCTTTGTACTAGTCTCATACAATGTGATCAAACTGTTCCAAGCCTCTTTCAGAGTCTTGGCATCCTGTATGTGCCCAATCATGCTATCATGTATGCTAACACATAGCCAATACATTACAATTTGTGCTCCTTGATTCCATTCTTCATATGCTCTTAACTAATCTGCAGTTCGATTCCTCTCTGGTAATTGCAGAGCGTTTTCATTCTCTCCTTGGATGTAGTTCCAATAGCCTTTTCACATTAGGAAATTCATCATCTTGAATCGCTAAGCATGGAAGTTGTTCTTGTCCAATTTATCAGTCATAAGCTAACTCATTCCATCTGTGTGTGTCATTTTTGTAGCTATTCACAACACTGTAAAACACTACAAGCAACACTTCTGCTTGAACACTATCGCACTATGACGTGACAATTCGATCTCAGAAAAACACAGTTTTCATGTACCAACAGTACACAAAATTTCTTGAAATTCTAGAGCTAGAATATATGAGTGTTTCTGAACATGGTGCAATTTACAATTTTGCAAATTGACCTAGTCTTTCTGTGGCCCCAACTTGGGGCTTGAAATAGAGGTCGAGATGAATCCGAAACTTTGATTTGACAAAAACAAGTGGTCCTAAAGGGATAAATCTCAAAAATATTTTGAGGTCTTCTACCTTCATGCCAATTTTCATGACAATCTGAGTTCGTTGTGAATCACCCTTTCTCCATGCCTTGTTGCATACTCTTCATCGCCGGCCTTCCGTGAGCTCTCTACAACCACACTAGCTCTGATACCATGTCATGAGAAAGGAGATAAGGAAGAGAGCTCACATACACACTCTCACAATCAAAGAGAAGCACACACTCAGATTGAGGCAAGGAAGAATGATCTTCTTCTTCTTCTATTACATAAAAAGGAATGTACAAGAATGACCTAAAAACAAAAATATCACTACTGCAATATATAAAGACCAGTACATAAGGAAAAACCTAATGTCCGCGAATGAGTGAGTTGGAAAGAAACAAATGTGCCATCACTCTCGGTAGATAAATCTAATAAAGCTCAATGAAGTATCCCTAACATATACTGGCGTGACCGCTATACATGTCAGAGAAATAAAAAAACTGATACGTGTCATCCTGGATCATCACATGTTGAGCTTGATATCTCAACAACTTTGTACCAGGGATATCATTCAAAAGAAGATTCAACTTCTTTTTTATTGAAGTCATGTTTGCAACTGGTGAGAATGTTTCCTAATAGTCTATACCATGAGTTTTTGAACATCCTTTGGCAACTAATCTAGCCTTGTACCTACAAATTGATCCATCTGAGCTCCTCTTAAGTTTATTTACCCATCTACAACAATTTACCTTCTGATTGGATGACATTGGAACAAATTCCCAAGTATCCATCTCCTTCAAAGTATATTTCTCTTCTTTCGTAGTCTTTTCCCAATTAGGTTTCCCTTTGCCTCTTCATAAGTTTAGGTTTCTTCTGAAATCGAGTCTTTTTTGAAGCAAATTGAATGCTTTGTAACCAATGTGCAATCATATCCATACCTTTCTAGTTGTCTTTTTTCCCTTGTTGACCTTCGAGGTGCTTGCTTGGAGCATTCTCCACACTCTTGCATTTTTGCTTTTCCTCTTGACTCCCATAACTTGTAATCCTTTTCCTTTTCATCTTGTTCATCATCTGTATCACTTCTTGGATCTTGGACCTCTGCATGCTTGCTTCCTAATCGATGGAAATCAGAATCAAGATCATATGGTAGAGTTAACTTTTGTTTGTCTTCATCATACTAGGACCTATGTTCTTCAAACACAACAAACCCTACTTGTAATGAATTTCTTGGTTGAAGGATTGTAGAACTTCTAATCCATCTTATTTGAATAATGTCTAATAAATACTACCTTTTTTCCCTTTCAACGAACTTACCTATAATTTGTGAAGGTACATGAACATAAGCTAAACAACCAAACACCTTGCAATGCCCTAGACTAGGTTCTCTTCCATTCCATGCTTCATAAGGAGTCATACCTTCAAGTGATTTGGATGGTACTCTATTGACAAGGTACACTGTAGTTGAAATAGCCTTTGCCCATAGATAATGTGGCAACCTCTTCTCTTCAAGCATTGTTCTAGTTGATCTAACCAATGTATTGTTTCTTCTCTCTACAATTCCATTTAATTGACAAGAATAACTAGTAGTCACTTCTCTCTTAATTCATTTATCCTACAAGAACCCATCAAATTCCTCGCAGAAGTATTCTCCCCCTCCATCATATCTGAGCTTCTTGATTGATCTACCTATATGGTTCTCCACATATGCTAGATAATTTTTGAGGCAATGGAACACTTCATTCTTATTCTTCATTTCTCTTGAAGCCTTGACATGGGTCTTCCACAGAAGGTCCATGTTGGTTGAACCTAACTTGCAAGCCTTTTGCAACTATTTGGCCTACAATTAATAGGTTTTTCGTAATAGTGTGAACATAGAGTACCTTGCTCTAAATGTTTTTCATGCCATTGGAAGCCTTGAAATTACCAATCATCTCCACATTATTCTTTGTGTCATCCCCTGTTTGGACTTCATGTCTATTCTTTGGATTTTCCGAGTCAAATAAGAGGACAATGTTGCCTGCAAGATGATTTGAGCATCGTGAATCTATGTAGAGTAAATGATCATCTTATTTACCTTCCTTATGGCTTAGATTCATCAGAAGCAGTGAATCTTCATGTTGTTGGTCTTCCAAATAAATTTTGTAGTCCTTTCTATCATTGTTTCTATTGAAGTTGTGTCCACCTCTACCACTATTGTGTTGATGACATGATTGCTCCTACATCATCTACATTTGTATCGACATGAGTGCATCTTCATTTTGTATCTGGGAGGTACTCCATTTCCAATTTATTTCTGTTTTATATTGTATCTCTTTTGTATTTTGGTACCTTGCCATTTTCTTATGGCATTGTATTCATTCTCCTTTAAGGGGAATTATCCCACACGAGATGTACTTTGGAGAGCCCCTCTCAAATCTATATAAGGAGGGCCTATCCCCCCATTTGTACTTAGTTAGAAGCTTTAGGGGCCTACTCCATGCTCTTGGCAAGCTCATTTTAATCCATGTGAGTTTACCCATTTCTTGGTCTACTCAGTTTGAGTCTCTTACACTCTTTCTTTTATGAGTACACTCTTCTTTTCATTTTTTCTTCCATGTGTGTACTCTCTACCTGGTATCAAAGTGCTAGATGGAGGTCTTGGTGGTGTGCTTGGTGATCATTTTGGTGGTGGTGGTGCTAGAGCTTGGTGGTGTGGCTCTCCAATCATTGGGACTGTCCTTTTGCCATCATTTTGTGCTCTCTTTGGGTTACATTCTGCCCATATTCCCACCCTCCCACCCTTTCTTTCCACAAATTTTCACCTTCTTGTCCCCATTTCCCCTCCCTCCCTCCCTTGCTCTTGATGCATGTTTTGATTTTTCTTGGTCTTTTAACTTTGTGCATCATATTTGGTAATGCATTGCATGCCCTCTCTAAGTCTTTGTAAATAGTCTTGAGGTACTATTCAAGCAGTTGTGATTCATATCACATGAATGAAGTTTTTAGAAACACTATTATGGTTTAGAAACACTCAAATCACTCTTATTCGAGCTACGTAGAATGCTATTGATTTGCATTAGACCCTTTTACTTGGAATGGTGTTCATTTCTTTAGAATGGCATACAGAGGATGAATGCAACTCGTGTGCCCAATTCATAGTTGAATTGTTTATGTGGTAGCTATCTTCATTGATGCTTATCTCAACAAGCTCACCTTGAGCCACTATGCAATCCTCCTACGGAGTTGCTGCTCGTAGATCTTGTCGCTTTCACTTTGTTCATAATGGGATCTATGTGCACCAACAATCATGTAGATTAAGCATACCTATTGAGAGCAGATATTCTAGCACCATCTGCTCAGAACAAAGAACATACAAGCTGTAAGAGAATAACTACTACAACCACCACTACATGCTAGAGAGATGACTCTCCTCCCAACCAAATGCCTCTATATATAGCTCTCTTTATGGGATTGCCTTCTTGGACAGGTGGATACTAACCATCCATGTGTTGGCCATATAACTGCATGTGCACCGTGTCCTAGTTAGCTCGAGTTAACTCAAGTGGATGCTTCTAGAAGGATCTAGATCTCTTTAGGACTCTCCCCATGTACCCCATGGGGATTGAACCCAAGAGCTCCTCCTTCACACCCTTGACACTTAACCACTGACCTCCTAGTAAGTCTAGACTCGAGATCTTTGGCCATACACATGGAATTCACTATGCCTTACTCCACTCTAGTGTTATAGTGGACAAATGTAAGGATGGATAGTCATAAGGGGTATTCTCTTGGCATTCTTGGACATTCAGAATATATCCATGTGCATCTTTTTGCATGTCTGGCAAGTATACCCCTAGTCTTTTCAACTCCCTCATAGTTACATTAATGCCCTTATGCATTTTGCATTGGTCACATGGGCTTTCTTGAGTAGCCTTTTTTTGTTCTTCATCTTCTACACACCTTAACAATAATCCATTAGGTTCTTTGTAATATAGACTATCAACCACAATATGTAGATTTCATGATAGCATGGAATTTCTTTTGTGGTCCCTATTACTCCTATCTTGTGGTCCATGCATGAGGATTGGGATCAATTTTTCTACCCATTTTGGACACACTTCCAAGTTGAATAGGTACATATCACATAGATATCCACCACTCCAATAGGTGGTTCTCCATGTGTCATTCTTGATAAGTGATGAGCTCTCATGTGAGTATTCCCTTTTTTGACTATCACTTCGAAATCGAATTCCATCAGTAATAGGAACCATCTCACTAGCCTTCCTATATTGCGGGGGTTTATTGAACAAGTACAATAATGCTTGGCGTTCAATAAAAAAGTTGAATTTATTGGCTGCAAAATGTCAGAATTTCTTGACTGTGTACACCATTCCTAGGCCTTCTCTTTTAGTAGTGGTATAATTTCTTTCTACTTGATTTAGTTGTCTAGTAGCATATGCAATAGGGTGATCTAATTTTCCTTCATCTACAGGTTGAGCTAGTACGCATCCGATCACAAAATTAGATGCATCCACATGGATATGGAACGGTTTATTCCAATTGGGTACTTTCAAAATAGGTGTTGAAGGTAATGGGTAACTATCATGAATTGTAACTGCATTAACCTTTCTCAAATTAATACACACCCTAAGTTTGCAATTCTTCTTGGGTACTACTACAAGAGTTGATACACATTCTGTTTATTTGATTTCTTAGATGAATCATGCTACCAACAGTATGTCGATTTCCTCCTTAATCTTGGCATAATAGACATCATCGTATGTGTATGGTCTTTGTTTTGAGGGTTTTGCATCAAGGTTCATTGCAATTGTATGGGAGAAAATGGAAAGATCAACTCCCTTGATATCTTTGTAGGTCCATGTGAATACGCGTCTACATTCTCTAACTAATTCTATCAATTCTTGCTCCTCTTTTGGTGATACATCCTTCCCTATGTAGGTACATCTCTCGTCTTCCTCTTCCATAGTTACTATCACCTTCTTGGTTTGTTCTTTATTATAGTATGCTCTCCTTCTTCGGCTTCTCTCTTTGGCATTTGAATTGCTATTTTTTTATCTTCTTTTTTGTACCTCTTGAAATGTTCTAGGACCTCAAATAGATCCAGCAGTTGCTCTGCTCAAACTTAAACTTCCTCATTGTCTATGGTGAATACTCTTGGTTCCTCTAGGTCCTCGTCGAGTTTAATCTCTTTTAAATATTATTATTCTGGATTAAATTTTGGCTCCACTTCAATACTCTCGTAATCCTCTCTCCATTCTTTTTCCAACACTTTTCCACCTTCCATTTCTTGAAGGATTAGTATGTAAAAGTTCACGTCGTATCCCTCTCCATCTATGCATTCATTCATTGTTAGTGCTTCCTTGTTTACACACACATCTAAAGTGGCTAATATCTCCATCCATCCATGTGGTTCGACTACTTCGCCTGGAAATATTTGGCACATCTATGCTAGGTTGTCTATGGGTCTGTAATTTTGGTGTCCTATTGGCCATAATTGTGTTTTCTTTTACTCTCTTTTCTCTTTCTTACACATGTATAGTTGGACATCTTACTTCATCCATGATTGGTCACTAGATTGTGCGCTACGAATGGATACATCATCTTTCTCTTTGTAGACTGAGTTCCATTTTCATGGGGGTACATCTCTATATGCAAAGGTATGTAAATTTATCTTTGTAGTTGAGCTCTAATGTTGTAGATACAATGCATCTCTTCCCCTATCTTGCACCACCCTCAGTTGTCTCATGAATGGTCTTCCTAAGATCATTCTGTAATTGCTAGCTTTTTCGAACTGGTACATGGCCAAGGTATGTTTGAATTCCACTCGGCATGTAGTCAGAAGGACTTTTTCTAAGATTCCTAGTGGTCTCCTAATGTGACCATCTACTAACTAAAGTTTCATTCGAGTGGGTTGTAGGGCTAGCTTTCCCCATTTTTCCCAAATCTCTTTAGTGGCTATGCCTACACATGCTCCCATGTCTAAGATTGCTTTAGTTGTGTATCCATTAAAGGTGATGGATAGACATGTATTTCCTTCATCTCCCTCACTAAATTCCCCAACTTTATCTATTGGGATTTGGATGGCTGGTGGAGCCTCTACCTCTGTACTCTCTTTGACTCATTCTCCCACTTCTAGCTTCAAATGTTTGGCCAATTGTTTCCACAGTCAAGGTTTTGCTCCTAGTAATTCTTTTGTCATTAGTGAGCATTGTACTTTAGTTTTCTTGAGTTTTGACAAGTTATGTGAAGTCTCATTTTGTGATCGTCCCTCTTTGTCCTTGATAGTGGGAGCATGGAATACTTCCAATTTCCTCTCGTACTCTCCAATATAGTTGGGTAGTGTGGATATGTTGTTGGCTTCTTCTCGATTTTGATCCAAGATTGATACTTCTTCATATACCTCTTAAGTCCAATGTAGATTGATTTTCCCAAGTGTCTAGTTCTTCAAAGGGGGGTGGAGAGTTTTCACTCTTTTTCCACCGATCCTCTTGAATCCTGGCCCATAGTTCATGTGGCAAATTTGCCTCTAATTCTAGAATCATTGACACTTGTTCATCCTTTTTACTATGAATGTCTTCATTCTTTTTTCCTCTTGATGTTCCCTTACCAGTTTTTGGTTGTCTATTTCCAAACATTCCTTGAATTTTTTTCTAGTATTCTCGTCTCGGGGAGGGTTGGGAAAGTATGTTCGAGTGTGCCTTGAACTATCTCTATTAGCTTTCTACACATTTCCAATCTTTCCTTCTCCAACTCTCCTCTTGGATAACGTTTTTCATGTTGCTCTATGCTAGGTCCAATCTCTATTCTAGACTGATAGGTTTTCAACCACATGTTCAGGTCTTCTGGCATGGGATTTGCTAAAATTTATCCTACCACTATTGGCTTAGGTTCTTTGGCTACTTGATTAGATATCCTTTGCACCCCTTGATCATGATGCTTCCTCGTTTCTTTCACCATTTTCTCTTCTTCCTCAATTCTCTTCTTCATCCATTTATTTTTTATTTTTTCTCTTCTCGCCCTTCATCTTTGTGTCTTCCTTGTTTTGTCGATTTCCTCTAGGTCTTTTGAGCCCTCCAACACTTGAATTTTGGGTTCTAGTGTTTTCTTCACCTCAGGATCATACACTGTTTCCTTGCCCATAGTCTTCTTGGCTTGGGCTTGTGTAATAGCCTTCAGTGGTATTGTGTACTCCTTACCACTTCCAAATGATTCAATCACTTCAATCACATTGATCCATGTAGTAGGAGGGACCTTGTTGGGGTTCTTTGGATAGTCTTGAAACAAGTGCTCTTTACCACATTTGTTACAGTAGCCTTCCCATGCTCGGGGGTGGTGGGTTGTATGACAAAATGCATTCCCTTATGAAGTGATTCACCTCTACACCTATAACACGGTCCTCTTGGGGTAAGTGGCCTAGTGGGTAGCCTAATAGGAGTTGGGACTCTGGGTGCTATGTACATGAGATTAGCATACTCAAGTCCATAAAAATTTTCATATCCCTAGTGACTATAGTATGGCTGCTCATATGTTTGGTCGTATTCTATCAAGCTTGATTCAAAAGAGTGATACTCTCCTTGGGTCTAATCAAAACCCTAATTCATTGTTTCTATGCTGATCAACGATGTTGTTGGCACTATGACTCTTTCTAGGTTTTCCTCTGGTTGGGTATACTTCACTAGTACTAGATTATGTGGATGAGGTGGTTGTTGTCCTAGCACCGATTGTGGTTGGCGATATTCTCCATGTTCATAAGGTCTCAGAGCTATCTAAGGTCTTGGGTAAGGGTTATACCTCACCACTTCCCTACCTTGTTCCCTAGGAGGGTATCTGTATGGTCTATACTGAGGTGGTACTACTAGTCTTGGTTGTTTGTTAAAAGGGCAGTTCTCAATGTTATGGTTGGTGTACTTTTTCTCAATATGATAGTATAGATTAGGTCCCTAGGTTAGTTGCCTATTGTAGGGGTAAGTTTGTGAAAACCCTAAACCTCCTCTTGTGTAGACATGGGGTGGATAATCTCCACCGCACTGTGTACATTTCGTAACATCGACACTCTTAGGGGCGTATCTGGTAGTTTCTCTATCCTTATACTCCCAATTTCGTGGCTACTAACTCTACTCCTCTACATTACTTGTACTAGAATTCACATTGCTCCTCATGTCCTCTGATTTACCAGAATTCTGCATGGTTTTGAGATCATCTGCTTAGTTGTCTTCCAAATCTATGCACTCTTGAAAACACTCACTCAGTGTTTGCAGCCATTTTACATATGCTAAGCTTCATAATGTTTCGTTAGTTAGAACATCTAGAAATAGGGATATCATCTTTTGCTGAGAAGGTCTCTCCATCACCGGACATCAGTATACGTACTGATTAAATCTTCTAACTACTTTTTTTATCATCTCATTGGGAGCCCATTTGAAACTATGGATTAGGGATGAAAAAATCGTGTTTAATCCCTCTTTTAGTGGATTCCCCAATGAATTCTTGGAAGAATTGTTCGATATTGCCAAAACAATTTGGGTCTAACAATTGGAACCAAGTCAAGGCCATTCCTATGAGGGTTAGCCCAAAGGATTCCTATTGCACAAAAAAGTCATCCACTTGATCTACTCGCAACACTTTTTTGAACTCTGCAATGTGGTCATAGGGCTCTCTTGTGTCGTAATAATGATTTTGCATACATTTGGACACTTGGATTGGTCTCAATCTCCTTCTTGGCTCTAGGGGTCAAATTATGATGGGAATTGTCCTGATCCTACATGTTGATGTGGTATTTCCCTAAAGGTTGGCCTATTCAAATTTCTCATTCCTTGGCTAATTTGGCCATTGGGATTAATTTGTGGCATGGCAAACTACACATGGGGTGTGATGGGAACACTACGTTGACTCATTTGTCCCAATTTCATGTTTTCCGTACCTTGATGGGTCCCAAATGGGGCTTTTGAGGTAGTTGCTTGTTCTCAAGGAGCGAATACATGCAACCCCATATACTTTAGCCATGACCTATCCAATTTGTCTAGTGGCCAATATCTCCTTTGATTTTGGTCTAGGTAGGTAACTCTAGATGAATCTTCTAGATCCCTCAACTCATATATAGTTGTTTGGTTGATCCCTTCTCCTTGTGTTGGTGAATCAATTTGTAAGAGTAGATCTGATCCATGCACCAAGTACACTTCCATCAGATAGTCATCTTGAGGTATGAGATCCCCTCTTAAAACTTGAGTAACCCCTGACTTTCCCCTTGGGGTATTCATTGTATCTCAATTATTGGTTCTCCCGGAGGTTCCTTGTCCCTCTAACTCTCCTCTCTCATTAATCTAATGAGGATTTTCTATTATTACATAGATTTGGCCTATCTTGTCCATGTAGAAACCACCTTTGTACTTGACAACTGGTCTTGGGACTATTTTGGATTCTATAGTGTTTATCATCCTAGCAACCGACCTATTGAGGCCGTGGAGGTAGATGGGTATCCCTTGCAAGTTAGTGGATACATACTAAAGGGAGGTTTGAGACTCTCCCTCTACTGTAGACATAAACCCTTCTCTAGGCATTGAAGTATCCACCTCAGAGTCACTAGAAGTGTCTGAGTAGATAGCGTGATGGCTAGGTTGGGTTGCACTTCTCATAGAAGATACGACGCTCCTTTGATTGCCTAACACTCGCCTGGATCTCCAGTTCATTCACCACCTAGGTCCTAGGTCTTTTTTAAGCTCTATGTTCTTCCTTGGCCTCTTCCAATCTCCTGTTTCCTCTTACTTTTCTCTTCAAAGCTCTTTTGGTTTCCCATGATACACGATACCTTTTGAGGTGATACCACTTTCACATGATACATGATGCTTCTAGAAAGGCGATACATGATACCTCATTGGGATGATACACGATACCACTTTTTGCAATATGATACTCCATAACTCACAATATGTGATACCACTTTGGCATGATACATGATGAAACCTTGACACGATATGATATTGTTTAACTCACGATATGCGATACCCCTTTGGCACGATACATGATACATGGTATCTCAGTGAATGATACGTGATACACGATACCTTCATTCATGATACACGATACTTCTACCTGATGATACATGATACTTAATTGGTATCACGATACCTCAAGGAAGCAATACACGATACACAATACTTGGAGAGTATCGTGATACAAGGGAACTTAGGTATCGCGATATTTGATCTCAACTGACCATGATACCTTAGCCTAGAAAAGTCCAAATTTAAAATTTCTCTATGCAATGTGCTCTTCTTAAGCTTCTCACCGCTCTCATGTGACCGTAATCACACTCACACACCAGTTTCTCAGCCCCACAATAGTTCTCCTATTCGGTGTCACATTTGTGGGTGTTTTCTTAATTTTCAAAGATTGGTGGTGCAAAGTCCTCACCTTCAAGAGTATAGCTTCCAAATCTTGCCCTTTAAAGCCAACAAATCTTTGTGCCCTCCACGATACACCACCCATGATACCTGCCATTGCTCGCTCACGATCCTTGTTTCAAAAAAGTGATTGAAAACTGAAGTGATTTTGAATTTTAGGGCCTTGGGTGACCAAGTGCTTGAACTTAAAGGAATTGATTTTTTTTCCTGGGTTTTTTGGTGCTAACCTACCTATCCTAATCCTACCTTCTCTCTCTCTCTCTCTCTCTCTCTCTCTCTCTCTCTCTCTCTCTCTCTCTCTCTCTCTCTCTCTCTTAAATCCTAAATCTTTCTCACTCCCTCACTCCTAACCCTATAAACTCATTACACACACCCCTAGTGTATGAAGTAACAAGCCCAAAAGTTTTTTTTAGACTTCCCACTAGCTGAAAATACCTCTACTCACATGATTCGTTCACTTTGTAGCTATCACCATCATGTAGGCACCTAGATCGGACTAGTTCCCTAGAAATGGTCCCAAAAATGTGTGTACCTAAGTCGTTGAGCTTTAGGAACTTGTGTCAACTGAGACTATACCTCAATCGCCCACAAGAGCATATAGTGATTGTGTGTACCTAAGTTCCAACCTAGGGACTTGTGGAGAAAGAGACTATACCTCAATCCCCCTCAAGTGCATATAGTGGGGATTCACACTTTATTTATCAATCCAAGGAGTATCAAAACCTAGCCGAGTGTATGAAGACATGCATTCAAATGATGATCAATGCAAATGAGCTTCTCAAAGAGTGCAAACAAGGCTAAGACTATTCCAAACAAGTTTCAACTGTCAACTATGGTGTCACGATACTTGGTGCAGTAGCCAACAATAAATTGAGTTTTTCTCTTAGCTCCGAACTCTGAATATAGGAAATAGCATATGCGTTTCGAAGCTCTCGAGAAGACGCATCCAATGGTGTAATTTTCACACTTTTGCTTCAAGTTATGAGCAAAATACTGAGTTGTAGGAATGACCTTCCTACACTTCAGCACTTCCTACACTTCACACACACCTTATCAACAGCAAACAAACACTTTCATGGATAGACAACACTCCCTAACACTCTTTTCAAGCAACACACATGCATACAAGCTCACAAAGAAGGTGATACAGAGAGGAGAAGACACAAATTCGAAATTCTGTGCTCTTGATTCTCACCATGGCAAAAAGTCTCTACAAAGAGTCACAAATTGACTTATATACATGTGCCATAAAAATGGTCCTTCCACACAAGAGACCGGCACTTTATTCACTAAAAGGCTAATTTCCTACTAATTTACATGGGTAAGCTACTAATCTCCATGGGTATGCATCTAGAGGACTCCTCTAGTGCATTTACAACGGAAAATATGTTACAAAAATGGTTATAATACAAAAATAGAGTGTCCAAATCGGAAAAATTTTGGGGCCTGTCTTTTGCTCTGCCTTGTGCTCTTCTTAGCTCTGCAACACTCTCCCCCTCTTTGTCTCTGTCGTCCCTTGACAGGCTTTACTTCTTGTCTGTCACTTGTTGTCCGCATGCATCTCTTGGTCAGTTCTGCTTGCTTGTTAGACAGGTGTTCATTTTTTATGGCCTCTTCTTGATTCTTCTTTTACATCCTCTGGGCCTGATGCATTCGTGTTGCCTGTTAAGTCGGGCTGCCACGCATGCTACCAGTGGAAGGTATGAAGGTCTAGTTCTTCAGCCTTCGATCTGGACTTTCCGAAGATCAAGAGGTTGAAGCACCTTCGTGTGGTTATGGAACCGTCGGATATCTTCTTGCACTTCTTCATGTATACTTCCTGGCCCTCGTCCCTCCTTCCCACCTACGTGCTTTTCCTTGATGTGTGCCCCTGCGGGGCTCTATGCAGAGATGGGTGTTGCGCCCCTGCGGGGCTTCTTGCAGAGATGTATCTTCAGATATGATCTTTTTAGTGAAGCTTCTTTCTTTGTCTTCTTCTTTTTGCTTGAATCTCCCTCAACACTACCCCCCTCCTGAACTCTGTCGTCCCCGACAGGCTTTGGAAGTCGACGGGAGTATGTTCTATACACTTTTTGCTCTGTTTCATTAAGCAGATTAGCTTCACGTATCATGAGTTGCTTCCACTATTTTGCTTTCACACCATCATGTGGCGGCTGTCGATGGTTAGCGAAGAAGCTTAGCTCATATGCCACTAATCTGGCATTCAAGTTGGATGACATCTTTAAGAAAATTTCTGAATCGATTTCAAAAAAACCGATGAAAAAGGCCTCTTCGAATGTTTGCATATATGTACTTGGTAAAAACATGAGCCTAGGCCATTATTGTAGGTCGACTAGGCATAATAGACAAATAAAAAATGAGCATATCTGTTCCTTGATTAATACCAATGAAGTTTAAAAATGTGTACGCCGCGTGCTTGAACACCTTCAAAACTGTAAGGACCATGCTGAGAATTTTATTCGTCATTTTGATAGTTAGACCGGGTACTGTTGCATAACAATGCAGCCAAAATTCAATGGTTTTTACCATATAATCTTCAGTTGGTAGATAGTTATGAGGTGGACTTGGAAGTAGCGGATAATTCAGCCATTGTTTATTGATCACACCATTCTTTTGCATATCCTAAAATTCTCTTGCTTCTCTACGACGTGGTGTTGGGCAAAATGAAGGGTTTACCTGTAATAAGTATGGTGCTGCTTTCCAGTGCACCCGCAATGTAGGATTTCTCTCCAAAATTTTTCTTCTCCATACAGGTTGTGCCGCTTCAAATTCTTCTTGAGTATAATTGAATGTGTCATCTTTAAAATGCAATTGTTCATCTGGATTTTTCTATGTGGTCTTCTTTATGTATTGCCTTGTCTTCTCTTTCAATAATCCCTACGGAATGTTGAAATGCCTCATTATGGTTTCCAAGTCTTTGCCCTTTATTCTTGCTTCCTTCATTACTTTGATCACTTCATTTTCGAAATTCTATGTCAATCGGGACACCAATAGTGCCCGTTCCTTCTGACCTATTTCTCTACCTCGTCAGTAGGATTCTCTTGTATGGGCTCTACTGGTGTCCCGATTGGTACTTTCTCTTCTACTTTATTTTCTACTTGTGCGATGTGTTCAGTCTTCTCTTTAACTTCTTGCATAGCTGCTAGGAGTGCCTCTTTTGCTGCAAGCAGTTCATTACAAATTTCTGCTATATGATCCATGTTTTCACTGTAACTTACTGCACGTTTTCCATTGGCCGTATTCAGCTGCTTTTTTAGCTCATTGGTTTCTTGAACATACCTACGTTCCCATTCTTCTCTTAAGGCTTGCTCTTTCTTTAGCAAATCTGCATATTTCTCAATCTGATTTCTTAATTCTTTCTGGTCAGTAGCAGAAGTCTCGTGTTTTTCTATAGGCTGGTCATATAGTAATGCCTTCATTAGCTCTTTATTGCAGCCGCGTAAGCTATCGTTTTCTTCCATGTATACTTTCAATTGTGTTTCGAGCAGGTTGCTACGAGCTTTCATCCTCTCTTTGTCTGCTTCGCTGGCTTCATGTTGTCTTTGTAAGTCTGTTAATTGTGCCTGGAGTTGATGATGCTGCTTCATTAGTGTATCACATTGTGCTTTGACAGCGAGTAATTATGTTCCTTTGGCTGAAATCTCTTGTTGGGTCTGGATGCGTTGTGCGGACAATTGTTCACTCATGATTTGAAACTGATTCTTTTCCCGCATTGCCTTGTCGTAATCCGCATCTGTTTCCATCATTTGCTGTTGTGTGTCCATGGCCGTTTGTATCATTTGCTTGACCACAGGTTTTAATTGAGTGACGTCAACATTCAAGCAAGTGGTGGGGATGCTAGGTTCTTCACCTGTGGTAACATCTTTCCCTTGTGCCACATGCAACGTAGTATCATGGGGCTGCCGAATATGGAGTTGTATCCTTGGCTCAGCCTCCTTGTGGTCAATCTTACCTTGAGGTGTATCATCAGGTACCTCAATCATGATTGGCTCCTTATTTTGTTGTAGGCCTGCTTCCTGGTGCACCGGTGTTTGTATTTCCTCTTTTATAGGTGGCACTGCATCTTGAGTTGTGATTGGAGCTTCCTTGATGCTGATCTTGGACGTATCATTCAGTTGAATAACGTACATTGGTTCAGTGGATTCTTCTATGTTCTTAGCGTGTGCCTATTGGTTGTCCGATGTAACTTCGACTTGATTGATCTCTATCCATTCTTCATTGTGCGTTTCGGTTCTTATGTCAATATCCAATGTGTCTTTCTCGAGGCTAGATTCTTCATTAGAGCTTGAATCTTCTAATCCCAGTTCTTTGTATCTGGCAGTTTGTTCTGGAGTATGTTCTTTATCTTTTTGTTTCTTTTCCTGGCTTGCCTGTCTGTAATGATGACCTTGAACATTTAAATTTACTTGCCCCCGCATATACTGATGTGTTTCTTCCAGGGCTGCAGAGAGTTCTCTTTTCGTAATTGGTTGGTGTGTCACAGGAATCTTTGGCAAGATATGTGTTCTCTTTTATTGTGGTGTCTCTTGAGCTTCTTCCTCTCTTATGCGTTTAGTTCCTCTCATGGGTTTCTTTGAACTGGTTCCTACTTCTTCAATAGAGATGATTGTTTTCTTTTTCTTTGGAACTGTTGCAGACTTTGCATATTTTGCAATTTCTGTTGAAGTTGGCATTAAGCGTAAGCACTCCTTCATTTCTAGTGCCTCATAAATTAACAGTGTCAATGCCGAACTTCCATTCAAGAACTTTTTCTGACCCCACTTTTTCTTTGCTTCGAATAGGCGGTCCTGAATATACGGAGTCATATTTACCTTATTTCCGACTTGTCTCATAGCATGTGATAGTAATTGCACAATAATTTTTTGAGGTGTTGTGTATCTATGCATACTCGGGAAACAAAAATGTTGGTGCACTAAGCGAACTGAGTCTTCAATATCTGTTCTATTGATTTCCAAAAACGTTCTCTTTTTTGGATCATGACACTCATCCTTGACATTGGTGAGTCCATCTTGATTCCATCCAAAAGCTTTGTTGATTACTTCATGAGTGAATCTAATTGTCTTCCAGGTACCAACTTTTTCAAGTACTCTTGCTTTCGGGACTGATGCCTTATTCGATGCGGACTGTAGTGTATTCATCACTTGTGTACATCTCTGGAAATCTGGCACATAGATTGGCAGTCTTAGGAATGCATCAATTCCTGCTTGTGTCCAGACATCTGTCATGCGCGGTAATCCTTGTATGATAGTCTTGAAATCTTGTGACATGATAGGAAAGTAGTGATCCCTATCCATGATCTTGATGGTCACCATGAAAATGAGTTCGGACACTGGTTGATTATCAAGAAACCAATGACCTCTTGCCTTCGTTATTGATTCCAAGGGAAGAAGTTGTATCTCTTCCTCTTGCGTAGCCTTGGAATTAAAAGATGCCATCTGCACTCAGTGTATAGTAGTAATTAGTGGCAAGATGGTATCAAGAATCATCCTTCATTTATCCTTCATGAGATTGGCAACACTCCACGTGAATTGTGTCATCTCTTCCCCGTGGGTGTGAGAAAGGTAATACCTGGAATTTTTCATACGTTTATATATTTTTATGTTTTTGTCTGAAAGAAAAACAGAAAAGTTAGTTCATATCCGAAGCGGTTATTGAATCTTGAGTGATTTTCTTAGATTATGTACAAGTGCTCTCCTATTTCCCGAGAGGGAAATGTGCTTCACTATCTTGAAGTAGAAGAAAAATGTGTTGAATGCTTGGCCTTGTAATGTGGCCCTATCATGCATACTTTGGGTTGTGGTAACTCCAAATGTGTGCAACTCGAATTATTTGGTTGATGCATACAGATGTCTTGGCTTGTCCTTTTTTTATGATTGTCACTCGGTCACATGACTTGGGAATCCATATTTGCATTCGGGCCGGCTGGGAGGTTATCACCTTCTTCGGAATCCATACTCTAGCAATTCTTTGTGGAACTGGGTATCCAACATGACTTACATTTTTATTCTATTGTTCCTTCTGATTTCGTGAGCAGTTCTTTTGTTGAAGATATGCAGCCACTTGATCCTTCCTGATCCAAGCCCGTTTAGTGTAAGGAATGGGGTATATTCTAATCTGTGCAGGTTCTTAATGGTTTTGCTAACTAGTCTCTCTTGTGCTTGGTTCCTCACGGAGGCTCTTATTGGATAGAACACTAATCATGTGATTTACAGGATTAGAAGATTGTGTGCAAGCGAGATTCGGTGGATCCTCACATGAAGTACTCGATGAAGAAGTTTCCATAGTGCGAGTGACCATACATTCATCATCGTGTTCATTTGAGTGAACTCTTGGTTCTATACACTTGACTTTGATCGGTCGTTCATCTAACATGCTGAACACTTCACGATGTCCTATCTTGGCCGAGATGTACCCTAGGGCCAATTGAAAAGTCACTTCATATTCGTATATCCAATCTTGACCTAACACAAGCTCTTCTAATAAGTCCTGATCATGACATACTAAGAGTTTTTGTTCCATCGGGTTGTTTTCGAGATGTAGAGGTAAGGTAACCTCACCTATGCATTGAGTAATTTTTCCTCCTATTCCTATCAGTTGTGCCTTAGAAGGGCATAATTCTTCCTTGAGTTTTCTAGTCAACGAATACTTGATACAACTTATGGCTGCTCTTGTGTCAATGAGTGCATCCACTAAGTGATACTCTTTTGTTCTAGCACCCAAATTCAAATAAGGTTGCGTCCTTTGCTGACTTAGGTTTTCAGTGGCTCTAAAGTTAGCCATTGGGATGAGTTCTTCTCCTGTCGATATCTCCCCTCTCTCACTCTCATCCACTCTTTCCGTTTTTGGATTCGTTCTAGTGCTTCTTGTCTAGCTTCTTCTCGTATTCTTCCTTCCTCTATACGCCTATTCTTACCCATTATTAGTCGTGACATTATCTCTTCAATCAATGGCTCTAAATATTTTTTCACTCGACATCCACTGATATAGTTCGATAATACTTCTCCATCTAGGGTTGCTAAGCTGACGGCTCCACTGATAGATATACGATTGATGATCAATGGGCCATATCCTCTTTTTTTGCAGTTTCTTTGCGTGTTGTTTCAAAGTATAAACCAAAACTAAATCTCCTTCCTTCAAATTTTTATCTTTAATATGAGCATCAAAATATGCCTTCTGTCGCCTTTTAGCAGCATAAATCCCTGCTACCGCTTGTAACCTAGTTTAGTGTAACTTTTCTATTTGATCCAATTGTGCTGACAATTCATGTCCAGTCCACTCGTAAGTTGTTGCTACTCTGAGAGTGGGTATTAAGAAATCAATTGGAAAAATAGCATTCTATCCGTACACCAAGTTAAAAGGAGTAGTTCTTATGGCGGTCTTGTAGGCTACTCGGAATGCCCATACAGCATGATGTAATTGTTTATCCCAATCTGATCTACCATTGTTGATAATTTTCGTGAGGACTGTACACAAGATTTTATTTGAACTTCTAGCATGTCCATTGGCTTGCGGGTGATATGGGGCTGATTTCTTATGAATTACTATGAATTCATTTAGTAGGGCTTCTATCACTTCATTCACAAAGTGCGTGCCTCTATTACTCACAATTTCTATAGGTAGTCCAAATCTAGTGAATACGTTCTCGAAGAGAAACTTAGCCGTAGTCCTTGCATTGTTTTTCTTGGTTGCTTTGGCTTCAACCCACTTGGTTAAATAGTATGTGGCTACGATTATGTACTCAGCATGAGATCCTTTAGTTGGTGGGCTAATAGGTCCTATGAAGTCTATCCCCCATTTAGTAAAGGCTCTGGCACTCATCATGGGTTTCAGTGGCATTTCATCTCTTCTAATTGGATATTTCGTTCGTTGATAGGTATCACAACGTTGAACGTATGTGGCTGCATCTTGATGTAGAGTTGGCCACCACATTCCTACAAAAAGAATCATTTTTGCAGTTTTATCTGCAGAAAAATGTCCTCGTGCGGCTCCTGTATGTGCCATCTCTAGAACAGCAAAATACTCGTCTTCATGAATACACATTCGTAAATGATTGTCTCTTCCTCGCTTAAAGAGTTGTTTTCCTATGAGAGCATAGTCCTTGCTTTGTTTTGTGAGCGCACGTTTCCTTGCTAGAGTGGCTCCTTCTGGGTATTCTTGGGTCTTCAAGAAATTTACCAGAGGCATGCTCCATCTCGGTGCCACTGTGGAGTAGCATAAAGTAGAGTTCTCTTCTGGATTTCGTTTTTGACAATTTTGGTAGGCTGATACATAGTTATATGTATCCCTCTTCATGGTTGGCCAATATATGCCTGATCTCTTCAATGTTTGCCATGTTCCGTTCACATTTAAATGAGTTTTCCATTGATTTACATGTGCTTTTTGAAGCCACATTTCCTGTTCCTCTTCTTCTACGCATCTCATGAGTAATCCACTTGAATCTTGGTGATACAAACTTCCAGCAATGATATGAAGATGTTTGGTCTTCCATAGATCTTGATTTCAGTTTGGTGTGATCCCATGTTTCAGTCCATATGTGAGTATCGGGATCAACTTTTTTGCCCATTGTGGACATACTTCGAGATTAAAAAGGTACGTGTCAGGCAGATCATCAGGTACTCCCGTGGGTGGTTCTCCATGAGTCATTCTTGATAAGTGGTCTGCTCTAATGTGGGTATTCCCTTTCTTGACTACTACTTCAAAATCAAATTCCATCAACAATAGAAACCATCGTACTAGTCATCCTGTATTACAAGGCTTATTGACTAAGTATAGTAGAGCTTGATGATCAATGAAGAATTTGAATTTGTTTGCCAATAAGTAGTGTCGAAACTTTTTTACTGCGTACACCATCCCTAGGCCTTCTCTCTCGGTCATGGTGTAATTGCGCTCCGCTTGATTCAATTGTCTACTGGCATAGGCTATAGGGTGGTCTAACTTTCCTATGTCCGCAGGTTGAGCTAAGATTGCAACCAATGGCAAACTTGGATGCATCTACGTGAATGTGAAACGGTTTGTTCCAATTTGGTACTCAAAGGATTGGGGCTGAACTTAATCGACTCTTTAATTCGTTAAAGGCTTTTTCACATTCTTTTGTCCAATTGAACTGAGACAATAGATCATAAAGAGGTCTGGCAATTATGGCATACATGTGTATAAATCTTCGATAGTATCTGAAATGTCCCATAAATGCTTGTACTTCTTTCGCAGTCTTTGGTCTCGGTAAATCTAGAATTACTTTGATTTTGTCTTCATCAGTTGAGATTCCATTCTTAGAGACAATATGTCCTAATATCTTTCCTTGTCAAACCATGAAGACACACTTTTCTGGATTGAGGCATACTCTATATTGTCGACACTTGGCAAAAATCTTGCCTAGTTTAGGGATATGTTCTGATCGTATAGCTGAATAAGTGCATAAATCATCCACGTATACCTCCATGCTCTTTCTCAAGAACTCCTTGAATACATGACACATCAACCTTTGGAAAGTGGCTGGGGCATTGGTTAGACCGAAAGGCATAACGCTAAAAGCGTACACTCCCCATTCAGTTGCAAAGGCTGTTTTATGTTTGTCCTCAGGAGCAATCGCTACCTGATTATACCCTGAAAAGCCGTCCAAGAAACTATAAACTTCCTTTCCTGCCACTCTTTCCAAAAGATGATCCGTAATGGGTAATGGGTAACTATCTCTTATGGTGGCAACATTCACTTTTTTCAAATTAATGCATACCCTTAGCTTACCATTTTTTTTCGGTACGACCACCAATGGTGACACCCATTCCGTGTGTTCGATCTCATAAATGAATCCAACATCTAACAACTTATCGATCTCTTCCTTGATTTTTACTGAGTAAACATCGTTATATGTGTACGGTCTTTATTTGGAAGGTTTAGCTTCAGATGTCATAGGGATTCTATGGGCACAAATAGAAGGATCCACTCCTTTCAAATCCTTATATGTCCAAGCAAAGACATCCCTGTATTCTCGTATGAGTCGTATTAACTCTTGTTCTTCTTCCATTGAGACATCTTGTCCGATAAAAGTACATCGTTCTTCTCCTTCCTCTAAGGTTACTACAATTTTCTTGGTCTGTTCCTTGTTGTCATATGCTATTCCTGGCCGTGCTTCTCGTTTTGGCATTTGAATAGCAATTTTCCTTTCTTCTACTTCATATTTTTTGAAGTGGCCAGACACTTCAAATTGATCTTGAGGCTTGTTTTCTTCATCATCTTTTTCTTTATCTAATCCAAGCTCTTCTTCCTGTGTCCTTTCTTGATTTATTTCATTAGCTATGACACTTACTTCTTGATTTCGACTTTCTGTTTCCATTTGCTCTTGCTCCATTTCAATGCTCTCATAATCCTCCTTCCATTCTTTTTCGATTACTTCTCCTTCTTCCGCCTCTTGAAGAACTACCACGTATAGACTAACGTCATATCCTTCCTCGTCAATGCATTCATTCATAGTTATCACTTCTTCATTCACACACACATCAAGAGTGGCTAAAATCTCCATCCAACCATGAGGTTCGAATTCTTCATCTAGGAATATTTGAGGCATGTAGGCTTGATCTTGTACAGACCTAGCAACTCCTTGCCTTTGCTGCCATCCTTTCCTTCTAACCTCTTCCTTTTTCACAGTTTGGCATATCCATAGATGAGTGTCTTCGTTCATCCACGATTGGTCACTTGAACCTATACTGTGAATAGATTGATTGTCTTCCTCCTTATGAATCTGATTCCATTACAAGGGAGGAACATCTTGATATGTGTATGTGTAGAGATTTATTCTTGTTGTGGTTCCTTCATGTTGTAAGTATACTGCGTCCTTTCCCCAATCTTGCACTACCTTTAGCTGTCTCATGAAGGTTCTTCCAAGTATCATCTCATAATTGCTAGCCCTTTCAAATTGACAGATCGCTAAGGTGTGCTCAAATTCAACTCCACAAGTGGTAAAAATTACCCGTTCCAATAATCCCAAGGGTCGTTCAGTGTGTCCGTCTGCCATTTGTACCTTCATGCATGTTGGTCTTAAGGCTAGTTTTCCCCATTTCTCCCATATTTTATTAGTTGCAATTCCTACTCCAGCTCCAGAATCCAAGATGGCTTTAGTGGTGTAACCCCTATAGGTAATTGGAAGGCAAGTGTTTCCTTCATCTCCCTCACTGAAATCTCCAACCTTATCGACTGGGATTTTGACAGTGGTCACTTCATCAGGCATCTCCTTCTCTTCTGCCTTGATCTCCAATTGACTGGTTAATTTCTCCTTCAAATGTGGTTTGACCTTCAAAAGTTCTTCCAATGTCAGATTACAAGGGCTTTTTACCTTTCTAAGGTGTTGTATGATGTCCGATGTTTGGATTGATGGGTTCAACTCTTTCTTCCTTATTGAGGGAATGCAATACAATTCCGAATTATGTTTGTATTCTCCTGTGTAATTTGGCAAGACCTTACATTGTCATTCTCCTCGTCGCTCTTGTCAAATTGTACTAATCCTTCTGAATTCAGTTCAGGTATTGAGTCTTCCAGTTCACCTTCTGCTTCTAGCTCCTCGAAGGGTGGATCAATTCCTTCCACTTTCTTCCATCTATCTTCTTGGACTCTTGCCCACAAGTCTTTAGGCCATTCCCCATCTACCTCGGAAGTTATCTACAAAGATACCTTATTTACACCAACAATAGACTCTACACCACACCCCAAATCTTGAACCAACTCCAATTATGGCAAAACCAAATGAGTAGGTAGAACTACAAAAGCAGGTACAAGGACTAAAAGCAATACTACTCCAATATGAGCAACGACCCTCAAAACCAGAAGTGTCAACACTAGATGAGACAGTGGAAATCCCAATGGAGGAGACCTTTGAAGATGCATCTGAACCACAACCTATACCTTGTGGCCTTGTTAGTGAAGAAGGAAAAAAAACCTATGAGGCACCAAGACCATAGGAGATAGGGCATACACATGATGACAGAGTAGCAATTCACATCCAAGAAATGGCCAATATAGAAGACGCAGTGCTGAACTTCGAATATTTTAAGAATCTTTCTCGCAAACTCCTCATTACCACCTCGAAATTGCAATACAATCCATAATTTATGTTGTTAGTTGATTACAATGCCAAAGTCAAGTGTATTATTGGTAAGAAGCCAATTTTAGTGACTCAACTTCAACTAGGAGATGTACTTGAGCGATCCCGCAAAGGTATCATCTTTCAACCAACTTTTTACTGAGCATTGTATACTTTCTTTGAGCTTACTAATAGAAGACTCAATTGTTCTACTCTTTGTCTTGCCTTGTCTTCATGTGTACGTGTATGTGTGTGCATGCTAATGTGCTTCTCACTCACATATTTCTGCATTCCACTTGCTCACAATCATCATACCATCCTCATGTCTCCATGGATTGACATTTAGAGGTTGACCTTCTCACATTGGTACTCTCATTGTGTTAGAGTGGCACCATCCCTAAGCTAGGTTCAGTCTTAGCAAACCCCATTCCAAAAGGCTTAGATATGATGGTCAAATCATACTAGCCTAATCTTAAAGAAGGTTTAGATGCAACCAAAATATAAAAGAGTTATTCAAGAGCTCATTTAAAGGTTACGAGAACTAAACTATGCATCAAAATGATGGAGCTAGCACAAGCAATGTTCAAAGAGTCAACACTTCAATCAAACCAATTCAATCAATGTTGGAAGTGAGGTAGGCCCTTAGGCTCATGTCACAGGTCCATGGTTCCATAGTTCCAGTTATGTACAACATTAATTCCAGCAATCTTCCATATTGACAAAACATGAACATATCACAACTTAATCATACAAATGATGAGACAAAGATAGAGAAAGAATAGACGACATGTGTAAGGTGTTACGTAAGCCATCGCTTACTCATAGTATCATATATACCAATGTTCAATGTACAATGTGGGAGCAAAACTCTCAACCACTCTATGTGATGAGAAATAGATGCATGAGTGAATGTACAATGTAACAAACATATTCAGATGTGTGGGCAGTAATCTGAATATACATGAGATGTATGACCTTATAGGTTATAGAAGAGTGAATATGAGTGACTGAAAGAGGAAGGATCAGTGTGAACGGAAATCCTCAAACTCATGTGAACACACCTTCTTAAACACCTCATAAAATATGCATAAAGCATATAAGTACTGATTCTCTTGTACATATGCCAAATAGGACTCCTCCTGATATGAACGCCACGACCTCCATAAACTTCAAGTAGTACCTGTGTGCATAAAGAGAATATGTACCTGAATACTTTAACATAAGATGTGAATCTTATGTTAAACTCCATCTAATGTCTTTGAAGTAGCCAGATATCTTCTTGTAGAAGACAATCTTCAACCTAATATCTTCCTGTAGAAGATAATCTTCAAAATCATGTAGATGGTCCCATCCAATGTCTTTGAAGTAGCCAGACATCTTCTTGTAGAAGACAATCTTCAAATACATCATGTAGATGGGCGATCCTCACCATCAAGCTGCTAATAATCAAGTCTTCTTGCCATGAACAAGAGATAACCTCCTCTCCATGAGGTAGAGTGTGAGCACACCCTTCATCTTCTCCAAGAAGAATCACCAAGAAGAACTCCATAGCTGCTCCTCAACATGCTTCAAGTTAGCATCATGGCTGCCCCATGTGCTAGAAGAAACACCACCTCTACTGAGGTCCAAGCTCTAGAAAGCTTGTGTTGATCCTAGGTGAAGGATGATTACAATGAGCCCAAGACTCTTGTTTTATAGTGTTTGATTGTCCTTGAAAAGCACCCCTCCAAAAGCAATCGCTTCTAATAAAGCTACGAACGAACAACGATCGCAATTCGTAGAAAAAAATCTTTCTCCGTCAGAATTCGTCAAAAGCATGATAAAATAAAAGCTTCGCGCTGCCGTCTGCTCCCCGTGGGATTTGAACTCGCGTGGGCACGTTAGGAGGCTTTTGCCATATCCACAGCGCCTAAGCGCTTTTGCTGTTAGAAGGACTAGTAAAATAGACTACTTATGCTATAGTCTCTGGACAAAATAGATCAATAGGAACATTGTTTTCCAACAATCCCCCCTGCAATGTCATATTGGTACAATCTGAACTGAATCTGCAAACTTTATAATCTGCAAATTACCACAAGCTTCAAGCTTGTACTTCCGATACTTCAGAAAAAGTCTTCTTCAAAACTGAAATTGACTTTCCTTCAAAAAACCTGAACTTGCTGAATATGAACCATAATACTTGAGAAAATATGCAAACTAGATATCCAATAGTGTACTTATCAAGCATTAACTGCTTGACAACAAATATAGCATGTACTGACTCTGAACCTGCTATCTTCTGTCTTCAAAAACCTGAAAACATACACTGGGATCTATATATTTGCATTTACCTTCCAAAAAAGTTTCTCAACGTACTTCTGCTGCGTCATGTAAATACACTAAACAAAATCAGGAACTGAATCCTGGAACCTGTGACTGACAACTCAGAACTTAGTGCATTATGAACACTTCTGGTTCATCTCTGACTATACTCAAGTCATGTCAACTCATCTCAATTGAAATCAACTGAAATATGAGTCAAAAAATCTATGATGTCATCATGTCTTCATCCTTTAAATTCTTCATACCTCTTTCCTTCAGAACCTGGTATAAACATATATGTGCGCACTTCTGAAATATACCTTTCTGAAATATCAAGTTTCTCTTCAAATAGAACTCTGGAACCTTCTCCTGAACAGGAACTTTCTCCAAACATTCTTCTTCTTCCTTCTTCTTTCAAAGCTGGAACATAAAGAGAACCTGACAAAGGAAATATAGGAATACCTGAAAGTATGAATCTGCATTCTTTCACATATGGCTTGAAAATAAGTCTTCATGTTTCATCACCCCCCTGGATGACTTAACACTAGTATCCAGTATTCTTCAAATATATCAGACTTTGTGAAATGTGGAACGTCTTCCTTCATAAATCTGATGTTCAGTGATCAATACCTGTATCTGAAACAAAATCTCTGAACCCTTTTTATTAGCATTGATCAGATGCCAATAGCTTTCCATGTCATTCCTCGCTTTCCAAAATCTAGAATAAGGTTAGCTGATCCTAACATAACAAAACCTTGCTGAAAGCTTTATAGGATTCATAACCTTCTGTAACATAACAAGTATCTTCTTCTATCTGCAACACAAATTTGATAGAATCTGAATCTTTGACTTACTTCTTCCAATGTTAAGAATCTTCACAAACAAAGGATAGACAACTGACTCATAAATGCTCAAGATCATACAAGATCAATGATCTCTCCTGTGTAGAATCTGCTCTCATCAAACCTTCATGACTGAATGTTTGATTTACTTCATGAATGTCTCCAAGTGTCCATGCTTCTCAAAAAGTTGTAAAACTTTTCTTCAAACAAATCCTTCAAGGAATCTGCAATTCTTACTTGAAATATAAGTGGACAAACTTCTCACCTTGAGAAATCCAAAAGCTGCAAGTTGATACTTCATAACTTTCATATTTTACCCGGGTGAAATGTGATAGTACCTGCTTGACTTTCTTTTGGCTAACTCCACTTCTCAATCAAGTGATAGGATATGATGGAACACCTTTTGGAATACAAACATGTATCCAAAAATCTAGACAATCATAAAAAGTAGATTCTTCAACTGACCGGTACATCA
Source organism: Ceratopteris richardii (assembly GCA_020310875.1). Classification (NCBI taxonomy): domain Eukaryota; kingdom Viridiplantae; phylum Streptophyta; class Polypodiopsida; order Polypodiales; family Pteridaceae; genus Ceratopteris; species Ceratopteris richardii. The sequence goes on along the minus strand of CM035424.1, from coordinate 80,095,207 downwards.
ACAAGTCTGAATTTTCTGAAGTTTTCTGAAAATATTGAATATGAGGTAACCTTTTCCAAACATAAAACCTCAACCCAAGTCTTCAACATCTGCTACAAAAAACTCTTTTACCTTAAGAGTTAGATAAAGAAGAAATATACTTCTCTGCAACTTGTCATATATCAAGTAGCTCTGTATTGACATTCCAAGAATTCTTTGAGGGAACTTATAAGCTGCCTGCTTAAAAGCTTCATAACTCATATATATATGAGTTAAAACATATATCTGCTGCTTTTCTTTCTCTCAATGCAATTCTTTGTCAAATCTACTAAATCATGACCAAGTGTAATGCAAAACAAGAAACTGCTTCTTCTTTAAACAAGATGTTCTCGTAGACTTGTCTTTGGATGTAGAGGATAAAATAGGAAAAGTATATGGAAAATATATGAGAAAAGGAAGCCTTACTTTTCTTTTGGAAATGATGGACTTTCTTCTTCTGCATCTTTCTTCCACCTGATGATGTCAACATCTTCAAACTTCTCTTCCATACCTTTTGTTCTCTTCATCTTGAAGTAGCAAACACTCTTGACTTCTTTGAATGAACTTTTCTCTTCCTCTAATGCTAAGAGTAAGAGATAAAACAAACATGGTATATAAATGGAAGTTGAATATAGAAACATGTTTTATCATCTCCTCATATCTCTGAATCAAAATTCTGCTTCAAATGTCTGAAACGACTAAATTCACCAATCGTTGTCTGAATGATGAATTGCCCTTCTAGAGTTACCTTCTCTAGATACATTTGTACTTTGATATCCAACCAACTTACAACAGAAAATTGGCTGAAAAAACTCATCTCATCTCTGCGCTTGTCTTCTTAGATGAACTTTCTTGCCATGAAAGAGATTTCTCAAAACTCTCTAGAAAAACCTATAGATATCTGTTTTGATGTAGCCTTTAACTTTCAAAAGATGAAAGTGTATAAAAGCACTCCTTGAATTTCTTCAAATCTCTTCATAACTGCTCTTCTAAGATATGACCTGCAAATGATAATCTGATAGTAGAAAGTGATACCTGTGATTTGATGTTGATCTGATTTCTTCATCTTCTCTAAACCATTGTTCTTCCTTGAATTTGAAGTAGTCTTCTCTTCATCAAGTCTGGGTCTTCAAATAATACTTTTGTAAAGTATTTGCATACTCTTTCCAAAAATATTCGGCTGCTAACAGATCATCAACTTCATACTCCACACTGATGAATACACATGTAACTGAAATGTCTAATTCTCAAATCTCTACTCATCTAGATTAAGTGTGTATGTCAAATGTCAAATATTAGAAGATGCTTTCAAATCATATGTTGTAAATCTGGAATTCTAGGAACCTGAGATATGAATGAGCCTTAATGAATTGATGCCAAAGATCTAAAGTTCTGAAACCAAAACCTTAGTGCTCTGATACCAAATGTTGGAAGTGAGGTAGGCCCTTAGGCTCATGTCACAGGTCCATGGTTCCATAGTTCCAGTTATGTACAACATTAATTCCAGCAATCTTCCATATTGACAAAACATGAACATATCACAACTTAATCATACAAATGATGAGACAAAGATAGAGAAAGAATAGACGACATGTGTAAGGTGTTACGTAAGCCATCGCTTACTCATAGTATCATATATACCAATGTTCAATGTACAATGTGGGAGCAAAACTCTCAACCACTCTATGTGATGAGAAATAGATGCATGAGTGAATGTACAATGTAACAAACATATTCAGATGTGTGGGCAGTAATCTGAATATACATGAGATGTATGACCTTATAGGTTATAGAAGAGTGAATATGAGTGACTGAAAGAGGAAGGATCAGTGTGAACGGAAATCCTCAAACTCATGTGAACACACCTTCTTAAACACCTCATAAAATATGCATAAAGCATATAAGTACTGATTCTCTTGTACATATGCCAAATAGGACTCCTCCTGATATGAACGCCACGACCTCCATAAACTTCAAGTAGTACCTGTGTGCATAAAGAGAATATGTACCTGAATACTTTAACATAAGATGTGAATCTTATGTTAAACTCCATCTAATGTCTTTGAAGTAGCCAGATATCTTCTTGTAGAAGACAATCTTCAACCTAATATCTTCCTGTAGAAGATAATCTTCAAAATCATGTAGATGGTCCCATCCAATGTCTTTGAAGTAGCCAGACATCTTCTTGTAGAAGACAATCTTCAAATACATCATGTAGATGGGCGATCCTCACCATCAAGCTGCTAATAATCAAGTCTTCTTGCCATGAACAAGAGATAACCTCCTCTCCATGAGGTAGAGTGTGAGCACACCCTTCATCTTCTCCAAGAAGAATCACCAAGAAGAACTCCATAGCTGCTCCTCAACATGCTTCAAGTTAGCATCATGGCTGCCCCATGTGCTAGAAGAAACACCACCTCTACTGAGGTCCAAGCTCTAGAAAGCTTGTGTTGATCCTAGGTGAAGGATGATTACAATGAGCCCAAGACTCTTGTTTTATAGTGTTTGATTGTCCTTGAAAAGCACCCCTCCAAAAGCAATCGCTTCTAATAAAGCTACGAACGAACAACGATCGCAATTCGTAGAAAAAAATCTTTCTCCGTCAGAATTCGTCAAAAGCATGATAAAATAAAAGCTTCGCGCTGCCGTCTGCTCCCCGTGGGATTTGAACTCGCGTGGGCACGTTAGGAGGCTTTTGCCATATCCACAGCGCCTAAGCGCTTTTGCTGTTAGAAGGACTAGTAAAATAGACTACTTATGCTATAGTCTCTGGACAAAATAGATCAATAGGAACATTGTTTTCCAACACACTTCAATCAAACCAATTCATTTAAACCAAAGATTCACGTCCAAGGATTACTACAGCAATAATGGAGACTAATACAAAGGCTTTGGCACCACCTCATTCCCATGCAAGTGAGAAAGAAATTTTCTCTCAAAGAGAATTTTACATCCTAACTTAATAGAGTGTAAAATACCCCCTTCCGTTATCAAGTACTTTCAAGAGTTCTTATAGGAAATTTAAGAAGAGAAGTGGGAAAATGAATGATGGAATGCCCCTCCTATTCAAGACATTGATGATCTACAGGATCAATTTCCCCAAGACATTCCATCCCTATATAGAGATGGGGTACAACCTCAATTACAAGAAAAAGTAGATTTTGCATCCAAATCTTTATAAGAATTACCTCATTTAACGAGCCCATGAGAATCCAAATCAATTCAATTGAGAGCCCCCAAGGTATTAGTAACAAACAAATATTTAATCATACCTAGGAACACAGAGGTCATGAAGAACACTAAAGTGTAGTTCCATCTCACTTTAGAAGAACTGTCAAACATGGAACTAGAATTGTGGAAACATGTAGCAAATCAAGTCCCAAAACTTGGTTGCTCTCACTTGAAGATAGATCCAAAAGCAAAGTACCTAAAATCCTAATAGATAAGATAGGAGACATGAGCAAAGGTGAAGAAGGTATTGCCTATCTTGCCAATACCTAGAAGTGCCATTTTCGCAAGGTGTTCCTACATTCAAGCACATGTGTTAGATGGCATCACTCTCACCATTTGTGGGGTAGAGTTCAATTACACATTTGCTATATGCAATTTTGTAAACAATCATGTGTATGAAAATTATATCAAGTGGATCCTTCATGAGATAATTGCAAATAGAGAAAGATTGGAGTGTCTACTATAGAATTTTATCCACAAAACACAAGAAGATTCTATATCTGTACAGCCAATGAGATTTTCTTATCCATGTTGGATGCATGAAGATACTCACTTGTGGATGTGTAAAGTAGTTGAAGAAGAAAAGAAAAGATTAGAAGCTAGAGAAACATGAGGAGCCCAAAACATGATATCAATATAGGACCCATCCTTTGTACCAATGGTTTCCTAGATGAAAAATTTGTGCCTCATGGAAGGCAAAAATATTAGCAACTATGGAAATAGTAGTGAATGAAGAATAAAGGACTCCCCATTGTAATGAGGAGATCTATGAAATATTCTTATTCATTTGTGAACTTATAGAAGAGGATGAGGATGAAGAAAACTTAGAGCTCATTGTAATGGATCCATTTTTGTGATTCACAGGAAGATGACTTGTACCTAGTCGAAGTAAAACAACACGATGCAAGTGTGCCTAAGAATGAAATATTTTTAACTGATGAAGAAAAGAAAAAGAAATGTAATAGAACAACACAATTGGAGGAAAAGGAAGAATCATTGTTTGAGGTGTCAGAGAACTCCAAGACGTATGAAATCAAAGCTAGAAAAATCTTAGTGAGGATGTCGAAAAGAGAATCTCTCATGGGGAATCTTATGATAACAAATAAGGGACGAAGAAAACCATAGTGATAGTTCAAGATCAAGAATAATGATGCCCATACATAGGAAATGATCTCAAAAGTCAAGAGTAAATAGATTTAATAAAACTCCTACATGACTATCGAGATGTATTTTCTTGGACTCTAAAAAGATTTGAAAGTTGTTGATCAAGAATTCCACTCATGTAGGATCCCTATGACACTCGAGGCTAAGCCCACAAAATAGAAACCTTATACCTATAAGATACTTATGCTGCTAAAATAAAAGAGGAAATTGATAGATTGAAAGAAGCTAGATTCATTTACAAAATTGAGCATACATAGTGGGTATCCCCCATTGTGTTCATGCTAGAAAAGAATGGTAAGCTATGTGTTATACTTCATGGAATAATGGAACGTTAAATGGATTTTAATGTCTCGAGGTTTCTAATGTGATTGTGTTTTGATTTAGCAGGTCATGAATCATGAGTGTGTGAAAGCATGTGGATTTACTCATATATTTTTTAAGATATTTAAAAAAAAAAATATATATATATATATATATAGATATATGTGTGTGTGTGTGTGTGTGTTGGAAATGAGGTAGGCCCATAGCTCATATCACAGGTCCATGGTTCCATAGGTCCAGCATATACAACATAGAATTTAGCAATCTTCCAATATTGACAAAACATGCACATACCACATTTAATCATACAAATGATGAGACAAAGATAGAGAGAGACTAGAAAACAAGTGTAAAGTGTTACGTAATCCAAGGCTTACTCACACTATCATATATACCAATGTTCAATGTACAACGTGGGAGCAAAACTCTCAACCACTCTATGTGATGAGAAATAGATGGATGAATGAATGTACAAATGTAACGAACATATTGAGATGTATGAACAGGAATCTGAATATATATGAGATGTGTGACCTGATAGGTTATAGAAGAGTGTATATGAGTGACTGAAAGAGGAAGGATCAGTGTGAAACTGATAATCAACAAACCCTCATCTAACCTTAGACTATGGAAGACCCTAAGTTAGATACGTGTGTGAAAAGATCACATACTTAAAAAGTAGCAAAGAATGCTAACAAGTTTGCTACTGGAAATCCTCAAACTCATGTGAACACACCTTCTCAAACACCTCATCCAAATATGCATAAAGCATATACGTACTGATTCTCTTGTACCTATGCTAAATAGGACTCCTTCTGATATGGATGTTATTACCTCCATAAACTCCAAGTAGTACCTGTGTGCATAAAGAGAATGTGTACCTGAATCCTTAACATAAGATGTAAATCTTATGTTAACCACCATCGAATGTCTTTGAAGTAACTGGACATCTTCATGTAGAAGACAATCTTCAAATACACCATGTAGATGGCCGATCCTCACCATCAAGCTGCTAATAACCAAGTCCTCTCCATGAACAAGAGATAACCTCTTCTCCATGAGAAAGAGTGTGAGCACACTCTTATTCTCCAAGAAGAACTCCATAGCTGCTCCTCAACATGCTTCAAGTTAGCACCATGGCTGCCCCATGTGCTAGAAGAAACACCACCTCTATTGAGGTCCAAACACCAAGGCTCGTGTTGAACACTAGGTGAAGGATGAATACAAGTGAACCAAGATTCTTCTTATATAGGATTCTTTTTCCCTTGAAAAGCTCATCAATAAAGCTCTCATCGGTAAAAACGCATCGCTATCGCGACCCGTCGCTAATTTGGAAAAGCAAAAGTATTTAGACTTTCTCTTCGTTGTTTGTTATTGCTTTAAAAAAGTTATTTCGTGAACGCGCTGTCGGCGATGGGTATTGAACCCGGGTCAACTAGATGAAAGGCTTTTCGCCTAGTCAAGAGCACTCGGTGCTTTTGATATAGGAGTAGTAAGGATAGCTTGACATATTGTGATCTCTGAGGAATCTTGACCAATAGGGCATTGTTTTCCAACAATCCCCCGTGCAATGTCATATTGGTACAATCTGACTTGAATATGAAAACTTTATAATCTGCAACCTATCACAAGCTTCAAGCTTATACTCCTTCAAACCTTTACTCCTGATTTGGCCTTTAAACCTCTTCAAAAAGTCTTCTTCAAAACTGAATTTGACTTTCCTTCAAAAAACTTGAACTTGCTGAATATGAACCATAATACTTGAGAAAATATGCAAACTAGATATCCAATAGTGTACACATCAAGCAATCACTGCTTGACAACAAATGTAGCAAGTACTGACTCTGAACCTGCTAACTCCTGTCTTCATAAACCTGAAAACAAACACTAGGATCCACATATTTGCATTTACCTTCCAAAAAGATTTCTCAACGTACTTCTGCTGTGTCATGTAAATACACTAACCAAAATCAAGAACTGAATCCTGGAACCTGTGACTGACAACTCACACTTAGTGTATTATGAACACTACTAGTTCATCTCTGACTGTACTTAAATCAAGTCAACTTAACTCAATTGAAATCAATTGAAATCAACTCATGAGTCTCATCAAAAATCATATCTATGATGTCATCATGTCTTCATCCTTGTTCTATCTGTAAGTCTTTCATACCTCTTTCCTTCAGAACCTGGTATAAACATAAATGTGTGCACTTCTAAAACATACCTCTTTGAAATATCAAGCTTCTCTTCAATAGAACTCTGGAACCTTCTCCTGAACAGGAACATCCTAACAGGAACTTCCTCCAAACATTCTTCTTCCTCCTTCTTCTTTCAAAGCTCGAACATAAAGAGAACTTGACAAAGGAAATATAGGAATACCTGAAATAGGAATACCTGTAGGTATGACTCTGCATTCTTTCACATATGGCTGAAAAATAAGTCTTTATGTTTCATCACCCCCCTAGATGACTTAACATTAGTAGAATTTCTTCAAATATATCATACTTTATGAAATGTGGAACGTCTTCCTTCTTTCAATAAATCTGTTTTTTGGTGAACAAATACCTGTATCTGAAGCAAAAATCTCTAAACCCTTTTTATTAGCACTGCAGTTGCTAATAGCTTTCACTGTAACTCTTCAGCTTTCCATATTGTAGAATAAGGTTAGTTGATTTTAAAATAACAAAACCTTGCTGAAAGCTTTATAGGATTCATAACCTTTTGCAACATAACAAGTATCTTCTTCTATCTCTCTGCAACACAAATCTAATAGAACCTGAATCTTTGACTTACTTCTTCCAATGCTAAGAACCTTACACAAACAAAGGATAGACAACTGACTCATAAATACTCAAGATCTTCATGATCATTCAAGATCATCTAAGATCATCCAAGATCTGTCTCGATCTATGAAGATCTTACAAGATCCTATGAGATCATCCAAGATCAATGATCTCTCCAACAAAATACCTGTGCAGAATCTGCTCTCATCAAACCTTCATGACTGAATGTTTGATTTATTACCTGAATGTCTCCAAGTGTCCACACTTCTCAAAAAGTTGTAAAACTTTTCTTCAAACAAATCCTTCCAAGAATTTGCAATTCCTACTTGAAACATAAGTGGACAAACTTCTCACCTTGAGAACTCCAAACGTTGCACGTTGATACTTCATCTTTTCATATTCTTCCCGGGTGAAATGTGATAGTACCTACTTGATTTTCTTTTAGCTAACTCCACTTCTCAATCAAGTGATAGGATCTGATGGAACACCTTTTTGAATACAAACATGTATCCAAAAGTCTAGACAGTCATAGAAAGTAGATTCTCCATTGACTTGTACAGCAACAAAACTGAATTTTTTGAAGTTTCTGAAAATACTGAATATGAGGTAACCTTTTCCAAACATAAAACCTCAACCTAAGTCTTCAACATCTGCTACAAAACTCTTTTACCTTAAGAGTTAGATAAAGAAGAAATATACTTCTCTGCAACTTTTCATATACCAAGTAGCTCTGTATTGACACACCAAGAATTCTTTGAGGGAACATATAAGATGCCTACTCAAAAGCTTCAACTAAAACATAACTCATACACATATGAGTCACAACATATATCTGTCGTTTTTGTTTCTGTCAATGCAATTCTTTGTCAAATCTACTAAATCATGACCAAGTGTAATGCAAAACAAGAAACTGCTTCTTCTTTAAATTATCTTCACGGGAGATGTTCTCATAGACTTGTCTTTGGGTGTAGAGGATAAAATAGGAAAAGTATAAAATGATAGACTTTCTTCTTCTGCATCTTTCTTCCACCTGATGATGTCAACATCTTCAAACTTCTCTTCCATACCTTTTGTTCTCTTCATCTTGAAGTAGCAAACACTCTTGACCTCTTCAAATGAACTTTTATCTTCCTCTAGTGCTAAGAGTAAGAGACAAAACAAACATGGTATACAAATGGAAGTGAATATAGAATCATGTTTTATCATCTCCTCATATCTCTGAATCAAAATTCTATTTCAAATGTCTGAAACGACTAAATTCACCAATCTTTTGTCTGAATGATGAATTACCCTTCTAGAGTTACCTCTCTAGATACCTAGATTACATTTTTTACCTGAATATCCAACCAACTTACAACAGAAAATTGGCTGAAAAATTCATCCCATCTCCAAATTTGTCTTCTTAGATGAGCCTTCTTGCCATGAAAGAGATCTCTCAAAACTCTCTAGAAAAAAACCTCTAGATACCTGTTTTCATGTAGCCTTTAACTTTCAAATGATGAAAGCATATAAAAGCACTCCTTGAAACCTTCAAATCTCTTCATAACTGCTCTTCTAAGATATGACCTGCAAATGATAACCTGATAGTAGAAACTGATACCTGTGATTTGATGTTGATCTGATTCCTTCATTTTCTCTAAACCATTGTTCTTCGTTGAATTTGAAGTATTCTTGTCTTCATCAAGTCTGAGTCTTCAAACAATACTTTTGTAAAGTATTTGCATACTCTTCCAAAAATATTTGGCTGCTAACATATCATCAACTTCATACTCCACACTGATGAATACACATGTAACTGAATGGTCTAATTCTCAAATCTCTACTCATCTAGATTAAGTGTGTATGTCAAATGTCAAATGTTAGAAGATGCTCTTAAATCATATGTTGTAAACCTAAAAGTCTGGAAACCCGAGAATATGAATGAGCCTCAATGCATTGATGCCAAAGTCCTAAAGCTTTGAAACCAAAACCTTAGTGCTCTGATACCAAATGTTGGAAATGAGGTAGGCCCATAGCTCATATCACAGGTCCATGGTTCCATAGGTCCAGCATATACAACATAGAATCTAGCAATCTTCCAATATTGACAAAACATGAACATACCACATTTAATGATACAAATGATGAGACAAAGATAGAGAGAGACTAGACAACATGTGTAAAGTGTTACGTAAGCCAAGGCTTACTCACACTATCATATATACCACTGTTCAATGTACAACGTGGGAGCAAAACTCTCAACCACTCTATGTGATGAGAAACACATGGATGAATGAATGTACAAATTTAACAAACATATTGAGATGTATGAACAGGAATCTGAATATATATGACATGTGCGACCTGATAGGTTGTAGAAGAGTGTATATGAGTGACTGAAAGAGGAAGGATCAATGTGAAACTGATAATCAACAAACCCTCATCTAACCTTAGACTATGGAAGACCCTAAGTCAGATACGTGTGTGAAAAGATCACATACTTAAAAAGTAGCAAAGAATGCTAACAAGTCTGCTACCAGAAATCCTCAAGCTCATGTGAGCACACCTTCTCAAACACCTCGTCCAAATATGCATAAAGCATATACATACGGATTCTCTTGTACCTATGCCGAATAGTACTCCTTCTGATATGGATGCTACTGCCTCCATAAACTCCAAGTAGTACCTGTGTGCATAAAGAGAATATGTACCTGAATCCTTAACATAAGATGTAAATCTTATGTTAACCACCATCCAATGTCTTTGAAGTAACCCGAAATCTTCATGTAGAAGACAATCTTCAAATACACCATGTAGATGGCCGATCCTCACCATCAAGATGCTAATAACCAAGTCCTCTCCATGAACAAGAGATAACCTCTTCTCCATGAGCAAGAGTGTGAGCACACTCTTCTTCTCCAAGAAGAACTCCATAGCTGCTCCTCAACATGCTTCAATTTAGCACCATGGCTGCCCCATGTGCTAGAAGAAACACCACCTCTATTGAGGTCCAAGCACCAAGGCTTGTGTTGCTCTCATCAGTAAAAACACATTGCTATCGCGACCCGTCGCTAATTTGGAAAAGCAAAAGTATTAAGACTTTCTCTTTGCTGTTCGTTATTGCTTTAAAAAAGTTATTCCGTGAACGCACTGTTGGCGATGGGTATTGAACCCGGGTCGACTGGATGAAAGGCTTTTCGCCTAGCCAAGAGCACTGGGCACTTTTGATGTACAAGGAAAGGACAACTTCACATACTGGGATCTCTGAGGAATCTTGACCAATAGGGCATTGTTTTCCAACAATATATATATATATATATGTGTGTGTGTGTGTGTGTGTGTGTGAAAATGGCAGATCTCTTAGAAAGTGACATTTTGTAAATAAAGTAGATTTTTCATAAACACACGCTTTTCAAAGTGCCACCCTCATGTATCTTCTATTCGGGATGTAATGAAAATACCTATAAATACACATACTTTGATAGACTCGTCCATCAGAGTATGTGGGGAAAGATTGTACCCAATCTTGTGTTCAGTCTTGTCTCTCTCTATTCTTTGTATGATCTTGTGAGATTTTATTATTGTATTGTCTCTATGCACGTGCGTCTACAAGATCTAGTTACAATGGTATCAAATCTTACATGCATTTGTGGAGGTGTACTTCTTAGTGTCTGTTCGTGATTTGGCACTTGGTTTGGTTTGTGCTCAGCATTCGTTCATGATTTGATACTTGTTTCAATTTGCATTTGGCATTCGTTCATGATTTGGCACCTCTTTTGATTTGTTTAATCTCATCTGATTTAGGTTTGCATTTTCAATTCACATTTTTTTCTCAAATCTGCTATTGTCCCTATGACACTATTAGACTATCACAAAGTGCATTGTGCATTGTGCTTTTTTCCTATGATACCATCACATTGTTACATTTTGCATTGTCACACTATGCACTGTCACACTATGCATTGTTGCACTATGTGCTATGCCCTATCCCAGTTTTGGTTCGGTTTGTTTTATAAATTGGTTTTAATCAATTCAGTTAATCCATGTGATTACTCTTGAGGCTTACTCCCAAGGCATAGAATTATGGCATAACTATGGCATCTTTGCTTCTCTGGCACTTAGAGAGCAAACAATGCTATGCAATCTGGTACAATCAGATTTGGAAAAGCCTAACTACACCTCTAGATAGAGAGTAGCAAAATCATGAGAAAATGAGGTAAGCAAGCAAGGGGGCTGCTTGCTGGAGTTTATGACTTCACTAAACTAAGTGGGAAACTCCTGGAATGCATACAACTCAAGAAAAAAAGGTGGGATGATGCTTATATAGAGTTTTACTTTTCCTACAATCTAGCTAACCACCCACTATCAGTTTAGGTGCACTTTTTGGTGGCTAATTTGATGAGATTTGAATTTGATTGAGTTTGGTGGAGCTTCTAACTTTATTCCATGACTTCGGGTCCTCCTTTTTTATTGGTCCACTTGCAAAACTCGTGGTTGAGCCTTTTTGCATGATTGAGACTTGGATTTCAACAGACTCGCCATCCATGTCTATTCTATTTTTATCAACTAAGGTCAATTGCTTGTAACCTGGGAGGCATGTTATACTTTATGGGATAATGGAATGTTAAATGGACTTTAATGTCTTGAGGTTTTCAATGTGATTGTGTTTTGATTTAGCAAGTGAAGAACCATGGGGGCATGAATGCACATGGATTTACTCAATATATTTTTGAAGATATTTAAAACATAGTATTTTATATATTTTTGTGAAAGTAGTAGATCGCTTAGAAAGGCACATTTTGTAAATAAAGCAGAATTTTTGTAAATGCACACTTTTCAAAGCACAACCCTCATGTATCTTCTATTTAAGACATAATGAAAATACCCATAAATACAAATACTCTGATAGACTCATCCATCACAGTATGTGGGGGGAGATTGTACCCTATCTTGTGTTCAATCTTGTCTCTCTCTCTATTCTCTGTGTGCTCTTCTAAGATTTTGTCATTGTATTATCTTTGTGTACATGCATCTACAAGATCCGGTTACACTATGTGTGTATTAACTTGAAAAAAGTTAATCTAGCCACAATCAAGGATAGTTATATGCTTCCTATTATATAACACATTCGAATGTGTTGCCGCTAAGGAAGTGTATAGTTTCCTAGATGGATTTTCAAGTTATAACCAAGTGGCCTTAACCCCTAAAGATCAACACAAGATGGCTTTTGCCATGGAATGGGGAGTCTATGCCTTTCATGTGATACCATTTGGGCTCACGAATGCCCCTACTATGTTTTAGAAACTAATGTGTCCTTCATTTAAGGATCTTCTACGAAAGAATTTAGAGGTCTATGTGGATCATTTATATGCACATTCCCACATAAAATAGAATCGTGTACCAAATTTGAGAAATATTTGATAAATACAGAGAATATTGAGTGTTTTAAAATCTAGAAAAATGTGTATTCATGGTGCGATAAGGGAGAATTTTGGGTCATATAGCCTCAACAAACAATATATTGATTGACAAAGATAAACTAAGATCCATTGCAGACTTGCCTTGACCTAAAACGATAAAGGAAGTACAAGCCTTTATGGGTCATTGTGGTTACTATATACAATTTACACATGTATGCAATAGTAGTCAGGTCATTGTACAATTTTTTAACCAATTTTGAGTGGACTGATAAATATGGAAAGTTATTTTTTGAGCTCAAAAGAGAATTGTGCTCAGCCCAGATTCTAACAACTCTTAACTAGAAAAAACCATTCCACATCCATGTAGATGCCTCCAATTTTGATATTGGATATTTTTTATAATAACCCACAGACAAAAGGAATATAGACTTACCCATATCCTATGCCAATAGACAAGTAAACACAGTAGAGAGGAATTACACGACAATAGTGTGCAAAGGATTAGGCATGATTTATGTAGTGACTAGATTTCAACATGGTCTCTTGGCCAATAACTTTAAGTTCCTTACAAAACATCAAGCCTTATTGTATTTGGTTAACAAACCTTTCAATGTAAGATGATTAATAAGATGATTTCTCTTACTAATGGAATATGATTTTGAGTAGTGGTGAGGAAAGGAAAAACCCACCTACTAGTCTACCACCTCTCATGAATCACTTCATGATAATCATTGCAAGGAGTGTCGGATGGACTTCTTGATGAGTAACTATTCAACATAGAAGTGGTTCCTAAATAGGCAAAATAGCTAGTACCATCGTGAGTCCTAAACCTCTCAATCAGACTATAAATACTAGCAAGAAAGAAAGTGATTAGATCGCAAAAGTATCAAATACTAGTAGGTAGAATTTTTAAGCAAGATGACCAAGGAAGCTTATCTTATTGTGTGAATGAGGAAGAGTATTAGAAGTGGTTACAATAGGCACATGTAGATGCACTTGACCACCACTACTTTAAGCATAGAACAATTCAAACTCTGAAGTGCTTATGAGTATATTGGCCCACAATGGAGTCACATGTGCATAATATGATAAAGCATTTCCAAATTGGTATTCATACACCTCGAATGGAGTATGCCACTCCATACCATATTTCTTGATACTTGAATGGAGTAATCCATTGGTCAATTTTTTGAAAACAAGAACCTTCCCAAGGATACAACATTATCTAAACAAAGGATCTTAGCTCAATAAGCCCATGATTATGCATTAATTAGAGATAATATGTACAAAGATGATAGAGATGTTTACTTATGATTATGCATATATGAAAATGATCATTTCAGAATCTAAAAAATGGCACACAACAATGTTGCAAGTGGACACTTTGGTCCTTATCATGATATTAATGCTATTCTATTTTTCAAACTCTGCACATGGATGCTCATACCTATGTGAAAACTTGTCACATTTGTTAGAGGGCTCAATACGCTATTAGTGTGTGCAAAGCTAAAAGTAAGGCTTGTGAATGATGTGTGTGTAACTCTCCTCCCATCATTTTATATCCTCTTGTATTCTAAAAATAGCAAAGATCTAGAATGATCTAGTGCCACCATGTGGCCATCATGCAACACTCATCCCCATTACCATTGAATACCTTAGGATATCCCCCAAACTTGGGACCTTGGCTATGGCTGGCCCTTGTCCCACACGTACATGGAACGGTATATGTAGACCAATGTCTGACACTCTCTCCCCCTTCCAAAGATCATTGTCCTCAATTATCAATGAGGGAAAGTACTTGCAAACTAGAGCTTCTCATTCCCAAGTAGGGTCAGTAAGCGGTAATCCTCTCTAGGCTATTAGATACTCCTAGATGACACGGTTCCTCAACCATTTTTGTCTCCAATCTAGTATCTTGTTTGGACAATGATTTGTGCTATCACTTTTTTGCAAAGAAACAATACCCTCTATTAGATTATCCTCCCTAGAAATAGACTTTCTAAATTTAGTGACATGAAACTATGGCATGAATCCCAATGCTCCTAGTACCATGGCATGAACAAAGTTTACTTTTGAGATGAACTATGGCATGAATCCCAATGCTCCCAATACCGTAGGAATGCCAAAGAGATGTCCTAGTGATTCGGAGTTCTTAGCGAACCTCCGAGAAAAACTAGAAATATCTAAAGCCAAGATGCAACAACCAGTTTATAGGGCAAAAGTGTATGCTAATAGGAAGAGATCTCCTAGATCCTTTGAGGAAGGAGATAGAGTATTTCTTTAGGTACTAGCTAGATCTACTTCACTATCCATAGGGAAGTGTAGTAGGCTTTCACCAAGGTTTTGTGGAGCTTGGAAGATAGTAAAGAAGCTAAGTCATGCTACATACCGATTAGAGCTGTTGGAAAATAATGTCTCATTGATTGGAAATTGGTCCATATAACTCAGAGACTCCAACATTAGTAGCACGTTATAGTGATGCCTCTAACAACAAATCGGGTTGGTGCAATGGCTACGATATTGTATTCCCATCCCAGCGACCATGTTTCGAATCCTAGAAACGGCACAACGCGGAAGATGTTCAAAATTTTGCTTTATTAAAAGCTATGGATAGCGGACGGACAATAAAGCGATAACGTTTTCCGTATGCGATCACAAGCGTTTCCAATCCTAGATTTTTTATCAAGGCGAGAGCTCTTTGGAAGTAGCTTTATTCAATCAAAGCTCTACTATATAAGAGACTATTTGGGATCACTTGAAGTATCCTTCACCTAGTATTCAACACAAGTTTGGAGCTTGGACCTCAATAGAGGTGGTGTTTCGTCTAGCACATGGGGCAGCCATGGTGCTAACTTGAAGCATGTTGAGGAGCAGCTATGGAGTTCTTCTTAATGATTCTTCTTGGAGAAGATGAAGGGTGTGCTCACACTCTAGCTCATGGAGAGGAGGTTATATCTTGTTCATGGCAAGAAGACTTAGTCATTAGCAGCTTGATGGTGAGGATCGGCCTTCTATTGAAGATTATCTTCTACAAGAGGATGTCGGGCTACATCAAAGACATTACCTGAATACTTAACATAAGATTCAAACGTTGGAAATGAGGTAGGACCTTGGCTCATGTCACAGGTCCATGGTTCCATAGGTCCAGCATATACAACATTAATTTAGCAATCTTCAATATTGACAAAACATGAACATACCACAACTTAATCATACAGATGGTGAGATAAAGATAGAGAAAGAATAGACGACATGTGTAAGGTGTTACGTAAGCCATCGCTTACTCATAGTATCATATATACCAATGTTCAATGTACAATGTGGGAGCAAAACTATCAACCACTCTATGTGATGAGAAATAGATGGAAGAGTGAATGTACAAATGTAACAAACATATTCAGATGTATGGGCAGTAATCTGAATACACATGAGATGTGTGACCTTATAGGTTATAGAAGAGTGAATATGAGTGACTGAAAGAGGAAGGATCAGTGTGAAACTGATAATCAACAAACCCTCATCTAACCTTAGGCTATGGAAGACCCTAAGTCAAATACGTGTGTGAAAAGATCACATACACAAACATCTCATCAAAATATGCATAAAGCATATACGTACTGTTTCTCTTGTACCTATGCCGAATAGGACTCCTCCTGATATGGACGCCACGGCCTCCATAAACTTCAAGTAGTACATGTGTGCATAAAGAGAATATGTACCTGAATACTTAACATAAGATGTAAATCTTATGTTAACCACCATCCAATGTCTTTGACGTAGCCCGACATCCTCTTGTAGAAGATAATCTTCAACTACAACATGTAGACGGCCGATCCTCACCATCAAGCTGCTAATGACCAAGTCTTCTTGCCATGAACAAGAGATAACCTCCTCTCCATGAGCTAGAGTGTGAGCACACCCTTCATCTTCTCCAAGAAGAATCATTAAGAAGAACTCCATAGCCGCTCCTCAACATGCTTCAAGTTAGCACCATGGCTGCCCCATGTGCTAGACGAAACACCACCTCTATTGAGGTCCAAGCTCCAATCTTGTGTTGAAATAGTCGCTTATATAGTAGAGCTTTGATTGAATAAAGCTACTTCCAAAAAGCTCTCGCCTTGATAAAAAATCTAGGATCGGAAACACTTTGTGATCGCATACAGAAAACGTTATCGCTTTATTGTCCGTCCGCTATCCATAGCTTTTAATAAAGCAAAATTTTGAACTTCTTCCGCGTTGCGCCGTTTCCAGGATTCGGACCATGGTCGCTGGGATGGGAGTCCAATATCATAGCCATTGTGCCAACCCGATTTGTTGTTAGAGGCACTACTATAACGTGCTACTAATGCTGTAGTCTCTGAATTATATGGACCAATTTCCAACCAATGAGACATTGTTTTCCAACAATCCCCCCTACAATGTCATATTGGTAAAAATTGAACTGTATCTGCAAACTATCAAAGCTGCAAATTACCACAAGCTTCAAGCTTGTACTCCCGCACATTAGATCTTGTTCTTCAAAAGTCTTCTTCAAAACTGAATTTGACTTTTCTTCAAAAAACCTAAACTTGCTGAATTCGAACCATAATACTTGAGAAAATATGCAAACTAGATATCCAATAGTGTACTTATCAAGCAATCACTGCTTGACATCAAATATAGCATGAACTGTCTCTGAACCTGCTATCTCCTATTTTCAAAAACCTGAAAACATACACTAGGATTCACATATTTGCATTTACCTTACGACAAAAGTTTCTCAACGTACTTCTACTGTGTCATGTAAATACACTAAACATAATCAAGAACTGAATCCTGGAACCTGTGACTCAAAACTCACAACTTAGTGTATTATGAACATTGTTGGTTCATCTTTGACTGTACTCAAGTCAAATCAACTCAACTCAATTGAAATCAACTGAAATATGAGTAAAAATCTATGATGTCATCATGTCTTCATCCTTTAAATCCTTCATACCTCTTTCCTTCAAAACCTGGTATAAGCATATATGTGCGCACTTCTCAAATATACCTTTCTGAAATATCAAGCTTCTCTTTCAATAGAACTCTGGAACCTTCTCCTAAATAGGAACACCCTAACAGGAACTTTCTCCAGACATTCTCCTTCTTCCTTCTTCTTTCAAAGCTGAAACATAAAGAGAACCTGACAAAGGAAATTTAGGAATACCTGAAATAGGAGTACCTATAAATATGAATCTGCATTCTTTCACATATGGCTGAAAATAAGTCTTCATGTTTCGTCACCCCCCTAGATGACTTAACACTAGTATCCAGTATTCTTCAAATATATCAGACTTTATGAAATCTCAAACATCTTCCTTCATAAATCTGATGTTTAGTGATCAATACATGTATCTGAAACAAAATTTCTGAATCCTTTTTATTAGCATTGCGCAGATGCCAATAGCTTTTCATGTCATTCCTCAGCTTCCCAAAATCTAGAATAAGGTTAGCTGATCCAATAAAAACTTTGCTGAAAGCATTTTAGGATTCATAACCTTCTGCAACATAACAAGTATCTTCTCCTATCTCTCTGCAACACAAATTTGATAGAATCAGAATCTTTGACTTACTTCTTCCAATGTTAAGAATCTTCACAAACAAAGGATAAACAACTGACTCATAAATACTCAAGATCATACAAGATCTATGATCTCTCCTGTGTAGAATCTGCTCTCATCAAACCTTCATGACTGAATGTTTGATTTGCTACCTGAATGTCTCCAAGTGTCCATGCTTCTCAAAAAGTTGTAAAACTTTTCTTCAAACAAATCCGTTCCAAGAATCTGTAACTCCTACTTGAAACATAAGTGGACAAACTTCTCACCTTGAGAACTCCAAAAGCTGCAAGTTGATACTTCAGAACTTTCATATTTTACCCGGGTGAAATGTGATAGTACCTGCTTGATTTTTGTTTGGCTAACTCCACTTCTCAATCAAGTGATAGGATCTGATGGAACACCTTTTTGAATACAAACATGTATCCAAAAGTCTAGACAATCATAGAAAGTAGATTCTTCATTGACTTGTACATCAACAAGACTAAATTTTCTGAAGTTTTCTGAAAATATTGAATATGAGGTAACCTTTTCCAAACATAAAACCTCAACCCAAGTCCAACATCTGCTACAAAAAACTCTTTTACCTTAAGAGTTAGATAAAGAAGAAATATACTTCTCTGCAACTTGTCATATACCAAGTAGCAATGTATTGACACTCCAAGAATTCTGTGAGGGAATATATAAGCTGCCTGCTCAAAAGCTTCAACTAAAACATAACTCATACACATATGAGTCACAACATATATCTGCTGCTTTTTCTTTCTCTCAATGCAATTCTTTGTCAAATCTACTAAAGCATGGCCAAGTGTAATGCAAAACAAGAAACTGCTTATTCTTCACACAAGATGTTCTCGTAGACTTGTCTTTGGGTGTAGAGGATAAAATAGGAAAAGTATATGGAAAATATATGAGAAAAGGAAGCCTTACTTTTCTTTTGGAAATGATGGACTTTCTTCTTCTGCATCTTTCTTCCACCTGATGATGTCAACATCTTCAAACTTCTCTTCCATACCTTTTGTTCTCTTCATCTTGAAGTAGCAAACACTCTTGACTTCTTCGAATGAACTTTTCTCTTCCTCTAATACTAAGAGTAAGAGACAAAACAAACATGGTATACAAATGGAAGTGAATATAGAATCATGTTTTATCATCTCCTCATATCTCTGAATCTAAATCTTGATTCAAATGTCTAAAATGACTAAATTCACCAATCTTTTGTATGAATGATGAATTACCCTTCTAGAGTTACCTTCTCTAGATACATTTGTACCTTGATATTCAACCAACTTACAACAGAAAATTGGCTAAAAACAAGAAACTCATCCCATCTTCACATTTGTCTTCTTAGATGAGCCTTCTTGCCATGAAAGAGATCTCTCAAAAATCTCTAGAAAAACCTCTAGATACCTGTTTTGATGTAGCCTTTAACTTTCAAATGATGAAAGCGTATAAAAGCACTCCTTGAAACCTTCAAATCTCTTCATAACTGCTCTTCTAAGATATGACCTGCAAATGATAATCTGATAGTAAAAACTGATACCTGTGATTTGATGTTGATTTGATTCCTTCATCTTCTCTAAACCATTGTTCTTCCTTGAATTTGAAGTAGTCTTCTCTTCATCAAGTATGGGTCTTCAAATAATACTTTTGTAAAGTATTTGCATACTCTTCCAAAAATATTTGGCTGCTAACAGATCATCAACTTCATACTCCACACTGATGAATACACATGTGACTGAATTGTCTAATTCTCAAATCTCTACTCATCTAGATTAAGTGTGTATGTCAAATGTCAAATGTTAGAAGATGCTCTTAAATCATATGTTGTAAACCTAAAAGTCTGGGAACCTGGGATTATGAATGAGCCTTAATGCATTGATGCCAAAGATCTAAAGTTCTGAAACCAAAACCTTAGTGCTCTGATACCAAACATTGGAAATGAGGTAGGCCCTTGGCTCATGTCACAGATCCATGGTTCCATAGGTCCAGCATATACAACAAGAGCTTCCTCCATATTGCAAAGTCCATCCATTATCCAATGTCAGTAAACTTAGAAAGTACATTTCCACGGAAGAATCGAATTGAAGGTATTGTTTCTTTGCACGAAAGTGATAGCACAGATCATTCTCCGGATAAGATACTAGATGAGAGATAGAAATGGTTGAGGAATCGTGTCATCCAGGAGTATCTAGTAGCCTGGGGAGTATTGCCGATTACTAACTCTACTTGGGAATCAGAAGCTCTGGTTTGCAAGTACTTTCCCTCATTGATCATTGGACAATGATCTTTAGAAGGGGGAGAAAGTTTCAGACATTGATCTATGCAAACCCTTCCATGTGTGTGGGACAAGGCCTAGCCATAGCCAAGGTCCCAAACTCGGGGGATCTCCTAAGGTACTCAATGGTAATGGGAACGAGTGTTGCATGATGATGAATAGCCACAATCAAAGCTCTAAACAAAGTTGTGACTAAATCCAAAAGCTAGCTTATGGCCACTCTCTGGAAACATCTCTTAGAAAGCAATCCACAGCAACAAGAATTTTTGGATTTGGATCTCAATTGACCAACATATGGCCATTGAAGGGTGAAGACGGGTGGTCCAAAGGCTATGATAGGAGAACTTTAGCTATGGCAAAGGAAATAAATTTGAAAATTCTGTATGAGAAGCTTCCTTCAATAGACAAGGGTGTGCATGCATGTTCCTTTATCCCACATATGCACTCTAAAGCAATGAAGGCAAGGATATATAGAGCTTGGTCTTCTTATACTTTCACAAGAAGAAGAAGAGATGAGCATGAGCCTCACTCTCTCTCCCCTCCTTGTGAATCGAGCAGTGCTCACGCGTGTAGACAAGATGCTGACGGACTCCTTGGGCCCTTGTAGCGGGGGGGAGAGCTATGGGCTCCTCTCTACTTCCCACCAAACACTCCTTTTGCTCCCTTCTCCACAAAGTGCTCAATGGCAGTTGCCACATGCAAATTCTCCCAAAGAAGATGATGATCATAATCATGCCAAATGCCAAAAAAAAATCACACGAGAGAAATACCAGATGTGAGAAAAACTAAAAATAAGGCTTGTGAATGATGTGTGTGCAACTCTCCTCCCATCCTTTTATATCCTCTTGTATTCTAAAAATAGCAATGATGTGGAATGATCTAGTGTTGCCATGTGGCCACCATGTAGCACTCATTCCCATCACCATTGAATACCTTAGGATATCCCCAAGCTTAGGACCTTGGCTATGGTTGGCCCTTGTTCCACACACACATGGAATGGTCTCTGTAGACCAATGTCTGACAATTAGGAAAAATGAAATGCCCTTGAGACCCATGATGGGAGGACATGTGTTTTCTAAGTGGGGAAAATACTTAATAGGACCTATCGAACCCCTTGCAAAATCTCTCATGTAGATTTTATCATTGTTGCAATGGACTATTAAACTAAATGGGTAGACATGAAAGCCATGTATAAGAAAGATGGAGAAATCACTGCTAAGTTCTTATTCGAAAATGTATTCACTAGATATGGAATTCTCATTGAGCTAGTCAATGATAGGGGTATAGATTTCTTGAATGAAGTCATTGAGCATCTACTTCAAGAGTTCATGGTAATACAGAAGAGGTCAACCTCTTATCACCCCTAGGAAAATGGACAACTTGAAAGTACCAATAAGATCTTATGAAAGGTATTGACTAAATTAGTGGATAATAAATGTTCTAATTGCGAAGAATAACTATGACATACTATTTGGGCATATCAAGTGTCCAAAAAAATGGTATTCAATGCCACCCCCTTTCATATGAAATTTAATGTTGCGCTACCATTAGAATTTTTGATACCTAAATTGAAAGTAGCACAAGAGCATCACTCAAAAAAACATGAGTTATCATCAAGAATATCGGATTTGGAATGCCTAGAAGAGATGAGATTATGAGCAATAGCAAGATATATGCAGCAAAGAAAGAGACAAAGGCCTACTTTCACACACATATAAAAGAAAAAGGCTTAAAATTTGGCAACTTAGTGCTAGTTTACACATTGAAATAGCATGCTTTAATTTGGAAAAACACAATTATACACACATCACTTTCTCACAATCTTCATATCATCCCCACATCTCCACGCATTGACAATCACAAGGTGGATCTCCATTGAGCTTGATACTCTTCATTGTTCCATGAGTGACACAAAGGTCAAAATTTCCAAAAATTTATCAAGAATTCCTAAAATATGTGAATTTTTTTGTCGACAATCACCTAAAGTACTTGTGATGTCCTATGAGGTAGACAATCATAATGGATCTCCTATGATTTCTTTCTCAATGATTTCCAATGCATCATGGCTACCCCAATTGTTCACAACACAATGTAATCATAATGCCTTTCAACAATTGTGATATGTTTGTTGTGATGCCTTAGTAATCATGATGTCTCTCAAACATCTTGATTTCCTAGGATGAAATCTTTCATAAAGAGCAATCACGATGGCTCTACAAATGTTTCTCAAACGATTTCATTGAAAATGGGAAATCTTGATTTTGTGAAACTTGAATCTCCATGTACATTAGTCCAAATTTGATGAAAATGGCAATCATGGTAGAGCATACCTAGAGGATGCATCCCACAAACTTTTGTGTGAATGACATCATGAAAAGAGTGTACTGAGCAGGAAAAGTTCTTTAATCTCTCTCCTCTCACTATTATTATTATCTCTTCGCTCTCTATTATTACAATTTTTCCTCACTCAAAAGTGAATAAATGACTAGATTTTAAGTCATTCAAGAGAAATCATAGGAGAACATTGCAGACCTTTTCACAAAGGCTTTGCCTAGGGAGAAGTTTGAAGCTTTCCACAAAGCTTTGGGTTTACTTCCTTTTATGGATTGATTGCACATAGCTTGGGACTTCCTTATACATGAATGCTAGCTCCTTGTTCACCAAATCACTCCCAAGGGGGATTTTTTGATATATTTAGGTAGTGACATGTGTGAACACACTCGGACTGCCGGGGAACTTTTCTCCCTCTTTAGGAGGTTTTTTCCACCCAGCTTGTACATATGCCTATAGCCATAACGGGTTACTTATCTTTGTACATTCTAGTGGTAATACATTCAGTATTGTGTGTTGTGCTCCAAGCTTCTCCTTCTTCCTTGTGGTCTTCGATTGGCATGCAAATTCTAGTCCTTCCACACAATTGAATCTAATTAATTAACTTATTTTGATGTAATTACTACGTTTTAATTCAATAAACTCCTCTTCTAAACTACAAACTTACACAAAATGATTATTAAGTTAAGAATTTTCTCTAAAATGAGAACTTATCCAAGAAATTTATCAAAAAAGCACTATTCTACTTTGTTTAATCTCTACATAGCTATCATAATCACTCTCACATTGGATAAAAGTATTTATCTTCCAAAAATAGAGCCAAGAAATGGTGTTATTGCATGCATATAGGAAGGATTGAACATTTGTTAATGTCAATCCAAGAAGTAATCTCGATTGGGAGCACAAAAACCAAGAGAGAGCTCAAATGAGTGCAATCAAAAAAAGAAAGTAGGTAAACCTTGGATATGTGAATAGCTAGAGCATTTTCAGCCCATATAGGTCAAATTAAAGGAAACTCACCACTTCTCGCATATTCTTGAATTCATCTTGAAGATATTTACATGTCCATGCAAGAATAAAATCAACCAAAATCACCTATGTATAGATATTCCTCTCTATGTAGCTAGGAGACAAACATAGTAGCTAGGAGACAAACACAGACTCATGAAATGGCTTGCAACATGTATGTTGGACTCTATAGGACTGAAATTGGGCTCTCCATAGATATTACACACCTTGAGAGACATGTTAAAATGTATAGGGAACACAAATGAAGAGAAAGTGAAGGAAAGAGTGATGCACCAATTTCAAGGTAGACCTCTTTGATTGTGAAGTAAAAATGTTTACAAAAGAAGGTCCACTGAGCTTTAGAAAAAAAATGTCGCCTTGTTCATACCAAAATGGCTAGTCTCGCTAAACATAGGCCTAGAGATATAATTGAGCTATTAATAGGTTGTTGGGAGATTAATATCTCAATTAGCTAGCCTAGATAAAAAGCTAGCACTCCTAGAATGAGAAGATAACATGTATTGCATAAATTCTACAAAAAACATTAGTATGCATACCTACCAATGTGTTTCGAACAAAACGAGGATATCTTCTTCAACTTCCACCACTGGCACTTATCATTTTCTTTCTTGACTTGCAAAAAGATTCAATCTGAGAATAGCATTAACATAAAAAAAATCTTCTTTTTATCCTTCCTTCATCTTCATTCTAGTTCATCCTAAGAGCCTTTCATTTACACTTGAGTGCTCGTAAATTGAGCAATAGTCCATTTTCTCTTCCCATTAATAGAATGGTATAATTGATGAACATTGATTTGAAGTAGAAGTGTCTTAGTTTAATCTATGAGCTCTCCTATGCTACTAAAGAATAACATAATAATGCCAATATCTTACTAGTTAATGGAGCAAAAGAAAATTAATTTATATCATGCAACATATAATTTGCATTATCTACATATTGGTGATATAGATAACCATGCAAGACGTCTATATATTGCAAACGAGTTCTAATAAGTTCAAAGTAAAACACGTGGATTGTCGTTGGATTACAAGTTTATCAAAATACACTAATTATTGGTGAGGATTATGGCACATGCGTAGAGTTTATGGTGTGGTAGTGATTGTGGCCATGCACCCTTTTTAACACATGAAGGTGAGGTATTAAAAGCTTTAAATGGAGTTCTCAACCATGAAGATGCCCAGCCATTGGTCTACATCAAGTGAAGAAAAGAAAAGATGAAGGAAATGGAGTTCTCAAAGCAAAATAAGTCTCATGAACATATTCCCAAGGATTCAATCATAATCAAATGATGGAGATGAAGAAGAGGAGCAAGAAGCAACAAACGGTTTGAAATTTGGATACTTTTTTATCCTCCAGTCCCTATGTGAAAGATCATGTAGAAAATACACATGTTTGTTTGTGAAGGAAAAATAAATGAATTCGATTGGTCCATTTAAATCAAGAATGTATCAAAGGATCAATTTTCCCTATAAAAGGGTGAGTCCATTCTTCTTATTTTTTCTTCCCAAGGATTGAGAACTTGAGTGATTAATGCAACTAGAGAACCTTTGAGTCTAAACCCTTGAGTTAACCTTTGTCTCCATTCGTGAGAGAAACCATTATGGATCGTTAGATTCATTAAGCTTGTAATCTTTTCAAATCTTGATTAGTAAATACATCCTACATCTTTTAGTACAAATAACATTGTTGAGGATCTATGATGACCATGAAGTCAAATTTGGTGTGTGAAGATTAACTTCAACAAGCTTGGTGAATTATTCAACATGTTTTTATGCAATATGAACATGGATTTATGAGTTGTGAATTCAAGTATTCAAGGTAAATTTCTTATTTCCAAATCTATTAACATTGTTTTAAATGGTAAATTTGTATGTTTCGATGACTTTAATCAATTGATGTTGCATCATTTACCATAAGTTAAAGAAAATTTACACTAGGAATCTTTGTGAGCAAGCATTGACCCCATAAATGCACCTTCACAAATGTGAACCTCACATGAAAAATTTGGGCTTTGATGTGCAAAAGTTTAGGCTTTGATGTGAAAAAGTTTTAATGTCTTTAGCAAAGATCACATGAAAAATGATTCATCATTGTTGAAAATGAAAACTATGCAAGCTTTAGGTGGATAAAGGGGTCAAAAGACCTTAATGGAAAAAATCAGGAGAGGCATCCAAAATCCATAAAAGAAGGTGAAGAGTCATCAAATGTATGGAAGTCTTGTAGGTCATTGAAGACCAAGAGACATATAGTCAAGAAGGCTCAAGGAGAGAGCCATCCAAGGCTCAAGGAGCCAAAACTCAGTTGTTCAAGCTTGGAAAAATGCAGAGGAGGACATTACATGCACAGAGAAGGAGTAAGGAGGAGCTATCAAGCCCACACCCCCTCTACTCTCTTGTAGGCATAGACATAGTTTGCTTATAACAATTGTAACTCTTTGTGTACATATCAAATTCAAGATATTTAAAGTGCATTCTGTAGCTTATACATGTATATTAGTTTAATTAAGAGGGTTCTTGAAATCAATTTTATATGCTGAGAAATTGGTGTATCTTTGTCGCCCTAATTTTTGCATATCCTACATCTCTGCATAGTCTTTTTTTTATAGCATTGTTGATTGAACTAAACATATCCATTTGAGGTGTTCTATAGCTTCTTGGAAATCTTATGAACGACAATAAGTGTGGTTAAAAGCTCAAGTGATTTGGATTAGTGAAAGGTAGGTGCATTAGATTTTTGCTATAGGGTAGCAGAAAAGGTGTATCAAGGGACCTAGGTATTAGGTTCATTCCACTTACATTGTGAAAATCTAAGGGATTAAATTCCATCTGTTGGTACCAAAGCAAGAAACATCCTTTTAAGACTCTAGCAAAAGGACACAAAATCTTGGAAATCAAGGCTAAGAGGTACATTTTAGTCTAACCCTAATTTCCCATTCATTATGGCATATCTAGGTTAA
Source organism: Ceratopteris richardii (assembly GCA_020310875.1). Lineage (NCBI taxonomy): Eukaryota > Viridiplantae > Streptophyta > Polypodiopsida > Polypodiales > Pteridaceae > Ceratopteris > Ceratopteris richardii. The sequence continues at coordinate 80,068,115 of CM035424.1, read as the reverse complement.
AAAGTGGAGTTTCTTGACAAAGACAACTACCAGTCATGGAGGTTTAGAGTCATGAACTACCTCATGAGCAAAGGTTTATGGCCTATTGTGTGTGGAGATGAAGATAACCCCAATGTGGATCCCAAAGCTCCAAAGATCACCAATCCAAGACTCAAGATGTTGAAGAATTGGGAGGAAAGAAATAGTAGAGCTATCTTTCCACAAGAAGTAGAAAGTTGCAACTCAAGAATGAACTCCATTCTTTGAAGAAGGGTAGTGGTCAATCTATTGTTGACTACACCTTGAGGGTGATGGAGTTGAGGGAGCAATCGGCATCCATTAGCTACAAAGTAGATGAGGAAGACCTTGTGCAAATTACCCTCAATGGGCTGAGAGGGGAAGACAATTTGAAACCCCTCATTACTACCATCTTATATAGAGATCCTCTACCAACTCATGAGGAGTTGACCCACACCTAGTGACAGAAGAGGTTGACATAGCAGACACATCCAAGAAGAATGGTCACTCACAGGTCCTATATACTAGCAAAGGCAAAGGCAAGAGTGGAAAGAAGGGGAAAGGAGGAAAAAGCAAGTGGAAGCAGTCCAAGGAAGAGGATTCAGATTCAGAAGAAGATAGCAAGGCATCATCTTCAAGGAAGGGCAAGAATGGCAAAGGGAAGAAAAACCCTCATCAAGGTAAAACTTGTTTTATATGTGGTAAGCAGAATCATATTTCTTCAAATTTTTGGTTCAAGGATGACAAAGGCAAGAAGAAGAAGGAGCAAGGGAATTATGCTAACAACTACAAGGAGGAGGATGAAAAGGAGACCCTCCTAGCCATGAGACATGGCTACACTAGTGATCTCAAGGACACAAAGTGTACATAGACTCTGGATGTTCTAATCACATGTCATGTATGGAGGAATCTTTTGTTCATATGTAGGCCCCAAGCTCAAAATGTTGTGTGGAGATAGGAGATAACACTGAACATCCCATTAGACATGTGGGAGATGTGAAACTAGGTGAAGGTAAATCTCTCAAGACTCTTAAAGACATGTTCCATCTAAAACTGCATTTCTGAATGGTGAGTTGCATGAAGAAGTGTATGTTTTTTAGCCCCATGGCTTTGTGGACAAAGGGCATGAAAACCAAGTATGCAGGTTGAAAAAGCCATTACATGGTTTGAAACAAGCACCACATGCTTGGTATGAAAAGATACATGCCTATCTAATTGCACATGGTTTTGAGAACAATCCAACTGAAAGCACCTTATATGTTAAGCATGCAAATGATGTGCTTTTGATCATTGTTGTCTATGTGGATGGCATGTTACTCATTGGTTCTCGTGAGAAGCATATTGCTGATTTTAAGGTTGATTTGCATGCCTCATTTGAGATGTCAGATTTGGGGCATTTGCATCATTATTTGGGCATTTAGTTTATGCAAGTTCATTGCGGATTAGCTTTGTGCTAAACCAAATATATTCACACATTATTTCAATGTTTTGGCCTTGAGATCTACAAACCTATTGCCATTCCTATGGATATAGGTTTACGATTGAGTCTTCATGATGTTGGAGATCCATTTGATGCTAATCTCTATCAGCATGATGTTGGATGCTTGATTTACTGATGCATTATTGGGCTAGATATTCAGTTTGCTATCTCACAAATGAGCAGGCTTATGCATTGCCCAGGTGTCAAGCATTGGCAGGCGGTTAAGTGCATCTTTCACTACTTGAGTGGTACCCTCCTACTTGGATTGTTTTATCCCAAGGGGGGATCACTACCACTAGATTTACATGCTTTTTTTTTACTTTGACTAGGCTGGTTGCTATGACACTTGTGTGTTCACTAGTGAATTTTGCTTCATGCTTGGTAGCTCATGTATATCTTGTTTGAGCAAGAAGCAGCCTACTATGGCCACTTCTGGTTGTGAGGTTGAGTATAGGGTAGCTTTCATAGTAACTGTTGAGTGTGTGTGGCTTAGATGCCTTATGGATGATTTGGGTGTTGGTCAGCCAGACATCTTCACTTGACAGTAAGAGTGCATTGGCACTTGTGAGGAACCCTATGTTCCATGTTCACACTAAGCACATTGAGGTCCACTATCATTATGTTAGGGAGAGGTTCTCTATTGGAGAGATCATTTTGGCATATGTGCCCACACAGGAGAACATTGTAGACATTTTAACAAATGCTCTACCTAGGGAGAAGTTTGAAGCTTTCTACAAAGCAAAAATCTTACTTCCTTTTGCGGATTGATTCCATATAGCTTGGCACTTGGTTATACATCAGTGCCAACTCCTTGTTCATCACATCACTTCCAGGGCGGATTTGTTGATATATTTAGGTAGTGATGTTCGTAAACACACTAGGATTGTTGGGGCACTTTTTGTCCTCTTTAGGAGATTTTTTTCCCCCGGCTTGTATATACGCCTATAGCCCTCACAAGTTACTAATCTGTTTTTTATATAAAGGAAGTTCAGCCATAGCCTACTCTCCCGGACTTGTATTAAATGAAATGAAAAGAAAAGTACAAGTGAAGGGGACTAGTGCCCATGGGACCCCCAAAATTCCACAGAGCAAGGGTAGATCTTACAGAGTTTAGATAGCATTACAAAGAAGTTTAATCATCCTCTCATTGCCCCCATGTGGGACCCACTTGGGTTTAATCTTGTTGTTGATCAGAAGGAGCACTTTATGATGTCTGAAAGGGGGGGATATTTTACAGTTGGCGATTCTTTTTTTGAGGAGCAATAGAGATTTCTCAATTGACCACTCTTTGGGGGAGTCCCCAAAATTATAACCACATCTTTCCCGCTATATCTTCTAGAGGACCTCCCCTCTAATGGCATCCCAGAGAGTAGCCGAGCATCCTATCACTTCTCCCAGCATAGCTTGTTTCTAGCTGATATGCCTCTGAGTTCTGATTTTCTTCCTAACTATCTGCCAGAGCCTATTGGAGTTGGGACAAGAAAAGAAGATGTGGCCAACATCTTCAATGGACCGACAGAAGTGCTTGCACCAAGGAGACACCCCACAAATTCAGCTCACCTTTAGGTTGGTCTAGATTCCCCAATGGAGAATTTTCCATAAAAGGACAGATTTTTTGTTTTCTATGAGAGGGTGCCAAATATCCATGAACTCCATATCCCACCACAGCCCCATCCAGGATAGGCACCACTTCTTGTTGAGGTTGATCTGATAGTCAATGTTTCCTTTGATATTCAGGATTTTTATTAGGCAATTACCATTATGCCATTTGAGACCCAGTTAGCATGGTGAGTCATCTCCCATTAGAAGATGGACTTTAGGGGGTCCCAGGCAAGATGTTGGCTTTGTAGAATATTCCATTCTTCATAGGTAATGTTGACGCTAGGGTCTATATCCTTGAAGTTGATCCATTGGTTAGTGTCTTGTTTCTAGAGATGTTTCCATTTTCTAAAGCCCTTGTTCCAGAGCCTCTTGGCACTATGAGTGTTCCAAGACTCCATGTTCTTGATGCCATGGATCCAAAACCAGATAGAGTCGTTCTGTTTGATATCGATCGCCCACTTCCAATCTTCACTGATTCTTCTGAAGCTTTTGACTTTATTCCAACTCTTCCATAAGAAGCACACCAGATTCGAGCCTTTTGGGAAAACCGGGGTTGGGGAAATAAAAGTGTCATAGTGTCAAGATTCTTCCAAATCAAGAATCCCACAAATGTTAGGTCATTCTTGTTTCTAAAGATCAACTTGGCCCAAGAAGTCTCCCCATTGTACCAAGTCTTAATCATCCATTTTGCCATAAGTTTGTTAGCCATACATCAAATGTCCAAAATACCAAGGCCCCCACAATCCCTTTGGCTGGTGCAAATGAACCATTTGATTTAGGCACCCCCCTCCTATTGTGGATCGTGGTCTCCCATCCACAAGAAGTTTCTACAAATACTTTCCAATTTAGACAGCTCTTGCTCTTTCGATCTCCAACAAGTGAGGAAGTAGATGGTCGATGAAATGAGGAATTTGTTAATGACCATAGTGTGAGTCGCCAGATTAATTTGCATACCTCTCCAATAGTTTAGTTTGCTTTCCAGTCTGGTCAGGAACCAGTTCCACCATTGCTCCAACGAGATATCAAAGCCCAATGGAATCCCAAGCAGCTTGAAAATTTGGTCTGGGGGAATGATTTGGCATCCATGTTCAAAGAGAAGGTCGAGTTGGATCCTGACAATAACTCTGAAAGCGATCTTTGAGTGGTTGATTTTGGATTCAGAGGCTTTGCAGAAAGTATCGAGACACCTCCAAAACATCTCTAGGCTAGTATGGCCATTGTGAATAAATGTGTTCATGTCATCAGCAAAAAGTCTCATGGTGATCTGGCCATGCGTACTAGGCAATGAGAGACCTTTGATATTACCAACTTCCACCTGTTGTTCCACTAGCCTGCTTAGACCTTCCGTGGCAATGGCAAAGTGAAGGGGGGTTAATAGGCATCCTTGTATAATCGATCACTTTAATTTGATCGCCTTCAAAAGGTGGTCGTTAACATTAACTTGAGTCGACGCATTCCCCAATAGGATCGAGATCATTTTGGTGAATTTTTTGCTGCAACCAAGATCCTTAAGTGATTGCATAATATAGTCCCATTCCAGCCTATCGTAAGCTTTGTCGAGGTCGATCTTGAGGAAAACTACATCTTATCTTGACTCATCTATGAATTCTATACCTTCCCAAATATCAATAATGGCTTCCAATATGGAACTTCCCTTGATGAAAACTTTTTAGCCCTCACTTAACCAAACTCTCAGATGACCTAAAATTCTATTGGCTATGACTTTAGCAATGACCTTATCTTCCATTTGAAGCATCGTAATTGGATGCCAGTTCTCAATTCTGTTCTTTTCCCCTTTTTTTGTGGATTAACTTGATGATGCCATTGTTGAGACAAGTCGGGACTGCTCCAAACGCGTCTTGCGAGACTAAACAAAGAGGGGTGGCGAAAACCAATTTGAAGGACTTAAAGAAATCATTCATGATTCCATCCGGCCTCAAGCTTTTCCCGCTTGGAAGGGCATCAATGACCTCAATTATTTAATTTTCTGAGATAGGGGCCTCTAGCATGGCGTGAAGGTTGTATGGGATCCTCTCAGATGATACTCTAGATATGGCCGACATGCAATCCTATATATGAGGGGAGAGGGGAGTTGAGATTCCCAAGAGTCTCATAAAGTGTCCTTCAATGATTCTGATATTTTCCTCTTCTGTATTGCAAACATCTCCATTTGAGTCTAGCCATAAGGGTATCAAATCTCTATTTTGTTTCCTTTTCAGAATTCTGCACATCTCTTTGGTGGGCCTGTCGACTTTGCCCACCCACCACTCCTTAAAGAATATTTGTAAATTTTTCCTTTGTATTTCTTCCTCATATCTCAACAACACTCTGATTCTATGAAGACCCTTCTAGGAATGAGCTTTTCATTTGTTCACTTCCTCCTCAAATCTCTAGGGTCTATGATAAAGGGCTTCTCTACTCCTGTGTCAAACAGTTTGAAGCATCTTCCTGGTTCTTAACATGATGTGCCGTGACTTATCAATTGCACGTCTCCAACCTGTAGCTGGGGATGAACAGGTGGTGAATGCTTTCTTCCACACTTCAACAATTTCTTGATGATGGAGGGGAGAGAGAAAGAAGTCGAGCAAGCATGAAACTAAGGAGCCTTACGGGTATTGGTGAGAGGTTGGAATGAGATAGTGATTGGGTAGTGATCAAAGATGGTGAGGTCAATGCTTTGTGAGATGGAAGGATGGACCCACTGATGAATAATGCTCTGAGCAATGTAGCTTCTATCCAAATGGGCTTTCCTCAAGTCCTCACCTGCTTGGAGACTTGACCAAGAGAAGCCATTGGAATCTTTGAATTCGACCAAATCCAAATGCAGTTTGGTTTTGTCCCAAGTTTCTTTCTCTTGAATGTCGATGGCATAGCCCTTGTTGTTCCATCTATCTGCAGGGTCCTCCACCATGTTGAAGTCACTGCAAATAAGCACATTGTGTGGGAGAGAGTCCACGGAGGCCCAGGTATCCTGTCTCTCCAACTCTCTATTTGGGGCATACATAAAAGCTAATGTGAATCGAAAGGGGGCACCAAAGGTAACGAAAATCCACCAATGGCTCTGATCTTCAATGGATTTCTCAAGCTTTTCAAACCAGAATTGATTTATACCAATTACAGTCCCTCCGGACCCCTGGGGGTGCGACATCGATAGCCAAACATGGGTCAAGGAGACATGTCTAAGACATTTTTGGAGATCTGCACCATCAATTTTAGTCTCTTGGATACATATAAAATCAGGGTTTAGGCTAATGTCTCGGAGCCATTGACCAATGATGATCACTCTTGAGGGGTCAGTCAGCCCCCTAGCATTTAATGAGATGATGATCATAGTTGTAAGTTACCCCCTTTGCGCGCAGGGTCCTTATCCTTTCTCCTCTTGGATTCGTCTTTTGTTTTCGTTGGGAGGGGGTCCTGACTTAGTAATTTGTTCTTGTGGGGGCTTATCCAGGGTATCTCAATAGGTTGTTTTCCCATGCAGGTAGCCTCATGTTAGAATGGGCCAGAAACCTTTTTTGGAATAGTTGATCCAATAATGGAACTTTCACTATCCATATTTTCTTCGTTAGTAGTGGTAAATACATCTTCTTTTCTTGTAGTGTAGCCCTCATGATAGATTTCTTTGTTGTTAGGGACCTCTAGCGCTTTGTCATTCGTGTCCACCTCAAACTGATTCATGCCTAGGTAATCAAGCTCATTAATCTCCTTTTCCAGATTGCAATACAAGTTGTTTGGGGGGTATCCAGAATGCGGTTCCTCTCACGAGAAGCCCTAGGACTTCTTTTCCTTCTTATTTTCCTTCTTCTTTTGACTTCTGTGAACCCATCTGAGTCGGTTTTTGGGTTTTGTGAGCCCTTAGATTCCTCATCATTCGTCGGGCAATTCAATGTTTCATTGATGTCTTGAATTTTTCGGGAAGCTTCTTGTTTTTGTTTGCTTTTTTGTCTCAACAAGAAATCTTTAATCCTATGGCCTTGTTGTCCACAACAAAAACACATGTTAGGTAGGTTTTTATAATTGACGTCTTGTTCCCAGACTTCCCCTTCCCCAGGTCCACTTTGATCTTTGTTGGAAGCGACGTGCTGAGGTCAGTGTCGACACAGATTTGAGGGTGCCATCGAGCATTGAACGAGTGCCTCACACCTTCATAAATGAGACCACCAACATCCTCCCGCGAATCCAATGACTTTTCAATTGGAGCCACAATGTCCCACATGAAGTTGTATAAGAAGTACGGAAGGTTAGTGAGCTCGACCCATAAGAGATTTAGATTTGTTGGGAATAAAATCTGGGGACCATCTAAACAAGCACAAGGTCGCCCGCCCGAGCATCAAGTTCCAACACTGAGGGTTTGGAATGCCATATCTTCATTCTCAAAGACTAGCAACATATGACTAGCCGATAAGAGTTAACACTTGCAGACAATCAACCTGCGGGGGAGCCACTGGCACACGGTATCGAGCAGAGGCCTAGGGCCAAACACTTGTCCGACGAGACAAAATTTCTTGAGCTCTTATTGCTTTGACATAATTGAAGCTCTACTTAGTGAGACCAAGGGAGGCTCAGGGGTCCCATGAGCCACACAAGATCCCCCCTCCAAAATAGGGGCCAAGTTACCAATCACCCCCTGGATTAGGACCAGGTTGCTTTTCACAAGGGAATGGGTTGCCAAAGCCATGACTGGGGCCACAAAAGACCTTTTAGCTATCGACCGTGATCCCTGAAAAAGATCCAATAGCTATCAACCCTTTACATGTTCGAGGGTCAGCCCAAAACACAAAGGAGTGAGACAATAAAAAAAAGGAAGCCTCTAGGAGGAACCTACATGACCTTCAACCTACCAAAGAAGAACCTTGAAAGGAAAGCGCCATAGTGCTACATAAATTCTAAACATGTAAGAGAAACTCCCTTCCCTAAGCACACACCAAAGGAATTTTCTATGCTAATAATGGGAGTCCTATGTGATCATCCCGCATGATGATTTTAGGAAGAACCCTTTGGGCAATGATTATGGCACCAATCCTTCCTTCTTGCACTGAAGGACAGCTCAAAATACCTCCACCAACTCTTTCCTCAGCTTTGAAACTTCTATGCTTGCTTACTCCTCGGATGGAACAATGTGTGATGATACTCTGCCCCATGTGGTGATACTTCCCCCATTGTTGATTTTTGATGGCTGTAATGCCCGTTTTGGCCATTTTTTATCGTAAAATAAGGTCAAAAATTTTATACGACCTTCAAAAAATACATTAAAATCAGCAAATACAGGTATGATATGTACATAACCTTCAAAATTGAAGGACATGGTCGACCGTCAAAATACAACACTGCTTCCCCAAGCCCCGATGGCAAAATGTGATGATACAAAGGCTATCACATGCCCCACCAAACGATATGTGGCTATACGAAGGCTGCCCATGTGATATATGCCCCACCAAGTGTACGTGACGATACGAAGACTAGCACACGTGAGGATACTGGATGCCCGTGATGAGACCCGATGGCTGCCACCTCGCGTGACGATACTGTGGTGAGCCAACGATATTGCCACGAATGATATGCGGAGCTCAACGATACCACCACCGGCGATACTCGAAGCTCAGAGAAACCATCGTTAGTGGCAATACACGCGGCAACGATTGAAGCGTTTTCCACAAGGTGCACCTTTCAAGTTTTTACTTGGAAAAATCCATGAGAGGGCAGCATTATTTCAATGCCTTTGAATAGCGAAGGAGATGGAGTTGAAGACTTCCAATACTGTCAACGCAGCAAAACACTTCGCCAATCGATCTTTTTCAAGATCTCTTCTTGCCTCTCTGTAGCTCAAACATAAGCACCACCTCCTTTACTTGTCAATCCACAGACCATGAGGACTTGTATGAAGACCGTGAGCATGTGAAGGCACAAATGTGTGAGTGAGAAGCACACTAGCATGCACATACATACACACACATACGCACACAAGGCAAGATCAAAGAGAGGAACAATGGAAACCTTCAATTGCATAAGAACTCTCTTGTAAAAGCTCTATTCTCTAACAAGCCAACCTCAAAGATGCTCCCCCAAAAATGAGCTCTCTAGCTCTTTTTATAGTTTTTTGAGTAGTTTTGACCTTGTCCAAACCTAGTGTCTAGCCTAGTTAAAATTTAGGTTCTAGGGCTTATTTGAGGGCTGAAAAGGAGTCTAAAAATTATGAAAATTGGTAGGATGATACTTCTAATACTCCTCAAGCCGAGGATTCCTTGACTTGAAGAAAATGGAGTTACAAAAAGGTGAAATGATATTTACAATGGTGTGAGTGATCGAAATCATTGTTTTTGTAGAGGATTCTTCTGAAAATATACACTTCTTGGAGCTCCCTACTTGCTCCTTCTTCTTGTGTGTCCACTTTTTTTATGTGCTTCCATGCTTGTGGTTGACCTTGAGTTCCAACACTCCCCCCCCTCTCGAGTTTGTCGTCCCTGACAGACCCTTGTTGTAGTGGTTGTTCCATGTAGTGCTGTGAGAGGTAGTCTCCATCCTGTATGAGCAAGAGCCATCTATCTTCCAAATGTAGCAGGGTCGGTTGTCTAATTCTTCATTTGTCACTGCTAGCTGTTGTAAGTCTTAGTCCCTTTGTAGGTGTTTCTTCCTTGGATTCTAGCAAATGTGTCGTTATGAGCTACAAAAACTGCTAGTTGCTCAAAAGAGGTTGTCAACGTTGATTTGGAGCAATTGCTGGCTTTGAAGTGCCTCCTATGTATTAATGTTGTCACCTGGATGTCCTCTAGATCTTCCAAAGATGATGTTCATAGTAGTCATGCCAAGTACTCGTAACCCATAATGAGTGACGGGTTAGTGTGTCAGTGCATGGGTTGAAGAAAGTATGTGTCTTGTGCACAACCTTGTAATGTGGCCCTATGCATGCGTACTCGAGGAATGCATTTCAAAATATATGGTGCAAAAAAAAAATTGTGGGTCTTGAGCTAAGTGCTCAAGGGTATGTTGACGAGGAGGTTTGCTAATCTATCATTGTTATAATGTTGCCCAAGTAGGAGATTCTTACCATGGTGAATGGTCATTCTATGTGGATCTCTTCGTGTTGTACACGTGTCATTGTGATGGACCATTGGCTGGTCTATCATTGTCGATGAATGTCCTTCTTGATGGTCCATTGATGAGAATCTTCGAGCGCCTGGTCCTGTCCCCTCTCTTCAAAGCAACATTTTCCAAATACTGAGAATTGAATTTCTTTATATTCCTTGACAAACAGCATTGGGTAACTATACCAAGCTTAGTTTCACTTATCCTCTTTAGCTCACCATAAGCAAGAGTGTTCTCACCCATTATACATACAAGGATTTGTAGGGTACCAGAACTACCCCTTGCAAATATCTCCTTGGATGCTCTTGTACATACATTAGTTAAGCATTGCTCAAGTTGCAGTCCTTCAAGCTCTTCCCTCTTACCATGTTAAGGGCGAACAATAGTTGTGGATGCCATGTTCATGCCAAGTTCTGGACATCTACCAGATAAGGCAGCAATAATATCGTCTGCTAGCCGAGACACACTTCTATCCAAACTGATAAATGTGCAGTCATCAATGATTCCACCTTCAACTAAGCATGACTCATTCATGTTCCATGAGCCAAACCTAGGAACAAGATCTCTCTCTCTCTCTCTCTCTCTCTCTCTCTCTCTCTCTCTCTCTCTCTCTCTCTCTCTCTCTCTCTCTCTCTCTCTCTCTCTCTCTCTCTCTCTCTCTCTCTCTTTGTGTGGACAATGTCACCAAACAAGAAGAAAGATGTTAGTATCAATAAAATAATTTACATATGTCAAATGTGTCTCATGTGCTTGGTATTCTCAAATGTGTCTATGCACGATCGTGTAATGTAGCCCTATATTAATGCTTACGTTGGAAATGCATGACCTAAATGGTGCAAAACACAAGGTTATGCCAAAGGCACATGGTTTTCGCACGTCGAGGCTTCTGATGTTAATTGGGGATGTTGAAGCAAGCTATACTTAGAGGTGTCCATTGGACCTCGAGATGACAATGGATCATTCCTCCTTATAGGGATCCATTTGAGAGCCATGTTCAGCTGCATAGAGATCACCTTGGGCTTCTTCATCTTCATATGGTTTCTTAACTTTTGCATCCCACGTGGTTGGTTCTTTGGTTCTGTGTGGGCTACTAGTGCTTTTGGCTTCCATACCCATACCATTGTTGCTCGTCTTTTGACTCTTGTTGAAGAGGTGAGTTGGCCTTCTTTTGGGCTTGGTGTTTGGTTTTGACCCTTGCCTCGCCTTCGCTTCTTTGTTCAGACTTTTCTCATGTGGGAGAGCATAGGTTGTTGTGTATGTAAGAGCTGCTTGGGTACCCATATTTGAAATTATCTTTGTTGAGCTGCAACTAATTTCTTAGGCACCCAAACTTGTCAAATACCTTGTGGTTGAGTTTCTCCTAGTTTCTTTGTTCATCTTCTCGCCTGGTTGGCTTGACTGGATGGGAATTGTGGGGGCAAGGCTGGTGGTTGTCCTCCTTTTTGTACCCGGATCTGCTTCTTGCTCGGAACTGCTTTCTTATTGAATGGTGTCTTTCTATTTGATATAACAGTTGTCTCGAATTGTTGTGCTTACCTTTGTGGTGGAACTGTTATGGTTGCATTAGTCTTTGAAGAAGAAGAGAGATCCACTCACCTTAGAGCATGTTCATAGAACTTTTGACACATACAACATAAGATTAGTCTTAGAAGAACTAAGAGAATGTGTGACACCTAGATTTGTGAGCGTGCAGTTCTCTAATTCTAATGTAATGCACTGTTCATGTACCCAAACTTGAAGAAGTTGACTTTTTAGGTTTAAGTTGACTGCATGGTCATAGATACCATCTTGACCCAAGGCAAGTGGTTCCGTAAGATTCTCATCTTGACACTAGCATTTTGACTCTCATTGGAACATCTTGAAGATAGATGGGAAGCTCTACCTCACCCAAACAAGGGATTTGCACACCTCCTAATCCTATGAGATAGGCTTCTATGGGATTGATGTTCAATTGCAAGTCTTGGTAGTAGGAAAGTCTAACTGCACTAGTTGTTGCACCTAAGTCAATCAATGCTCTCACAGTCCTTACATTCTCTCTGTGTCCTACCTCTAAGGTCACAAAGGGATGTCGTTTAATTATTCAAGAAGCAATTGCACCTGATGTTTGGCACATGGCCATGTGATATCGTGGGGCTTCAGGATTGACATCTAATCCTAGTCACCTTAACTTATTTTTCCTAATGCGCTCTCTAACCTCTGCCTCTACTTCTTCTATAACCTTTATCTCTTCTTCTTTTTGCTTCTTAGCAGTGTTGAGCCTCCTTAGCATATCCTCTGTAAGTGGTTCTTGATATAGCTTGACTCGACAACCACAAATATAGTTTGGCAAGATGTCACCCTCTAGAGTGGCCAATTGAACCGCACCACTAGTTGAAATTCTATTATGATCATGGGTCCATATCCTCGTTTTTCTAGTTTACGGGTATGCTGCTTTAGTGTGTAAACCAACACTAGGTCTCCTTCTTTCAATCCTTTATCATTGATGTGTGCATCAAAGTATGCCTTTTGTCTTTTCTTTGCAGTGTAGATGTCTGTTGCCACTTGTAGCCTGGTCTCACCTAAGTGTTCTAGATCAAATATTCTAGAGGAAAACACATGTACATTCCACTCCTTGTGCTAATTTTAAGGTCGGAATTAGGAAGTCTAATGGTAGCGCAACATTCTATCCGAAGACCATCTGAAATGGGGTGGCATTGAGTACTGTTTTGTAGTCAACTTGATATGCCCAAATAGCATGATGTAGTTGTTTCTCCCAATCAGAGCATTTATTATTTACCAGTTTTGTCAATACATTACATAGGATCTTATTTGTGCTCTCAACTTGTCCACTAGCTTGTGGATGATAAGGAGCAGACTTCTTATGTATCACCAAGAATTCTTGGAGAAGGTTTTCAATGACTTCATTCAAGAAGTGCATGCCTCTATCACTTACTAACTCTATTGGTAATCCATATCTCGTTAACACATTCTCAAAGAAAAGATTAGCCGTCGTTTGAGCATCATTCTTTGTCATGGATTTTACTTCTACCCACTTTGTAAGGTAGTTTGTGGCTACAATAATGTATTCAGCATTGGAATTTCTAGTTGGTGGGTTAATGGGACCAAGAAAGTCTATACCCCACTTCGAAAATGCACGTCCTCCCATCATTGGCCTCAAAGGCATCTCATCTTTTCTGATCGAATATTGTGCACGTTGACATGTGTCACATCACTTCACATAGGTATGTGCATCCATATGAAGAGTGGGCCACCAAAGTCCTGAGAATAGAATGGTCTTAATTACTCCATCAAGACCAAAGTGTCCACCGGCTATGCCACTGTGTGCCGTTTCTAAGACTTTCAAATAGTTTGATTCATGAACGCACAATCTTAGGTAACCATCTTTGCATCTTCGGTATAGGTTGTCTCCAACTAAGGCATAATCCTGAGCCTCTTGCTCCATGCTTCGTTTTCTTACTAGACTAGCCTCGCTGCGTAGAGTTCCAAAATCTCATAAATTCTACCAATGGAGAACTCCATTCTGGAATTAATGACACGTGATAAAGGATAGCATGCTCCATTGGGGGTCTCTCTTTGCACTTCGAACAATTCTTAATCCACTCATGTACTTCTTTATCCATGTTAGACCAATACACTCCTAAACGTTTGAGATTTTGCAATGTTCGTTGTTTAGAATAGTGATTTCCTAGCAATCCTTCATGGGCTTGTTGCAACCAATTGTGATGTTCATCCTCCTCGACACAACAAGCTAATACACCCTCTGTATCTTGTTTGTACATGCTTCCTGCCAATATTTGATAGTTTTGTGATTTTACACATCCTTATGCATGGGTCCAAAGGTTAGGATTGGTACTAACTTATTTGCCCATTTAGGAACAACTTCTAAATTGAACAGATAAGCATCGGGCAACTCATCAGATGCTCCTTGTGGTGACTCTCTCGAAGTGATGCGAGAAAGATGGTATGCCCTGAGGTGGGTCCTACCTTTCCTGACAACAACTTCAAAATCATATTCCATTAGTAAGAGGAACCATCTTACTAAGCATCTTGTATTGCAATGTTTATTGACTTAATGCTTAGATATCAATGAAAAACTTGAACTTTTTGGCCAATAAATAGTGCCTAAACTTCTTCACTGCATATACCATGCCTAAGCCTTCTCTTTCGATTGTTGTATAGTTTCGTTCGGTTTCGTTGTCTACTAGCATATGCTATAGGCAAATCTAGATTTCCTTCAACATGTGGGTTGTGCTAGAACACATCCTATTGCATGACTGGATGCATCTACATGGACATGGAATGGTTTATTCCAATCAAGAGTGGTCCATATTGGTGTTGTGCACAAAGGTCTCTTCAACTCATTAAAGGAATTTTCACATTCATCATCCCACTGAAAATTTGTCAATAGAGCATAAAGAGGTTTAGCTATGATTTTATACATGTGGATAAACTTGTGGTAATATCCACAATGGCCCATAAAGGCTTGTACCTCTTTAACATTCCTTGGCCTCAACAACTCAGCAATGGCTCTTACTTTATCCTCATCTGTTGGTATTCCGCTCTTAGAAACAATATGACCTAAGATCTTACCTTGACATACCTGAATACACACTTTTCTGGGTTCAGACACACTCGATATTCTCTAGACTTGTTGAAGATTTGTCTGAGCTCAGGGATGTGGTATCTTCTTTCTTGTGAATGGGCACATAAATCATCCACATACACTTCTAAGCTCTTTCACAAGAACTCTTTGAAGACATGACACATGAGTCTTTGGAATGTTGCAGGTGCATTGGTGAGCCCAAATGGCATCACACAGAATGCAAAGATTCCCCACTCTATGGAAAAAGGCATTTTGTGTTGATCTTCTGGGGCTATGGCTACTTGGTTGTAACCTGAAAATCCATCAAGAAAGCTATAAACTTCCTTGCCTGCAACACGCTCAAATAAATGTTCAGGGATTGGAAGCGGATAGCTATCTCTAATTGTAACGGCATTAACTTTTTAAGGTTAATACACACTCACAAGTTCTCATTTTTCTTGGGCACCACTATAATGGGGGACACCCATTCAGTATGCTCAATCTCATAGATAAATCTAGCTTCAATCAATCTATCAATTTCTTCTTTTATTTTAGCTACATAAGTGTCATTATATGTGTAGGGCTTCTGTTTGGTGGGCTTGGTGTCAGCAGTCATGGGGATTGTATGAGAGCAAATTTTTGGATCTACTCCCTTCAAGTCTCTATAGTGCCACGCAAACACATCTCTATATTCCCTTAATAAAGCTACAAGCTCTGCTTCTTCTTCTGCACTTAGGTCTTCTCCTATGTATGTACATCTTTCTGCGTTCTCCTCAATGGCTACAACAACTTTTTTGGTCTTTTCTTTATTATCATATGCTTCTCCTGTAATGGCCTCTCTCCTAGGCATTCATACCAAAATTTTCCAATCTTCAACTTCATATTTCTTGAAATTCTCTAGTACTTCAAACAATGATTCCTCCTCTTCTTGTTTCAATGATTTTCTTTTCTTTTTCTTTTGACTACCTTCACTTCCCTCCCTTGAATTTATAGTCTTAATGCTCGTGAGAGGTTCTTCTTATTTTTGGGTAAATACTCCTACATCTTCTAGATAGTGCTTTTGTGATTTAAAGCAACTATCCATCACAATGGACTCTAGATCATCATCATCCTCTTCTTCTTTTATGACGTCACTAGGGTCACATTCTTTTAGCAAGGGCTCACACATGAACACAGAGATATCATAACCCTCCTCATCACAATGAGGTGTCCATTGTTCTTCATTGATAGCAATGTCCATGGTGGCTAAGATTTCTGGCCAACCATGAGGCTCAAATTCCTCATCTGGAAAAATCATTGGTGTGTAGGCTGGGTCTCTAACTAGTCTATCTCTTGGGGGAATCCCTTCTTCTCTTCTTCTCTCGCCTTTAAGCATTTTTCCTCTTCCTCTACGACTTTACACATCCACAAGTGAGTATCTTCATGCATCCAGGATGGACCAGAAGAACTTCCAGAATGCACAGAGATTGAATCTTCTTGCAGTTTGTGGACAGGATTCCATTGTAGGGGTGCTACATCTCTAAAGGTATAGTCTTTTAGATTGACCTTGGTTGTGACCCCTAAGTGTTGCAAGTACAAGGAGTTGGTTCCCCAATCTTGTACTATTTTCAGTTGTCATCGGAAGGGTCTTCCTAAGATCATCTCATAGACATTATTTTTGCCAAAGTCACATATAACAAAGGTGTGCTCAAACTCTACACCACAAGTGGTTAGATTTATCCCTTCAAGCAATCCTAGAGGTCTTTCAATATGGCCATCAACCATTTGAAGCTTCATTCTAGTTGGTCTTTATGCGGGTTTGCCCCATTGCTTCCACAAGGACATGGTCACAGTCGCAACACTAGCACCTGAATCTAAGATAGCTTTGGTTGTGTAACCTTGGTAGGTGATTGGAAGATAAGTATTACCTTCTTCACCATCACTCATGTCTCATATTTTGTTTAGAGGTATGTCTGGGACTTTTTGCTTAGAGCCCTCTTTTGACACATTGGAATCAAGTTCTAGAACCTGATTTGCCACATGTTTCCATAGCTCGGGTTTTACTTTGAGCAACTCTTCTAAGGTGAGATGACATTGTACCTTTGTGTTCTTCACAACTTCAGTGTTTCTTGGAACCACTGAGTCTTCATTTCTTATCAATATTGTGGGAGCTCTTATCTGAAGAGATTCAAATTCCCATGGGCATGTGAATTGTGGCAACTCTTGTAAAGAATTAGATTCAAAATCTAATCTTTCATCTTCTTGTTTCTCTACCGGGTCTCCATAAATAGATGGAATGTCTTGGGGAAATTGATCATGAAGGTCATCAATTTCAAGAATAGGATGGGGATTACCCTTCTGCTTGGCCCATTTCTCTTCTTGTATTTCCCACAAGAACTCTTGAGAGTATTGTTGAATTGAAAGATGTGCCCCATCATCTATGGAATCGGGAGCATAAACTTGTGGTGGTGGTGATCTCTCTCTTTCAACAACTGGTTGAGTGTGTGGAGGCAAAGAAACCATTGGCTTGCTTGCCAATTGCTCTAGACTTTCTAGTAAGCCTTAGAAATGCAAACCCGATTTGATAGAATCTGTTTGATTGAACATTTTATTGGTCTCAAGCATACCTTGAGCTAGTTCTACCATTTTGATGCACATTTTTGTCCGTTCAATCTCTAAATCTGCTCTTGGGTAACTCTTCTCTAGGTTTGCAATTGTTGGCCCTTCTTGAAGACGAGCATGGTAGGCCTTGAACATCATGTCCAAGCCTTCTGGGGTTGGATCTGCGAGAACATGCCCTGATTGTGGTCGACTTACCATGGGTGGCAGGTGGGATGAAGTGGTGTGGATGGAGTTTCTGCATGCGAGGGGTTTTGAGATGCAATGTTTGCAATTTTTGTTTCTGCATTTCTCGGGCTTTCTTCTAGTTCAAATAACTTTCTAGCCCACTTATGATTGGCCTTCTCTCTGGTATCCTTCCAAGTCCTTGTTTTCCTCTTACTAGGTTCTCTTGATTCACTTGACTCTTATTGTTCAGTTGGTTTTTCTTGTTGTAAGGCTTGTGTCCTAGTAACTTCCTATATAGGAGACACATTAACGCTCCTTGAAATTGAATCCACCACTAAGCCTACCACATTAATTGGTGTAACCTTATGCGCACTAGAGGGGTTCCTTGGACAATCTCTTGGGAGATGTTCTTTGCCACACTCGGGATAAAAGGTTTGTATTGTGATGGCATGTCCTTGTCCTAGAGCTGGTGGATGGGGGCATTCACGAATGAAATGGTTGCCTTGACATCTAAAACATGGTCCTCTAGGGGCTTGTGGTCTTACTTGTCTCAATTGTGGTCAAGGGATAGGATTCGCATACATGACATTGGAGTATTTTGGCTCCCAATTCGGTTCCATAGGTGGTGCCTCATATGGATAAGAATAATTCTCACTATGCTTAGGTGACTCTATGTAATAAGGTTGTGGACTATCTTCATGGGTCATAACTCTAAGCATGAGGATCATTTCTTTGGTAGTCAGAACTCTGAGCATGAGGATCATTCTCTAGGACCAACGGGGCTATTGGCACCAATGCTCTATTAGGGTTCTCCTCTACCACTACATACTTAACTAGAATCACATTGGAAGGAGGTGGCGGTTGGTTTCCTAGGACCGATTGTGGCCTATATAGTGTCTGATATTGTTGTTGGTATTGAGGTTGATATTGTTGTTGTGGCCTAAAATATGGTTGTTGGTGTTGGTTTTGATACCTGCCCTATTGGTAAGGTTGCTAATAATTTTGTCTAACAGCCTTCCTATTGTATGGACAATCTTGAGCCATATGGTTCGTGTATTTCCTCTCAATAGTGAAATATAGAGCATTCATTTCTCTCATGTTCTGGCTTTGCATTAGACATACATTAGCCATGTGGTCTCCTCCATAGTTATAACATCACTTCAATGAGGTCACCCTTGGTGTTTGTCTATTTTGAACTCCTAGCTTCTTGGCCACCTGCTCAGTTATTTCATCTACCTCAGTGAAGGTTCTGGAGGTATGACTAGTAGAACTGTCACAATCCCTATAGACTTTGGACAATTCTAACTCCTCACCAAGTTGTCTTCTATGTCAACGCACACCCGCACACACTCTTCTATGGATCTAGGCTCTTTCAAGTACACGTATGATCTCAACTTTGTGCTTAGTAATCCATCTAAAAACAAAGCCACGTGTATGGCTCGTGTGGGTAACTCTGGAATAGGGCATCTTTCTAAGCATTGTCTGAATCATCTTCCTACAAGTTGCACTGTTTCTTGGGGTGTCTGCTTGAAGCTGTGGATCAAGGATGATGTGTTATGCCTGATACCACTCTTGGAAAATTCTACAATGAATTTGTCTAGCAGTTGACCTATATCTCGATAGTTACAACTACTCAGGGGTTGAAACCAAGCTAAGGCAGTACCCTTAAGAGTCAAACCAATGCCTCACACTAGGTGAACAAATCCTCAACTTGTTCAGCTTTTAACACTTGTTTGAACTCGGCCACATGATCATAAGGATCTCCTGTCCCATCAAAGTAGTTTTTCATTGCCTTGACCACTTGGGAGGGTCTAAGGGTTTTTGGGTACTCTCAGGATCTAAGCAATGGAAAATCATGTTCATCGCTTTGATGCCTATGTGCTTGATATCTCCCTCTTTCATGTCTCTCACCTTCAAATCTTGATCTATCTCTATCCACGTTGTGTGCAAAGCTTACCTGAGGTCTCTCTCTAGCTCTATCCCTCTAGTTTTCATGAGCCTTGGATGATCCTACTCCTTAGAGGCCATGGGAAACACTAGATCTTGGTGGAGGAAAAATCAATTCACTTTGCCAAGTGTATGCATGCTTTCCATGCTCTAAAACCAAGAAAATTTTCTCCGATGTGTTATCCAAGTAGACAACTTTGTCTGGTATCTTCGGATCCTTGAACTCGTAGATGATGACTATTGGGCTAGGTTGATCTCGCTTGAATCTCCAAAAGGCTTCCTTTGTTTCTCTATTCAAGAATAGTTATATACTTTTGTTGTCTTGAGGGATCCAATCTAGAGTGATTACTCTAGTCAAGACTGACTTACCTCTAGGAGTCTTGGGTTCTCATCCTACATCTCCTTGCTCTAGGTCTCTTATCTCGTTCTTGTGAATGATGTTTCCAAACTCATGTGTCCTATCTGGTAAGTTGGTAACCACATACATGGTTCCTTGCTTATCGATATAAGAACCCTCTTCAAACTTGACCACTGGATGTTCAAGTCCAAAGGGTTGATGTAGATTTTTGAGTTGGACCACTGATCAACTTAGGCCATCCTCATAGATGCATGCAACTAATCAGTTGGTCCTAATATACTCCAACTGCGTCTTATAGAGACCTTCTGGTATCTGTAAATAGGCAATAGTAAAAGACATTTCTAAATCACTTGTGTCTGAACTTAGTATGTAGGGATAATCACTAGGTTGTTGTGCCCAAGACTTAGCTATATGATTGACACTAGCCTCAAAAGATCTAATGCTTTGTCTATCCTTGCCTAGGTGTCTACCAGATCTCAGGTTCATAAGCTTTGTCTTCTAGTCCCAAAATCCCCTTTGTATTGCTCAAAAATCCTACGGAGTCCCCTTGGTTTCCTAGCCCCACCTAAGGGTCAACTTCAAAATACTATATAACTTGAAATGAGCTTTCTAACGAGCTCAAAATCACTCAAAATGGAGTTCATATGAGGAAGTTAGTCCAACCAAGCTTTTGGGGGTCAAAACTAGCAAACGGTACCTCTCAAAGAATCATGATTTTTTGCAATTTAGGGAGCCAAAAAAATGTTTTTTTTACAAGTGTCACAACTAAAGAATCACGATTCTCTCGAATTCTACAATCCAAAGAATCGTGACTTTCTCAAACTCACTAAGTTTAGGGAATCGCAAATTTCTCAAATCTCTAAAAGGAAATCACAATTTTCTCAAAATCACCAAGTCCAAGAAATCGTGAATTTCAAGCGAAGAATTGCGACTTTCTCAAAGCTAGGAAATCGCGACTTTCTTCCAGGAAATTGTGACTTCCTCAAAAGCACTAAGTCCAAAGAATCGTGAACTTCTTCTAGAGAATCGCGATTTTCTCAAATTTTCTAAGTCCAAAGAATCGTGAATTTCTTCCAGAGAACTGCGATTTTCTCAATTTTTCTAAGTCCACAAAATCACGAATTTCTTCCAGAGAATCGCGAATTTCTTCCAAAGAATCACGAATTTCTTCCAAAGAATCGCGAATTTCTCAAAAATGTCCAAGTCCAAAGAATCATGAATTTCTTCCAGAGAATCACGAATTTCTTCCAGAGAATCGTGAATTTCTCAAAAATGCCCAAGTCTAGAGAATCACAAATTTCTTCCAGAGAATCGCGAATTTCTTCCAGATCACGAATTTCTCAAAAATGCCCAAGTTCAAAGAATCACGAATTTCTCAAAATGCATAAACCCAAAGAATCGCGATTTTCTCAAAATCCTAAGTCCAAAGAATCGCGATTTTCTTGAGTCCAACAAGGCCAGATAATCACGACTTTCTCCAAATCCACAAATCTAGAGAATTGCAATTTTCTCAAATTTTCTAAGTCCAGGAAGTCGTAATTTTCTCAAATTCCAAAATGCAAAGAATCGCGATTTTCTGAATTTTCCCAAATCTAGCGAATCTTGATTTTCGCAAAACCTGCAATTCCAAATAATCACGATTTTCTCAAAATTTGCAATTCCAGAGAACCGTGATTTTCTCACTTTCAGAGAATCGTGATTTTTCTCAAAAGATTTTAGGCGGGAAATTTGAATTTTTCAAAGGATCACAATTTTATGAGAAAGTCATAATTTTTTGAGTTTTTAGGCGGGAACTTTGAATTTTTGTGCCAATCCCAAATGTGAAGAAAATCATGAAAAACACAAGAGCATGCACCCTCAACCACTTCCTAGCTCTTTCTTGCACTCCCACACATGAGAAATGATGTAAAAATGGTGAAAATGCACTCAAAAGCGAAATCATTATATGAAGATGAAGATGGTGATAATGGTGATGATGAAGATGGAGAAGAAAAATAAGAAAAATAACAAAAAATGACTATTTCTTACCATCCAACGTCGCAAATCGACGATCTTACCATCACGATGCTCATCCTTGATGCTCTCTCCCTGGCAACGGTGCCAAAATTTGGTGTAGCTCAAGCATAAGCACCACCTCCTTTACTTGTCAATCTGCGGAGACGTGAAGACTGGTATGAAGACCGTGATCATGTGAAGCCACAAATGTGTGATTGAGAAGCACACTAGGATGCACATACATACGCACACACGCACACAAGGCAAGATCAAAGATCGGAACAATGGAAAGCTTCAATTGCATAAGAACTCTCTTGCAAAAGCTCTATTCTCTAACAAGCCAATCTCAAAGATGCTCCCCCAAAAATGAGCTCTCTAGCTCTTTTTATAGTTTTTTGAGTAGTTTTGTCCTTGTTCAGACCTAGTGTTTGGCGTAGTTAAAATTTAGGCTCTAGGGCTTATTTCAGGGCTCAAATGGAGTCTAAAAATTATGAAAATTGGAAGAATGATACTTCTAGTATTCCTCAAGTCGAGGACTCATTGGCTTGAACAAAATGGAATTACAAAAAGGTGAAATGATATTTACAAAAAGGTGAAATGATATTTACAAAAAGGTGCAATGATATTTACAAAAAGGTGAAATCAATGTTTTTGTAGGGGATTCTATTGAAAATTCGACATATACTTCATGGAGCTCCCTACTTGCTCCCTCTTCTTGTCTGTCCACTTTTCTAATGTGCCTCCATGCTTGTGCTTGACCTTGAGTTCCAACACTCTCACTTTGGAGCATTGAGATGGGCCAAGCTATGTGACAACACACACTTCAAATGTTCAAAATTTGAGACTATGACAATAGACGAAGTTATGCGACAGCACACACGCCATCAAGTTATTAATCTTTGTACATTCTAGTGGTAATACATTCAGTATTGGGTGTTGTCCTCCAAGCTTTTTCTTCTTCCTTGTGCTATTCACGTGTTTTTGCAAACCTTAAACTCCAACATTGTTGACAGACCTAAACAGATCGGTGTTCTATAGCTTGTTGGAAAGCTTATGAACCATACTAAGTATCACTAAAAGCTTAGGTGATCTGGATCAATGTAAGGTAGGTGAATTAGAGTTTCGTTGTAGGGTAGTAGAAAAGGTGTATGAAGGGACTTAGGTATTGGGTTCATTTCACTTCTATTGTGTAAATCTGAGGGATTAAATTCCATCAATCATGACATATTTGAAACCTTTCTTAATGACTTGCTTCTTTTGATTTAGTCATTTATAGAATAACTTGAAAGTGAGAACTTAGAAAATAAAATAAAAAATTGTTCCATCAAAATTTCTTTAAATAAAAAGCTTGTTTAAATCAAAGTTTCATTGTCAGCCGAGTGGTGTAGACTGTCGAAAACATCCTCACACATGAATCCTTTTCAGATTTTGTAAACTTTACCATTTTAAGTAGTTTATTTCCTTAAAGAAACATAGAAGCAATACTTCTGAAACAGTCGACTTAATGTATCAATGTTTGACCCCAAGTTTTGATTCTATTAAACATTTGCTTTCACATCCGAAAACTACATTTCATAGAATAGATTACATTGTGTTGATGTACCGATTATCTGCCACACAACACGATACATGATCTCTTTTCACAGCTTCTAATGTATGGATTTTCTGCCCAAACTTGATACATTTGTTCAGTACTGGATCAGTGGGGCTACTTTGGATGTAATTTTTGATACATTTGTTCAATACTGGATCAATGGGGCTACTTTGGATGTACATTTTCGTGTGAGGTCACTTATGTGGTTACTATGGAAGAAGGCCCTACCCTCCAAACGTAGAAGCCATAAGTAGAATCCTAGGTATGCACATCAATTAATGAGGTGAGGCTTTTTCTTGGTGTTTGTGTATTCTACTCTATTTGGATTTCTGATTATGCTTATGTTGCTAATGATTTTTACCAACTATTGAGAGAGGACAAAATTTTTTTTTGGGCAAATTGTCATTCAAGTGTTATGAGGAAGCTCAAAGGACTATTACTTGAAGCTCTAGCCTTGAGGAAAGCAAATTACAAAAATGGCAGGCCATTATCTTGATTATTGATGCAAGTCCCATTGGCATAGGTTGGGTGATAGGACAAGATGATGATGATGATGGGAAGCGATATGCTATTTGTTTTGGAGCAAAAATTCTTTATGAAAGACAAAAGAAATACCCACAAATAAAAAGGGAACTATGGGAAATTGTCATCGCTTTGAAGAGAGATATGGAGTTTTTCATTGGAGTTTGTGTCATTGTTGAGACCGATTGCCTACCTCTTCCAGATATGATTTTAAACTATTCTATACTTGATATTGCTATGTTAAGATGGATTTCATACATAATCTTCATCAATCCCGAATTCATTCACAATGCAACTAATCATAATCCTGTTGTTGACATGCTCTCAAGAGCAAGGTTTGATGAGAATGATGAGTATAATTATGTTAATGCCACTAAACTTCTGAATGAGAATTTTGAAAATGAAAGATTTAATAGTGATGAATATGATGATGAGTGGCATGAGATTGGTGAATATTTTAGTACATGTTCATCTAATTCAAAGTTTTCTAGAAATAAGTTTAGAGATATAAGAAAATGTTCTTATAATTTCTTTTTGACATAGGGTCACATTTGGAGATATGCAAATGGGAATCTTCACAAACCTCAAAGACTAGTGGGTAAGAAAAAGCTTCAAAAGAAGGTAATGATAGAAATGAATGACTCATTATGGGTGGGGCATAAAGGAGTTCTTGGCACATATGAAAAGATAAGGGAGAAATATTGGTGGCCAAAAATGTATCTTCATGTGAGGGATTATGTTAACACATGCAAAGAATGTCAAATGCACTCCATTGTGTAGCATCATGATGCACTTCATCCCACTTATCCATTGAATATCCATTATAAGTGGGTAGTTGATTTAGTCACCATGCCCATTGGATTGCAACAAATGCATTACATAGTTCTTGCATGAGAGGACCTAGCTAATCATGTAGAAGTGAGAGCTTTACATACTAAAACTACTCAAAATGTTTGTAAGTTTCTCCTTGAAGATGTATTTTATAGGTTTGTCTATGTGGAGAAGATTGTCGCAGATCATGGTGAACTAGACACTCAAGAGGCTAAGGATTTTTTTGCAAGGTATGGAATTCATTTGTGTTTAAAAATTGCTTACAATCCTGAAGTAAGTGGTAAGATAGATAGGGGAAATCTACCTATTATCAAAGCCATAGAAAATTTTTGTAAAGGTAGGATAAAAGAATGGCCTAAATTCCTTCCCTTTGTTTTATGGGCTAATTGCATGATATGTATTGGAGCCACTAGATTCATGCCTTCTGAGTTGATGTATAGCATTGAGTCACACATTGTTGCATGGACTTCACTATCTTGGAAAGATAATGTATCACATGAAGATTTTCTTGCTTTAAGAATTGAACAAATTGAATAAGGATTAATGAATCTAGAAAAAGCATCTTCTAGACTAAAGAAATCACGTTTTAAAAAAATAAGTACTTTTGACAAGACTCATCGTTTGCATCCACATTCCATTTCTATTAATGATTGGGTCTTAGTCTATGATAGTTCCTTAGATAATCAGTGTGACGCATGTTGAAAGCTCATAAAAAGATGGTTCAGTCCCTATGTAGTCACTCATGTGTATGAAAATGGAACTTACTCACTAAAAGAACTTGATGGAGCTATGTTATGGATAAAAACATTGAATCAAGTGATAGTGAAAATCATGAGATTGATGAAAATGAAGTGGATTTTGAAACATGAAAAAAAAGTGCATTTGATTTTCTTTCTTTCTTAATGGCATTTTTTGTCATAAAACAATACAAAAATACTTTTGTTCTATTTATTCTTTAATAGACTCAAAGGTGTGTTATTTTTGTTTCAGGAAAAACCAAAAAGAAAGCTGGACCTCCAACATTCTATATCTTTCATTTACAAATGATGATGAAAACATGTTTTAAATTTTTTGAAATCATTTGTTATGATAATTATGTATTATCTAATCTTGAGAGTATGGTCTTGTGTTATTTGATAGGAACCAAGATTGTCTCATGTCTTATGAAGAAGAAACCTAACTTCAAATGAGTGGAAATATCTCTTCATCAAAAGCTTTGAATCTTGTATATGCACCATTGTATTTTTTCTCATGCATGTAATGTTTCATTACATAGAGCCATACATTATCAATGGCTTGCATGTAGACACTAAAATTCAACCTATGCATAATCATTCATTTGCACATGAGTGAACGTGAGGTTATGCTTGAATGATTTCCATCCAAGACTATGCCTCATCATCAATGTGCCACCACGAATTTCCAAGTGTCTTTCTTTTGCACCACGTATGTATAAAATTGCACTTCAAGTATGCATGCCTAGGGCAACAGTACAATGCCTTGCATACATACACATGAGTTGAAATGAAAACCCATGCACTAATCCATTTGCACTCAAAAACTTAAGGGTCTAAATAAATTGTGAGAACGTTATGATTGTTCATCCTCTTCATCAAAGAACCACTTGAGAATGCACCATAGTTTCTCTCATGCATTTAAGGAGTATGAAAATTATAGGGCTACATTCCATGGCCTTGCATGAAGGCACATATTTGTTTTTACCCATGCACAATTTGATCTTGAATTCATGAGGAAATATCCTCCCTCCTAATCTTCCATGCTATAATACTTTGATCATTATTGAAACCTCTAAAGGAAGCACATGTTTGGCAGGGGAAAGATGTGGTAGTGATTGTGGCCATGCACCCTCATCACCACATGAAGATGAAGTATTCAAAGTTTTATATGGAGTTCTCAACCATGAAGATGCTCAACCATTGGTCTATGAAGAAAAGCAAAGATGAAGGAAGTAAATGGAGTTCTCAAATCAATGGAAGGCTCAGGAAGGTATTTTCAAGGGTTGTATTATAATCAAATGATGAATATGAAGAAGAGGAGCAAGGTGCAACAAACAGTTTCAAATTTGGACACTTTTTGACCCTCCAATGCCTATGTGAAAGATCATGTAGAAACCATACTTCTTTTTTGTTACAATAGAAAAATAAAATAATTTGATTGGTCCATTTAAATAAAGCATGGATCAAAGGGTCCCTTTTTCCTACAAAAGAACAAGTCCATTCATTTGTTCTTTTTACTTCCCACGAATTGAGAACTTGAGTGCTTAGTGCAATTAGAGAAGCTTTGAGTCTAAACCTTGAGCTAACCTTTGAGTTTCCATTTGTGAGAGAAGCCATTATGTATATTTAGACTCATTAAGCTTGTGATCTTTTCACATCTTGATTAGTAATACATCCTTCATTTTTTAGTACAAATAGCATTATTGAGGGTTTATGATGATGACGAAGTCAAATTTGAAGTGTGAAGATCAACTTCAACAAGCTTGGTGAATTCTTCAACATGTTTTATGCAATATTAACATTCATTTGTGAGTTATGAATTCAAGTATTCAAGATAAATTTCTTATTTCCAACTCTATTAACATTATTTTGAATTCTAAACTTGTATGTTTAGATGATTCTGATCAATTGATGTTGCATCATTTATCATAAGTTGAACAAAATTTGCACTAGGGCTCTTTGTGAGCAAGCCTTAACCCATAAACGCAACTCCACAATGGGAGGCCATTTTCCAAAAGAAAAAACTTCAAGATCCTTAGCAAGGAAGGCCACAATAAAGGACTTCTTGGGAAACTTAAGGATTCACCTTTAGGTAGATCAAGTCTTTGAAGCTTTAAAACGTCGGTGTCAATGCAAGGCTATAATAAAGACAAGGAGGAAAAGATGATAAAGGACCTAAACACTTTTTAGTAGTATAGATATTAAACTTGAAATATGAGTCTTTCACACACATTTCATGATGGTCCATGAGGATCGATACACTATGTGTTGACAGTATACGGGAAGAAGCAAGTACGGACACACATGCAGATCTAGCACTGAGGCAACCCTTCATTTTTTTCAAAACCCTCACATCATTTTAAAGTGATTCTCATCACTACAAACCCTTGTAAATATCATTTCACCTGTTTGTAGCTCCATTTTGTACAAGCCGAGGAGTCCTCGAGCTTGGGGAGCCTTAAAAGTAGTTGCCTGCCAATTTTTATAATTTTTAGATCTCGTTTGGGCCCTCAAATAAGCCCTGGAACCTAATTTTTAACTAGGCCGGACACTAGGTCTGGACAGGGCCAAAGCTAGTCAAAAACTATAAATAGAGCTAGAGAGCTCATTTTTGGGGCTAGCTTCTTGTAGTTTGAGCTTGTATGAGAACTTTGTTGCAATAGAAGTGATTCCATTGTCTTACTCTCTTTGTTCTTGCCGTGTGTGCACGTGTGCGTGTATGTGTGTGCATGCTTGTGTGCTTCTCACTCACGCACTTGTGCTTCCACTTGCTCGTGGTCTTCATACCATCCTCACGTCTCCCCGGATTGACATTAAAGGAGGTGCTACTCATCGCTGAGCTACACCAAATTTTGGCGCCGTTGCCGGGGATCGAGCTTTGAGGACGAGCGTGTGATGGTAAGACGTAGAGAGGACGCGTTGGAATGGTAAGTAGTAGGTAAATTTCTGATTTTTTCTCCATCTCCATCTTCGTCTTCACCTCCTTCTCCATCTCCACCTCCACCTCCTTCTCCACTACATATTCCCTCTTCCTTATCATTCCCTCATTTGTTGTGTGCGAGTTTGAGAGAGAGCGAGTGTGTGTGCTTGTCTTTGTGTGTTTTTTTCATGTTTCTTGCAGGTGGCAGCTCCATCATCATCTTCAGCAAGCTCAGCAGGTACAGAATTTGTCTGCACAGTCCCCGAGGCGTTGAGCTCGAGCTATCGCGACACTCCGAAAATTTCACCCAATCACGATTCTGAGTGCACCACGACACTGCGCAGGCCTAGAGCTCCCAGGATCACTAGATAGAACAGAAAAATTCACCATATCCCGAGCTATCGCGACACCTCACGACCTATCGCGACACTTCGACCTATCGCGACACTTCGACCTATCGCGACACCTCACGAGCTATCGCGACACTTCGACCTATCGCGACACCTCACGACCTATCGCGACACCTCACGACCTATCGTGACACTTCACGAGCTATCGCGACACCTCGACCTATCGCGACACTTCACGAGCTATCGCGACACCTCGACCCGACCTATCGCGACACCTCACGAGCTATCGCGACACTTCGACCTATCGCGACACCTCACGACCTATCGTGACACTTCACGAGCTATCGCGACACCTCGACCTATCGCGACACTTCACGAGCTATCGTGACACCTCGACCTATCGCGACACCTCGACCCGACCTATCGCGATACACGGCCTTTAACGCATGAAAAATTAGGGTTATTTTTTGAGTGATTGGAAGGGTAGTTGAGCTTAATTTTAGGCACCTTCGTATAACTTTAGAACCTTGGAAGTGGGCAAAAGGCCTAGAAACCAGAGAGGGATCTCTTGAACCCTGAGAGCTTGTTTTGACCCTTTAGTGCCTGAATGGTCATAACTTGACCATACGAACTCCGATTGATGAGATTTTGGTCTCGTTGGAAAGCTCGTTGAGAATCCTACGTGGACCTCGACTGGTTTTTGTAAGAATCATACGCGGAGTTTTAGAACATGCATTTTTAAGTTGACCTTTAGGTGGAACTAAGTGGTCCTCAAATTCAGGGGGTACAGTGAGTTACTCCAGGGGGACTAAAATTATTGATGCGTGTCTTTCAATTACTTGTGGTAATAGAGCTATACTAACTGGTGAGCTTTTGCAGGAACTTTGTGTGCACTCAAGGCAATCCAAAGCAAGCTAGCAAGGGAGAGTACCAAGCTTGGGAGAAGGCTTCCTGGGCTTGTGTAGCAGTCTGGTCAACCAGCTAATTGAGGTTGGAAGATCTCTCAACCCTCCTTTGTCAATTCCTAGCCTAGGCTAAGTACGACTTAGGCGTGGTAATTAATTAGGGCAACATTAGGCACGAATCAAGTCCAAGAGTATTAATCAACCAAGTGCAAGAAGTAAATAGGTCTTAAGTGCGAAAACCCTAAGGGACAAAAGGTAAACGAGAATCGATCACTTATCAAGTGCGGAAATTCACTTAAGTACTCCTGACGACGCGATTTCAGACAAGACCATAAACATAATATTCAACTCAAAAGAACAAAGTGATTGGTGCAAATTAACTTGCAACGAGAGTGTGCTTGAGTCCAAGGGGGTAAATAAATCAGGCATATGAACCTTAGATCAGGCAGACACTTAGGCCGAGACAGACAAAGCCTCAGATCTTCTGAAGCTAGTGTCAATCACACTGCCAGATCTTGGGCCCAACAGTTGAGTGATTACCCATACACTCCCAGATCAGAAACCAGTGATTCTGAGATGTCCTATCACATGGAGAGACCAGTAGGTAGTTCAGGGTTGGCTTATCTAGAAAAGCCAGAGGGACCTTACAAGACTCAATTGGAATATATCAGGACGAATCGTCTAGGTGCTCGCATCTACGAAGACGGACTGAGAAGATCGGTGGTCCAGATTAAGAACCCCGATCAACCCCATGGATTAGACCACCCGGTAGTCAAGTTTGAGAATGGAGCATACCTAGATAAAGAGGGGACTATATATGTAGTCACCACTCTTCCTGATAGAACTGATGAGTTTGGAAATGTGATTGCGGAGACCGACATGGGTGATATAGAGCAAGGGAACTTAGAGAGAGAGCCAAGAACTCCCCGTGGTAAATCTGTCTTGACCAGAATCATGACTCCAGAGTGGATTCCACAGGATAATAAAAGCATAGATCTGCTTTTAAACCGAGAAACCGATGAGGCTTTTTGGAGATATAAATCTTCTCAACCTCAGGAAGTGAGTGCTCTCACAATCTATGAGTTTAAAGACCCTGATAGCCCAGGCCAAGTAACCTACCTAGACAATGCATCAGAGAGAATCTTCGTGGTCACTGAGCCTGGCAGACATGCCTACACATGGAAGGGTGAATTTGTTTTTCCCCAACCAAGGTCTAATGTGTCCTTTGGTCACCAAGGAACTGGGACCTCCCAAGCTCATGGGGCTCAAAGAGATAGAAGTAGAGACAAACCTGAGGTAAGTTTTGCCAACTCCCTCGGAAGAGAAAGAACGGGAACAGAAAGGAATAGAGTGGAACCTGAGAGACATAGAACCCCATGGAATCAAAGGAATATTGATGATTTTCCTTTGCCAAGGCCGAGAGAACACACTAGGACCTTGCGACCAACTCAACTGGTGAAGTCCATGAAGAATTACTTCGATGGCACGGGAGACCCTTATGACCATGTGGTAGAATTTCGGCAAGTATTGAAAGCTGAACAGGTAGAGGACCTATTCACACAATATAATGCTTTCGGTCTAACTCTTAGGAACACTGCCCTTACGTGGTTTCAACCACTAAATGAGAGGCATTTCAGAAACATAGACCAGCTCTTAGCGGCATTTATTGTTGAGTTTTCTAAGAGTGGAATCAGGCATAACACCTCCTCACTAATTCATAGCTTCAAACAAACACCTCAAGAGACGGTCAGACTAGCTGGAAGAAGATTTAGACAGTACCTGGAGAGATGCCCCATGCCGGAGTTACCCACACCAGCCAAACAAGTGGCCTTGTTCCTAGATGGATTGTTGAGCACTAAGCTCAGGTCATATGTGTACCTGAAGGATCCCAGAACGATAGAAGAGTGCGTGCGCATGTGCATAGACATTGAGGACAATCTAGGTGAGGAATTAGAACTATCAAAAATCTATAAGGATTCTGATAGCTCTAGTAACCTGACATCTGGTCAATCCACATCCATCGAGGAACTTGCAGAGAAGGTAGCCCAAAAACTAGGTGTCTCTAACAAGCAAATTCCGAGATTTGCCCCAGTTAAGCGGTGTTACAATTGTGGCGGTGAACATATGGCAAGTGTATGTCCCATTATGGCCCAACCCCAGGCGAATCCTAGTAGCCAGTACTGCACCATAGAGCGCAGGTACACCAACCACACTGCACAAGACTGCCCATATAACAAACAAACTGTTAGGCAAAATTATCCTCAGCCCTACCCACAACATGGTAGATACCAGATCAGTACCCACCACAACAATACAACAGACCACAGCAAACTTATCAGCCACCTTACCAAGGGCAGCAGAGACCTCAACCAGTCCTAGTACAGCAACCCCCTGCTCCCACCAATGTGATCCCAGTGAAATATGCATCTACTGAAGAAAATCCGAATAGAGCCATAGTCCCAGTCACCCCATTGCTATCAGACAGTGATCCAAGTGACCATAGTTTTGACTCCACACATATGGATAGCCCACAGGCTTACTACATGCAGTCACCCGAGCATAACGAGTCATACTATTATGAGGACCCAAGTGACAATAGTGGGGAACCTGAGTATGCTAATGTCATGTACACAAACCCCAACTCTAGACCTCAACCTAGGCAGGTACGATCCCCATTTCCTAGAGGACCATGCTTCAGATGTCAGGGAGATCACCTTATACGTGATTGTCCACTACCTGCCCCTACACAACCTCAACCAGTAACCATTCAGGGTTTCTATCAAGACTGCGGGAAAGAGCATCTCCTACGAGATTGCCCAAAGAACCCTAATAACATGCCTAAAATCACTCCTATCAATGTTGTTGGGTTAGTTGCAGACTCCATAGGGAGTGTGACTTCCACTGCACCTGTGCAGGTGATTACAAGAGCCCAGGCACTACAACAAAACCAAGGTGTTGGACAGGAAAAGAGCCCCGAGGTGAGTGAAACAGAGAGCATAACCAAAAAGAGGACTAGAGCCTGGAAGGATAGTCGTGAAAGAATGAAGAGGCAATGGGCAAAAAAGATAAACGAACTTGAAGAAAGCTTGAGAGAAACCAAGGCAAAAATCATAGAGATCAGATCTCAACCGCACTTTCACACATTCCCACCGCTACCATCCCCATCACCCTCCATTCCTCCACCCTCTAATACACCCCACGTAACCCTCCCACCACCCCGAGTAGGATCAGTATTAGCTGACCCCACTCCTGAAGGCTTGGACATGATGTTCAAGGCCTACCAGGCTCGACTTCAAGAAGGGCCAACAGCTGCAAACCTAGACAAGAGTTATCCTAGAGCAGATTTAGAGATTGAACAGATGAAAATGTGCATGAAAATGGTAGAACAAGCTCAAGCTATACTTGAGACTAGTCAAAAGTTCAATCAGACAAACTCTGTCAAGCCGGATTTGCATTTCCAAGGCTTACTAGAAAGATTAAAGCAGTTGGTAAACAAATCACAAGTTTCTTTACCTCCACAGGCTCAACCAGTTGTTGAAAGAGGAAGCTCACCACCAATGGGAGCTTATGTTCCTAATTCCACGGATGCTGGAATACCTCCTTCAATTCAACAGTACTCTCAAGAGTTCTTGCGGGAAATACAAGAAGAGAAATGGGCCAAGGAGAAGGGTGATTCCCCTCCTATTCCTGAGATTGATGATCTTCATGATCAATTTCCCCAAGACATTCCGTCTATCTATGGAGATCAAACAGAGCAACAAGAGGATGAGAGATTAGATTTTGAATCTAATTCGTTACAAGAGTTGCCTCATTTCACAGGCCCATGGGAGTCTGAATCTCTCCAGATCAGAGCTCCCACAATATTGGTGAGAAATGAAAACTCAGTGATTCCAAGAAACACTGATGTTATAAAGAACACTAAGGTTCAATGTCATCTCACTGTAGAGGAGCTGCTCAAGGCAAAACCGGAGCTCTGGAATCATGTGAAGGATCAGGTTCCAGAACTTGAATCCAATATACCAAAAGTAGGCTCTAAGCAAAAAGTTCCAGAGATACCTCTCGACAAGATAGGAGACATGAGCGAAGGTGAAGAAGGTAACACTTATCTTCCGATCACCTATCAAGGTTACACAACCAAAGCAATTGTGGATTCGGGTGCTGGTGTTGCTATTACGACCACCTCCTTGTGGAAGCGATGGGGCAAACCCACCTTAAGACCAACGAGAATGAAACTTCAAATGGCAGATGGTCATTTTGAAAGACCTCTCGGATTGCTTGAAGGGATAACTCTAACCACTTGTGGTGTAGAGTTTGAACATACATTTGCTATATGTGACTTTGAGAAAAATAATGTCTACGAGATGATCCTAGGAAGTACAGGATTGGGGGACCAACTCCTTGTACTTACAGCACTTAGGGGTCACCACCAAGGTCAATCTGAAGGATTACACCTTCAGAGATGTACCACCCCTACAGTGGAATCCTATCCACAAAGTGAAAGAAGATTCTATCTCCGTGCATTCTGGAAGTTCACCTGAACCATCCTGGCTGCATGAAGATACTCACTTGTGGATGTGCAAGGTCGCGGAGGAAGAGGAAAAGCGTCTAAAAGCGAGAGAAGAAGGAACTCCCCCAGGAGATAGACCAATAAAAGACCCAGCCTATACACCGATGATATTTCCAGATGAGGAATTTGAGCCTCATGGTTGGGCAGAAATTTTAGCTACCATGGACATTGCAGTCAATGAAGAACAATGGACACCTCATTGTGATGAGGAGGGTTATGATATTTCAGCGTTCATGTGTCAGCCCTTGTTGGAAGAGTGTGATCCTAGTGAGTTCATAGAAGAAGAAGAGAATGACAATGATCTAGAATCCATTGTAATGGATACTTACTTTGACTCAGAGGAACACTATTTGGAAGATATAGGAGTGTTAACCCAAAAAGAAGAAGAACCCCTCACAAGTATTAAAACGATAAATTCAAAGAAAGGAAGTGAAGGAGGTCAAAAGAAAAAGAAAAGAAAAGCGGTGAAACAAGAGGAGGAAGAATCATTGTTTGAAGTACCAGAAAATTTCAAGAAATATGAAGTGGAAGACCGAAAAATTTTGGTACGAATGCCTAAGAGAGAGGCCATTGTAGGAGAAGCATATGACAATAAAGAAAAGACCAAAAAAATTGTAGTGACCATTGAAGGGAACGACGAACGATGTACGTACATAGGAGATGACCTAAGTGCAGAAGAAGAAGCAGAGCTTGTAGCTCTATTAAGGGAATATAGGGATGTGTTCGCATGGCACTATAGAGACTTGAAAGGAGTAGATCCAGAGATTTGCTCTCATACGATTCCGATGACCGCTGATGCCAAGCCCACCAAACAAAAGCCCTACACATATAATGACAACTATGCAGCCAAAATAAAGGAGGAAATTGACAGGCTGATTGAAGCTGGATTCATCTATGAGATTGAGCACACTGAATGGGTGTCCCCCATTGTAGTGGTGCCCAAGAAGAATGGGAAATTGCGAGTGTGCATTAACCTTAAAAAAGTTAATGCCGCTACGATCAGAGATAGTTATCCACTTCCAATCACCGAACATCTATTGGAGCGTGTTGCAGGCAAGGAAGTTTACAGCTTCCTTGATGGATTTTCAGGTTACAACCAAGTAGCCATTGCCCCCGAAGATCAACACAAAACGGCCTTTGCCACAGAATGGGGAATCTTTGCATTTCGTGTGATGCCATTCGGGCTCACCAATGCACCTGCAACATTCCAAAGACTCATGTGTCATGTCTTCAAAGAGTTCTTGCGAAAGAGCTTAGAAGTATATGTGGATGATTTATGCGCTCATTCCCAAGAAAGAAGTTACCACATCCCCGAGCTCAGACAAATCTTCAACAAGTGTAGAGATTATCGAGTGTGTTTGAACCCAGAGAAGTGTGTGTTCATGGTACGACAAGGTAAGATCTTAGGTCACATTGTTTCTAAGAATGGAATTTCAACAGATGAAGACAAAGTAAGAGCAATAGCAGAGTTGCCAAGACCAAGGAATGTTAAAGAGGTACAAGCCTTTATGGGCCATTGTGGATATTACCGTAGGTTTATCCACATGTATGCCATCATAGCTAAACCTCTTTATGGGTTGTTAACAAATTT
Source organism: Ceratopteris richardii (assembly GCA_020310875.1). NCBI lineage: Eukaryota > Viridiplantae > Streptophyta > Polypodiopsida > Polypodiales > Pteridaceae > Ceratopteris > Ceratopteris richardii. The sequence goes on along the minus strand of CM035424.1, from coordinate 80,032,288 downwards.
TGAGTGGAACGAGGAATGCGAGAATTCCTTCAACGAGCTGAAAAGACGTTTGTGCACAGCACCAATATTGACTACTCCGGATTGGAGCAAACCCTTTCATGTCCATGTAGATGCCTCCAATCATGCAATAGGATGTGTGCTAGCACAACCCACAGGTGAAGGAAACCTAGATTTGCCGATAGCATATGCTAGTAGGCAATTAAATGCAGCTGAGCGAAATTATACCACAACGGAGAGGGAAGGCTTAGGCATGGTATATGCGGTGAAGAAGTTTAGACACTACTTATTGGCCAATAAGTTCAAGTTTTTCACTGATCATCAAGCTTTACTATATTTGGTCAATAAACCTTGCAATACAGGCCGCTTAGTAAGATGGTTCCTCTTACTAATGGAATACGACTTTGAAGTTGTTGTCAGGAAAGGTAGAACTCATCTTAGGGCAGACCATCTTTCTCGCATCACTTCAGGAGAGCCACCGCAAGGAGTGTCTGATGAATTGCCCGATGCTTATTTATTCAATTTAGAAGTTGTTCCTAAATGGGCAAATAAGTTGGTACCAGTCCTAACTTTCGGGCCTGCAAATAAAAATGTTAAAACAAGCAAAGAGGAAATTGTAAAATCACTAAAGTATCAAATATTGGCCGGAAGTATGTACAAGCAAGATGTCGAGGGTGTATTAGCTTGTTGTGTCGAGGACGATGAACATACTAGTTGGTTGCAACAAGCCCATGAAGGATTGCTAGGAAATCACTACTCTAAACAACGAACATTGCAGAATCTAAAACGTTTAGGAGTGTATTGGCGTAGCATGGACAAAGAAATACAGGAGTGGATCCACAATTGCTCAGTGTGCCAGAAGAGACCCCCAGTGGAACATGCCACTCTTTATCACGTGTCATTAATCCCAGATTGGAGTACTCCATTGGTCGAGTTCATGAGATCGGGAACATTACCCAATCAGGCTAGTCTTGCAAGAAAACGGAGCATGGAGCAAGAGGCTCAAGACTATGCCTTAGTAGGAGACAACCTATATCGAAGAGGCAAGGATGGTTACCTAAGACTGTGCATTCATGAATCAGACTATTTGAAAGTCTTAGAAGCGGCACACAGCGGTACTGCAGGTGGACACTTTGGGCCTGACAGAGTAATTAAGACCATTCTATTTTCAGGACTTTGGTGGCCCACTCTTCATATGGATGCACATACTTATGTGAAGAGTTGTGACACATGTCAACGTGCCCAATATCCGATAAGAAAAGATGAAATGCCTTTAAGGCCAATGATGGGAGGACATGCATTTTCAAAGTGGGGTATAGACTTTGTAGGTCCCATCAACCCCCCAGCTAGAAACTCCCATGCAGAATACATTATTGTAGCCACAGATTACCTCACAAAGTGGGTGGAAGTAAAAGCCACGACAAAGAATGATGCTCAAACGACGGCTAAGTTCTTATTCGAAAATGTGTTCACAAGATATGGGTTACCAATAGAGTTGGTTAGTGATAGAGGTACGCACTTCTTGAATGAGGTCATTGAAAATCTCCTTCAAGAATTCATGGTGACACATAAGAAGTCTGCCCCCTATCACCCACAAGCTAACGGACAAGCCGACAGCACGAATAAGGTCCTATGTAACGTATTGACGAAACTTGTAAATAATAAACGCTCGGATTGGGACAAACAACTTCATCATGTTGTTTGGGCATACCGAGTTGCCTACAAAACGGTACTCAATGCTACCCCATTTCAGATGGTCTTCGGACAGAATCCGGTGCTGCCATTAGATTTCCTAATTCCAGCTTTAAGAGTAGCACAAGAGCATGAGTGGAGTGGACATGAGTTGTCCTCTAGGATCTTTGATCTAGAACGTTTAGGTGAGACGAGGTTACGAGCAGCAGCAGGCATCTATGCTGCAAAGAAACGGCAAAAGGCATACTTTGATGCCCATGTGAAGGATAAGGGCTTGAAAGCAGGAGATCTAGTTTTAGTCTACACCTTGAAACAACATGCAAGAAAGTTAGAAAAGAGAGGCTACGGCCCTATGATCATCAATAGGATCTCCACGAGTGGAGCAGTACAACTAGCCACTTTAGAGGGGGATGTACTCCCAAACTATATTAGCGGATGCAGAGTCAAGCTGTATCAGGAACCCCTCACGGAGGAAATGCTAAGTCGACTCAATACTGCTAAGCAACGTAAAGAGGAGGAAAAACAAATTCGAGAAGAAGCACAGGCAGAGGCCTTAGAGCGTATCAGACGAATGAAGTTGAGGAGACAAGGGAGGGATCAGCCTATGACTGACAATCCAGAGTCTCCAGGCTATCACATGGCCATGTGTGAGGCTTCAGGTGAACGTACCCATAAGATAGTGGACCGACGACCTTTTGTGACCCTAGAAATAGGACAAAGAGACAGCACAACAAGCGTGAGGGCTTTAATTGATTCAGGAGCAGCCACAAGTGCAGTTCGGCTTTCTTATTGCCAGCAGCTGCAATTGGAGGTAAATCCCCTAGAAGCATATCTGATAGGATTAGGAGGTGTTGAAACCCCTTGTATGGGAGAGGTGGATCTTCCCCTCTACATACAAGAGGTCCTCATGCCAGCAAAAGTGCTAGTGTGTGAAGACGAGGATCTGACCGAACCTCTTGTCTTAGGCCAAGACTGGATCTATGATCACGCAGTTAACCTCAACCTAAGAAGTGGACTTCTTCAGGCTTGGGTAGGCCAAAGCCGTCTCACGATTGAATTAGAAAATCAAACACTCAAACCAATAGAACAGGCACCAACTCCTGGTCCCTCCAGGAACCCACATGAAGATAACAATGTTGTTCTTGAACAAACTTCTATGGTGCAGAGGATTGTCTATCTTACTAAAGGTACAGGAGCCAATAAGGAGTTCCTAATTGACCCAAAGAAGATTCTAAACGAGCAGACCGAACATCACTCGACACGAAGGAGGCTGCTGATCAAGAGGCAGGAGCGCCAACCCGTGCAACATGGAGCATCTCGTGGCGTGAAGCAGATCTGGATACGCAAGGATGGAAAACCCACAGCTCTAATAGCAGACTCTCAAGGAGACAAGAAACGTGCCTCACCATCAAGGAACAAAGTAAAGAAGCCCCCTAGGATAACCCCTAGGCATACCATTTCTATTTGGGTTCCTAAGCGGTCTATGAAGGCCACCCCTAATGCTAGACAGATATGGGTGCCCAAGGCTTGCTTACAAGCCCAAATTACTTCACCTTCAGGCACTAGGATGAAGCAACTTTCACAAGCACTCGTGGCCAACAACTCAGAAAATGAAAAGATATCTACACCTCTCACGGCCTCCACTCCCATCAACCCTAGGAATGTTTGGAAATGGGTACCCAAAAGGTCCCAAATACATCACACTCTCATCCAGAAACCTTCACCTATCTTTAGCTCTAAGAGCTACGACTCCTCTATCCAAGCGTGGAGAATTAAACTGTGTACTAAACCCCCTGACCCAATTCTGTAAATCCGCCCACACTAACATAGGAGCATTCCGAGCCCATTGCATAACCAAAGCATGCATCTAGGATGACACTGACCTCTAATCACCACTCACACCTATCACAAACACTTCACCACTAACCACTGACCCCCGGGATTGTCATGTTAGTATTGTGAAGGGAACACCATCACATCTTGTTTCCTATGCAACACTAATGTGCCTTTCTTCTTCCAGCAGATAAGCAACCTACTCTCATGGCAACAGCGGCAGGCACAAGCTCTCAGGCAGGATCTGGTGTTCCAATCAACTGGGATGCCATGCCGGTGGAGGCCCCACCAACAGCTCGACCTGAGGAGTTCGTGAATGTGCAGAGGATTCCTATTCCAGATCCACCAAACGGCCTAACCGAAAGAGTAAAGGGGCATTCTCACTGGTTCAATGAGATGCCAGGAGATTTGGGAGACGCGGATCATATCTGGGAATCCAAGATGGAATGTGGAGGAGTGTGGTGGACCTTCCAATTCTTCTCACGAGAATTCGAAGCATTGCAAAATGCAGCTCCACTTCAAGATATCTGGCAAAAAGCAGGATTACAAACTTATTTCAGTGCAGCTCTGCCTAAACCAGATTTCCTCCGGTGCTACTACCTAATTGCCACGCTGAAGCCGACAGGGGATAAGGATCATTCAGGCACATTCTGGGTGCCCTCCTTGTCAAATCTGGAGGAAATGAGGAAGTTCGAATTGAATGTGACTTTAATCAGGGAAGCACTTCAGATGTATGGCACGCATGTACCTTCTGACCGCGACCCCTTGATACCGGAGTCGATGAAAAGCAATAGAATCAAGAAACTAAAAGAAATGTGCGCCCTCACCCCCAACATCGCCATACCTTTGCGGATGTGCCTCCAACACTTCGCATTTCCCGCTCAGGACCGTTTCACTCAACCTCACAAGAAAATATGGTATGGGCTATATCTAGCAGAGACAGGAAGCTTGCCCATTAAGATGCCGGTATGGATCTTAGATCAAGTGTATGAGGCAGGCAAGCGGGGTGTGAGGAAGCCTACTCTTCATGGCTGTTGTGCGCTTACAAGAATCATCTACAGATGTCTTGCATATGATGTGCCTGTTGCCCGAGCCCTAAAGTATGCACAACTGGAGCTGTTCAAAGGGCGGAAGTCAGGGAGCCAGCCTGCAAAACGAATGCGTGGATCGCTCTCCCAGGTAACGATCCCTCAAGAAGCCATGACCGAAGCTTCTCCCCGACCAGAAGCTCAGGTCACACCTTTCACGATCCATCTTCAAGGAGTTCAAGCTAGGGAGGTGGTACAACCCGTTCCATCCGCCCCTCCACTACCTACCGATGCAGAGTTTGCATCTATGGCCACCTTCACGGAAGATCCAAACTTCGATTTTGAAAGATTCCTGCAGACGGTCCCCCTATCCGACAGTGAAGATTCCCCTGACAATGTTGATCCGGGTGCATCAGTCCAAAGAGAACAGCCACGGGGCGAGACCAGCAGAGTACATGGGGAAGAAGTGGCACAACATTCTCAGGACCCAAATACACAAGTTCAGGAAGGTGCACAAAGAAATGAACCAGAAGACAGTGGAGAAGAGGCCCCTGCCTACACGGCACAACTCAGACGGCTATACAAGACCATCAAGCAGGTACAGAGAAGACATAAGATGACAGAAGAGGCGAATAGAGCTCTAGTGAACCAGATGCTCCAAACCGAGAATGTCGACTCACATTTTGTGGAATCATTGAATCTATTGGCAGAGACATGTGGGATCGGGGAAGCATTGAGGACAATGGTCTATCAGGAAAACCCTATCTATGATCAGCGAAGGATTGATATACGGCCACGACACGGGAAAATGATTCAAATGGACGCCTCTACCGCCTTGCCTACTATAATCTCAGAGGATGTTCACATGACGAGCCCAAGTCCCACTGACGAACAAGAGGTAATTACTCACGTACCATCTCCACCGCCACCTTCCATCCACCCTTCAGAACCCTTCTCCACAATCCCTTCGGAACAACCGATATCCACCCATCATGAAACCATTGTACACACCTCCATTCTTACATCCTACCCTTTACCCACATCCAGCACTTCCACCCAAATTTTTGAACCCCACACCGGTCATCCGGCCACCGATCAAACCATAATAGGTCACCCTTCCTATCTCCCCGCCCTTGGACAACCACTTGCCAATAGCCAGACCTCATCCCATCCTTTTCCATTCACCCACACCCAAACCCTATCCACCACTCCCCTAGCAACTGCCTCACACTCAACCCAAGTCACACAACCCTCATTCTGGACAAACCTTGTAAATATACTCCAACAGGTGGATAATTATAATAAAAAGCCCCTTTCCCAACCCCACTCCCCCACATTCACTGCCACCACTATCACACCACCCACCATTCCTGTATTCACAGTGCACGAATCACACACTCTCACGTCCGATCCCATGGACATCTCACCATCCACAGGATCACCCACCACCACTGTTATTCCAACATCACCATGTATCATTTCACTCACGTCGCCATTTCCAAGCACTGTAGGCACAACATCCACTTTTCCCTTTCCCATCTCCCGACCCCTTGCATCTTCCACCTTTACCCCTGCACCCACTTCATTTAGTCTTGCACTCAACACCATGCTCAAAGCTGCGGCCCAACTTAAACAGGAATACAAGTTACTAGAAGAAAACAATAAAGAACTCTGTACTTTGTCAGCCCATCTCCAGGCACGTGTCACTGCCCTGGAGTTATCTAATACGGAATTACAGCAGGAGGTGACTACCCTCCAACAATATCAGGTGGAGCTCGAGTCCACACATGCAGAGAAGAGTAGGGTATCTGAAGAACAACTTAGAGATCAGCTAGCCCGTAACGCTAGACTACAACGAAACATGGCTCTACTCCGACGCCATTTAGCGGCTGCTCAAGAAGAAAACAAAAGACTACAACAACAAAATCAAGACAACCTCGAAGCAGCTATGGAAAATACTCCAGGGGCACCCATTTACCCGGCTAAATTCCAAGCCATCCCCTCAGAGAATATACAACAAATATTAGAATCCTATGCCACTCTCCTAGAAGCTCATGATCAGCTTGCTGACCAAGTCAAAGACCTACAGAAAGCCCAAGTGCCTGCACCACACCAACAAGAACCTAAAGAGATGACCAACGCTGCAACCTCACCAGAGCCGGAATTATCAGTAGCCAGTGAAGTACTAGAGCTACGTCAGAAGGTGGCCAAGTTAAAGATTAAGTTGCTACAATATGAACGACCCCCTTCCCCACCTGAGCAACCCATAAAAGAAGAAGCAGTTATCATTCCAGTGGAGGAAGCATTTGAAGAGAGCTATGAGCCTCAACCTTTTCCCGGAGGCACAATCACAGAGGAGGGACAGGACACTTATGAGGAACCCCCATCGGCATGGATGAAACAGGTAGAAGAAATGGGGCAGACTCATGAAGAACGTATCTCCTACCAGATGTTGGCCATGAAGACCATTGAAGAAACCATACTTCAATCAGACTACTTCAGACATCTGGCCCCTAGAAGACTAATAACCAGCTCAGAATTACAATATAAGCCATACTTTGTACTGTTGGCAGACTACAACGCCGAGATCAAACGTAAGACCAACAAGTACCCAACTTTCGCAACACAATTTGAACCTGAGGACATTCCAGAGGAGGCGCGCAAAGGGAAAATACACCAACCCATCTGGAGACAAAAGCTATTGGAAACCTATCCCGAGATGCTACGGACATGGGACCATGCACCCATGCATTTGAAGTATAACAATTGCTATGGACCAGTGCAACGGAGAAGAACATGGAAGTCATTCGCCATCAAAGTCAAGAACAACGCCAATTGCAAGGAATGGCTCAATTACCCTGCCATTGCACCCCCGAACGGCACGCCTACTGTAGCCTACATGATGGCTACCATCAGACATTGGCTTCCACGCCTCCACCCTATGCCAAATGTGGCTGCCCAGATGATGCTCAAGATCTTCAATATGATGCAGGTTGTGCTCAAAACTTTCCGAAATGTCTGTCATATTCAACCTCTGATTCCCGTGTTTGTTAATGGTAATTATGACCTGCTATATGATATGAGCACCACCCCGAGCATACGAGTTGCTTATGCATGGCACGCACGCATCAGATATCTCCCTGCCTGCTACAAGCAAACTTTCGATGAAATGTTCACCACGGGGTTTTGGGAGTCACACTCCGAAGTGTTCGCACCACGCCCAACCCACCTGCTACATCTATTCGCGTGTGAACAAACCATGCACTCAGAGCTCTACACCACACCACACCCTGATATGCCGGGTGCAGTCAATTGGGAGACCCTCCAGAGAGACTTGGTTCGGGGACTACGCATCAAGGAACACGAAGTGGCAACCGACCTCTTGCAAGAGTACATTGATCAAACGGTGGAGCAGAGGTCTGTCAGAGGCGACAGACGCTAGGGGGGGGAGAGTGTTGACAGTATACGGGAAGAAGCAAGTACGGACACACATGCAGATCTAGCACTGAGGCAACCCTTCATTTTTTTCAAAACCCTCACATCATTTTAAAGTGATTCTCATCACTACAAACCCTTGTAAATATCATTTCACCTGTTTGTAGCTCCATTTTGTACAAGCCGAGGAGTCCTCGAGCTTGGGGAGCCTTAAAAGTAGTTGCCTGCCAATTTTTATAATTTTTAGATCTCGTTTGGGCCCTCAAATAAGCCTTGGAACCTAATTTTTAACTAGGCCGGACACTAGGTCTGGACAGGGCCAAAGCTAGTCAAAAACTATAAATAGAGCTAGAGAGCTCATTTTTGGGGCTAGCTTCTTGTAGTTTGAGCTTGTATGAGAACTTTGTTGCAATAGAAGTGATTCCATTGTCTTACTCTCTTTGTTCTTGCCGTGTGTGCGCGTGTGCGTGTATGTGTGTGCATGCTTGTGTGCTTCTCACTCACGCACTTGTGCTTCCACTTGCTCGTGGTCTTCATACCATCCTCACGTCTCCCCGGATTGACATTAAAGGAGGTGCTACTCATCGCTGAGCTACACTATGCAACATACGGACATATATCATCTTTTTTCTTTTGGAGTGGATCATGTTGGAGTTTGATGTCTGTGGACACACACGAACAACACAAGGGAGAAGAAGAAGAAGCTTGGCGCACAACACACAATATCGAGTGTATTACCACTAGAATGTACAAAAGATAAGTGACTCGTTAGGGCTATAGGCGTGTATAAAAGCCAGGGGAAAAACCTCCTAAAGAGGGAAAAAAGTGCCCCAGTAGTCCAAGTGTGTTCATACACATCACTACCTAAATATATCAACAAATCCCCCATGGGACTGATGTGGTCAACAAGGAGTTGGCACTCATGTATAAGCAAGTGCCAAGCTATGTGGAATCAATCCACAAATTAAGGAAGTAAGCCCAAAGCTTTGCGGAAAGCTTTAAACTTCTCCCTAGGTAGATCCTTCGTGAAAAGGTCTGCAATGTTCTCCTATATGGGCACATATGCCGAACTGATCTCTCCAGAAGAGAACATCTCCCTAACATAATGATAGTCCACCTATATGTGCTTAGTATGAGCATGGAACACAAGGTTCCTTGCAATTGTCAGTGCACTCTGACTATCAGTGAAGATGGTGGTGGCAGAAGACTAACTAACACCCAAATCAGCCATAAGGCGTCTGAGCCACACACACTCGAAAGTCATTGTGAAAGTTGCCCTATGCTCAACCTCACAACTAGAAGTGGCCACAATAGGCTACTTCTTGTGCAACCAAGACATGCATGAGCTACCAAGCATGAAGCAAAAACCACTAGTGGACACATGAGTGTCATAGCAACCAGCCCAGCCAGAGTCAAAAAAAGCAGGTAAATATGGCGACATTGATTCCACCTTGGGATAAGACAATCCAAGTAGTCAGGTACCACTCAAGTAGTGAAAGATGTGCTTAACTGACTGGCAATGCTTGACACTTGGGCAATGCATAAACCTGCTCATCTGTGAGATGACAAACTGAATATCTTGTCGAGTTATGCATAAGTAAATCAAGCATTAAATAGCCTACTGATAGAGAATAGCATCAAATGCATCTCCAGCATCATGAAGACTCAATCATACACTTGTCTCCATAGGAGTGGCAATAGGTTTGCAATCTTCAAGGCCAAAACACCACAATAATCTGTCAATATATCTGGTTTGACACAAACCTATTCCACCATCAACTTGCATAAACTGAATGCCCAAATAATGATGCAAATACCCTAAATCTGACATCTCAAATGAGGCATGCAAATCAACCTTAAAATCAGAAATATGCTTCTCATGAGGACTAGTGAGCAGTGTCTCATCAACATAGACAACAATGATTAGAAGCACATAATTTGCACGCTTAGCATATAAGGTTCCCTCAATTGGACTATTCTCAAAACCATGTGCAATTAGGTAGGCATGTATCTTTTCATATGAAGCACGTGGTGCTTGCTTCAAAACATATGATGCCTTCTTCAACTTGCACACTTTGTTCTCATGCCCTTTCTGCACAAAGCCATAGGGCTGAAAAACATACACTTCTGCATGCAAATCACCATTCAAAAATGCAGTTTTAATGTCTAATTAATGTACATTCCAACCATGATGAGCTGCAAGTGCACGGATGCTACAAACAATCGTCATTCGACATGTAGGAGCAAAGGTCTCATCAAAATCAATGCCTCTTTCCTAAGCATAACCCTATGCAAAAAGCCTAGCCTTATACCTATCAAATGTTCCATTAGCCTTAGACTTTAGCCTGTATACCCACTTAGTGCCAATGGCCTTCTTGCCAGGAGGCAAGTCACATAAAGAACACGTATCATTCTTCATTATAGCATCATATTCAGATTGCATAGGAGCCATCCAATTTTTTTACTTTTGTGCTTCATCAAACGAACCAATCTCATTCTCATCACAAAGACTAGAGGCAGCCATAACATAGCAATTTGATGCAAAAGAAGCACTATGAGATCTAGAACGAGTACGATATTATAGAGGTGCATCTAATTTGATGTCTCGCAAAGTCTGCACCAACCATTTTGGCATAGTTTTTTCCTCCTCAATATCAGATCTCTCATCAACAAGTGCATCATGTAAATCTGCATCAAAAATGGAATGATCTGCATCATCACATGAAACCTATAAAGGCCGAGAAGTTGCCTCATTAGAACATGCACTAGACTATCCAGCTATAAAAAGAGGAAGCAAAGTGTCATACATCTCTTTGGAGCTAATGGATGTTTGCTTAGTACATGAAAGTAATGGCTGAATAGCATCTTCCACAAAAACATCATCGCGGCTAACCAAAATGCATTTAGTATGTGGATGATACAGATGATAGCCTTTATTTTCAAAACTATACCCAACAAAAATACATTTTACTAATTTATCATCCAATTTCCTACGTTGTTGTTCAAACTAATGCATATGCCAGATCATTCTCACTATTGTACATGGTAGCTCTTTTACATTGTCAGATGCTTTATTTGTGCCAGGGATCAAGAAGAATCTATTATCAATTTTAGCTTTAGCCAAGATTGGCTTGGTTTTGAAATTTGTTGATGATAGATGTACAGTTCATGATCTATCAAATGGCGACATGATTATTGCTTCTCGCATTTTATGTCGTGGGATGTATAAGCTCATAGACTATGGAAAATCTACGAATGATTAGGCATGTGCAATACATGATTCTCAAGCTATGTCCAATGCAAAGCTTTGGTATGCATGCTTTGATCATTTGAATTTTGCTAGTTAGCTACGCCTGCAAAAATCTGAACTGGTACCCTCCTTGCCCAAACCTGAAGCACCCGGTAAACATGTCTGTGAAGGCTATATTTTGGGCAAAATGCAGCATTCCTCCTTCCCAAAAGATAGTTCAGTTTGAGCTACTTAGAAATTGCACCTTGTTCACAGTGATGTATGTGGTCCTATGTAGACACCCTCTTTTGGAAACTATCTTTACTTCATGACTTTCATTGATTATTTTTCCAAGCATGCATGGGTATATCCACTGAAAGCAAAGTCCAAAGTATTTATGTGCTTTAAACAGTTTTTGGTTTTGGTTGAAAATTTATCAACATGTAAAATGTTTGTGCCAATGGCCTTCTTGCTTGGAGGCATAGTCACATAAAGACTGAGTACCATTCTTCATTATAGCATCACATTCAGATTGCATAGCAGCCATCCAATTTTCTGAATTTTGTGCTTCATCAAACGAAACAGGCTCATTCTCATCACAAAGGCTAGATGCAGCCATAGCATAGCAATCTGATGCAAAAGAGGCACTATGAGAGCCTGAACGAGTACGATATGATACAGGTGCATGTAATTTATTGTCACACAAAGTCTGCACCAGCCATTTTGGCATACTTTTTGCCTGCTCAATATCAGCTCTCTCATCAACTAGTGCATCATGTAAATGTGCATCATAAATGGAATGATCTACATCATCACATGAAACGTGCAAAGGTTGAGAAGTTTCCTCATTGGGACCAGCACTAGACTGTCCACCTGTGAAAAGAGGAAGCAAAGTATCATACATGTCTTTGGAGCTAACAAATGTCTCCTTAGTACACAAAAGCAATGGCTGAATAGCATCTTCCACAAAAACAACATCACGGCTAACCAGAATGTGTTTAGTCTGTGCATGATACAGACGATAGCCTTGACGTTTAGAACTGTACCCAACAAAAATACATTTTACTGCTTTATCATCCAATTTTTTGCGATGTTGTTCAGGTACTAATGCATATGCCAAACAACCAAAAACATGCAGATGAGCAACAGATGGCTTGCGATCATGCCAAGCCTCATATGGAGTGATAGACTGCAGCGCTTTAGTGGGACACATGTTCAGTACATATGCTACACACATGACAGCCTCAAGCCAAAAACTATGTGGTAAAGCCTGACTCTTGACCATACACCTCGCCATCTCCATGAGTGACTTGTTCTTTCGTTCAGCAACTCCATTCTGTTGAGGTGTATACAGCACTATACACTAGTGTTTTATCCCACGTTCAGCCAAAAATGCATTAAAATCAGAAGACATATATTCCCCCCCTCGATCTGAAAGGAGGGTGCCCATTTTACATGCTGATAGATTTTCAGCCAAAACCAAAAATTGTTTGAAGCACATGAACACTTCGGACTTTTCCTTCAATGGATATACCCATGCATGCCTGGAAAAATCATCAATGAAAGTCACGAAGTAAAGATAATTTCCAAACGAAGGTGTTTGCATAGGACCGCAAACATCACTATGTACAAGCTGCAATTTCTAAGTAGCCCGAACTGAACCATCTTTTGGAAATGAGGAACGCTGTATTTTGCCCAAAATACAGACTTCACAAACATGTTTTCCAGGTGCCTCAAGTTTGGCCAAAGAGGACACCATTTCAGATTTCTGCAGGTGTAGCAAACTAGCAAAATTCAGATGACCAAAGCGTGCATGCCAAAGCTTTGTATCTGAGATAGTCTAACAATCATGTACTGCATATGCCGAATCATTAACAGATCTTTCATAGTCTATGAGCTTATGCAGCCCACGACATAAAATGCCAGAAGCAATAATCACATCGCCATTTGATAGATCATGAACTGTACACCTTTCATTAACAAATTTCACAACCAAGCCAATCTTGGCTAATGCAGAAACTGATAACAAGTTCTTCTTGATCCCTGGCACAAATAAAGCATCTGACAAAGTGAAAGAACTACCATCAGTAGTATTCAAAATGATCTTACAAACTCCCATAATAGGATAAGAGGAGTTCTTGGCGCATGTAACAATACTCCTTGTAGGGGCAGGCTCGAGTGAAGAGAAGAAACTGCGCTGCAAGGTAATATGTTTGGTCGCCCCACTATCAAGGTACCAAACATCTGAGTCTACTGCAGACATGCACTGCTCATGAGAAGATGGGTCAAAACTGCAAACAGTGTTAAATGGCAATTCTTCTTCCTGCACAAGATTAGCAGACTCCATTTTTGGTGTAAGAGGCTTCTGCAACAACCATTCCAGCCTCTTTCTTCTTTGCCTCTTTTGCAGCCAGTTTTGGACAGTTCTTTATGATATGATCATTCCCTTTACAGTACTTACAAAACAATTTCTGCTTTTCTGATTTTTTCTCATCTTTGTCTTGGTTCTTCGAATATGCAGCATTTGCAAATTTCTGCTTACTAGTAGAAGAGCTCCATTTTCCTTTGCCCTTCTGACTAGCCAGGAAATCTTGATCTGCAACACGCATAATGGACCCGTTCTGCCTAGACTGATCTTCTTGCAACATAACAGAGACTAACTCCTCAAATGACAAGGCATTTGGATTGCCTTTCATCATCAACTGAAGAGTAGAAGCAAAACTCTGATATGAATCAGGAAGACCACTCAGAACGGTCTACACAAGTGAGCTATCTAGTATAACCTCATCAACAGAAATCAATTGTTCCTTCAAGCATCTGATCTTTGTTAGGAAAATGTCCATAGAATCACCTTCATTCATGTGCTCACTCTCCAACTGTTTTCGGAGGTAAGCAACACGAGCCTCATTCCTAGCTTGGTACAATGTGGTAAGTGTATCGCAAGCATCCTTAGTTGTTCTGCAAGAGCAAATATGAGGAATAATGGCACGTTTGACAGACAAAGCTATCAATGCATGTGCCTGGGCATCTCTGCCATCCCAACAAATCTGCTCTACAGTAGGTGCAACAGAAACCGCAGCACAAATAGGAATATGTAGAATATCACCATCTTCGACACCTTCTACATCAGCTTCATTACCTGCAGTTGTAACAGTTGCAGGTGTGATAGGACATTTTTCGACACCTTGCACAATGTTCCACAGTCCTTTTGCAACCAACACATGTCGCATCATATAAGCCCATAATGGGTAGTTGGTACCATCCAACTTATCCTCAACAGCCAACATATGGAATATATCACTGCTTTCATCCATGGCCGGTGACTAAAATACCTTGATGCAGAAAATTGAATGTATCTCAAAAAGTTGAACAGAACTACCGAGACAAATTCTGCTAGACTTGTAGCAGACTTCAAGACGCTTATACTGGCGAATAGAAACTGGTATATATCTTTGGCACAAAAAGATGAAATAGTCTACACAAGCATTGTGATAGTGCGTTCGGAGGCCGAAACGAGCTCAGATCGCGATTTTGGCACCCTGAGTATGCTCAGCAAATTTCATGTGAATCTAAGATTGCAAACGGAGGAGTGTCGACGGTGCCCTAGATGAAGCAACGACCTACTCTGATACCAATTTTTGGAGTTACGAGGGTTCGAATCCCTCTCTCTCCTAAAACTAACTAATATTTGTCACGAACAAAAAAAAACAGTAAAAACCAGACATCTCCGGAAGCACGCGAACAGCACAAGGAAGAAGAAGAAGCTTGGAGCACAACACACATTACTGAATGTATTACTAGAGAAGGTACAAAGATAAGTAGCCCATTAGGCCAATAGGCATATATACAAGCCAGGGAAAAATACCTCCTCAAGAGGGAAAAAAGTGCCCCAACGTTCCTAATGTGTTCACACACATCACTACCTAAATATATCAACAGAATCAATCCACAAAAGGAAGTGAGCCCAAAGCTTTGTGGAAAGCTTCAAACTTCTCCCTAGGCAGAGCCTTTGTGAAAAGGTCTGCAATGTTCTCCTGTGTGGGCACATATGCCAAACTCATCTCTCTAGCAGAGAACCTCTCCCTCACATAATGATAGTGCACCTCAATGTGCTTAGTGTGAGCATGAAACATAGGGTTTCTTGAAACTGCCAAGGCACTCTGACTATCAATGAAGGTGGTGGCAGAAGGCTGACCAACACCCAAATCATCCATAAGGCATCTGAGCCACACACACACTCAATAGTTGCTGTGAAATCTTCCCTATCCTTAGCCTCACAACTAGAAGTGGCCACATTAGGCTGCTTCTTGCTCAACCAAGGTATGCATGAGCTACCATGCATGAAGCAAAAACCATTGGTGGACACACAAGTTTCATAGCAACTAACCCAGTTAGAGTAAAACAAAAAAGCATGTAAATCTAGGGGTGCTGGTCCCCCTTGGGATAAAACAATCCAAGTATTTGGGTACCACTCAAGTAGCGAAAGATGCACTTAACTACTTACCAATGCTTGACACCTGGGCAATGCATAAACCTTCTCATTTGTGAGATAGAAAATTGAATATCTTGTCGAGTAATGCATAAGTAAATCAAGCATCTAGTAGCCTATTGACAAAGAATAGCATCAAATGCATCTCCAGCATCATGAAGACTCAACCATGAACTTGTTTCCATAGGAGTGGCAATAGTTTTGCAGTCCTCAAGGCCAAAATGCTACAATAATGTGTCAATATATTTTGTTTGACACAAAGCTATTCTAGCATCAACGTGCTCAAATTGAATGCCCAAATATTGATGCAAATGCCCCAAATATGACACCTCAAATGAGGCATGCAAATAAGCCTTAAAATCAGCAATATGCTTCTCATTAGGACCAGTGAGTTGTGTGTCATCAAGATAGACAACAATGATCAGAAGTACATCATTTGCATGCTTAACATATAAGGTTCTCTTAGTTGGACTATTCTCAAAACCATGTGCAATCAAGTAGGCATGTATCTTTTCATACCAAGCATGTGGTGCTTGCTTCAAACCATATAATGCCTTTTTCAACCTGCACACTTTGTTTTCATGCCCTTTCTACACGAAACCATGGGGCTAAAAAACATACACTTCTGCATGCAAGTCACCATTCAAAAATGCAATTTTAATTTCCAACTGATGTACATTCCAACGATGATGAGTTGCAAGTGCACAGATGCTATGAATAGTAGTCATTCGGCATATACGAGCAAAGGTCTCATCAAAATCAATGCCTCTTTCTTGAGCATAACCTTTTGCAACAAGTGTAGCCTTATACCTATCAATTGTTCCATCACGCTTATGCTTCAGCTTGTATACCCACTTAGTGCCAATGGCCTTCTTGCCAGGAGGCAAGTCACATAAAGACCAGGTACCATTTTTCATAATAGCATCATATTCTAATTGCATAATAGCCATCCAATTTTTTGAATTTTGTGCTTAATCAAACAAAACAGGCTCATTCACATCAAAAAGACTAGAGGCAACCATAGCATAGCAATCTGATGTGAGAAAAGCACTATGAGAGCCTCAACGAGTATGATATGATAGAGGTGGATCTAATTTTCTATCTCACAAAGTTTGCACTAGTGATCTAGGCATAGTCTTTGCCTCCTCTATATTACTTCTCTCATCAACAAGTTCATCATGTAAATCTGCATCAGAAATGGAATCATCTGCATCATCACATGAAACTTGTAAAGGCTACAAAATTGCCTCATTTCACAACCAAACTGATCTTGGCTAATAACAATTTTTTCTTGATCCCTGGCACAAATAAAGCATCCAACAATGTAAAAGAGTTACCATCAACAGTAGTCAGAATGATCTTACCAACTCCCATGATAGGATAACAGGAGTTTTTAGCACACGTGACAATATTTCGTGTAGGAGCAGGCTCAAATGAAGTGAAGAAATTGTACTACGAGGTAATATATCTGGTTGCCTCACTATCAAAGTACCAAACATCACAGTCTACTATAGACATACATTATTCATGACAAGATGGTTCATAACTGCAAATGTTAGTAAATTCCCATTCTTCATTCTGAACAAGATTTGCATACTGTGATTTGGGTGTAGAGGCCTCTGCAACAACCACTCTCGTCTCTTTTTTCTTTGCCTCTTTTGTAGCCAATTTTGGAAAACTCTCCTTTACGTTATTTGCAAAACAATTTGTACTTTTCTATTTTCTTATTGTCTTTTTCATCCTTCTTTGATTGTGCAAAATTAGCATATTTTTGCTTAATAGTAGATGAGCTCCATTTACCTTTGCCCTTCTGAATAGCCAAGAAAGCTTGATCTACAACACACATAATGGACATGTTCTACCTAGATTGATCTTCCTACAACATAACAAAAACTAACTCCTCAAATGTTAAGGCATTTGGATTGCCTTTGATCATCAATCGAAGAGTAGAAGAAAAAATCTCATATGAATCTGGAAGACCATTGAGAACAGTTTGCACAAGTGAATGGTCTAGCAAGACTTCATCAGCAAAAATCAAGTGCTCCTTCAAATCTTTGATCTTTGTCCAAAAATTGTCCATGGAATCTCATTCATTCATGTGCTCACTCTCCAAGTATTTTCGAAGATAAGCTACAAGAGCCTCATTCCTTGCCTGCTATAAATTGGTAAGTGTATCCCAAGCATACTTTGTTGTTTTGCAAGAACAAATGTGAGGAATAATGGCATGTTTGATAGACAAGGCTATCAACGCATGTGCTTGAGCTTCTCTGCCATCCCAATGAAGTTGCTCTACAATAGGTGTAGTAGGAATTGCAACACAAATAGGAACTTGAAGAATATCATCATCTTCAACACCATCTACATCACCTTTAGTAATTGAATTTGTAGGTGTAATAGGATGTTTTTCAACATCCTACACAATGTTCCACAGCCCTTTTATGACCAATACATGAGGCACCATATATGCCGATAATGGGTAATTGGTACCATCAACTTATCCTCAACAGTCAACATATGGAATACATCACTACTTTCAACCATGGCCATTGACTAAAATACCTTGATGCAAAAAAATAATTGTATCTCAAAAAGTTAAACAGAACTACCTTGTCGAGTTTTGCTAAACATGTAGCAGACTTTGAGGAGCTTATATTGGTGAATTGAAACCTATATATATGTTTGGCACAAAAAGATGAAACTACATGCATAGGCATTGTGATAGTGCATTGATAGGTCAAAATGAGCTCAGATGGTGATTTCGACTTCATAGAGTGAAGATGTGAAGATGGAAATTTCGACTTCATAGATTTTGAACTCCTAATCACATTGAGTATCCTCACCAATTTTTGTGAAATTTTGAGATTGTGACCGGAGGGGTATCAATGATGCCCTAGATGAAGCGGTGACCTGCTCTGATACCAAGTGTTTGAGTTTGAGGTCTACGAAAGCAAGCGAAAAGCACAAGGAAGAAGAAGCTTGGAGCAAAACACACAGTATTGATTGTAACACCAAGAGAATGTACAAAAATAAGTAAGCTATTAGGGTTATAGGCATATATACAAGCCTCGAAAAAAAAACCTCCTAAAGAGGGAAAAAGTGCCATAGCAATCCTAGTGTGTTCATGCACATCACTACCAAAAATATATCAACACGAACACCATTCAATGAAGCTGGAAGGCACAATTCAGAGCATAATTGAAAATGCAAAGGTGGAACAAGAAGAAAGTATGCATCAAAAAGAAGTTTTAAATGCATTTCTCAAAAGAATATTATGGAACCCATTGTTAACAAATAGAACTTGGAAGGTCTTCTATGAATGTGCCTTTGAACATAGCAACGTATAGATAAGAGAGGTTATGGGGGGTTTGATATGCGTTCTTCATTCTTTTGTCTGTAGAATGTTTTTAGGTGTCTCTAATGTGGTAGAGATAGAGGGAGACCCACAGAAGCTTTCATCTTCATCCCATCATCTGTTATACACATAGATAAGACGCCTAGAGTTTCTCCTATTTTTTGACACAAAAGGAAAACATCTTACAAATCAAAAGCTTGAAAGTAGAATCTTCCTAACCATCCTTTGTGAGAGAGTGTGAGGATTAAGGTGGAAACATTAAGTTTCTCAAGTCTTGTAATTCTTTTCAACTTTGAGATTGTCATAATATCCTTGATAGAAAAAGTCTTCAAATTGATTGGTGTAAAAGGATCGTAAATGTAATGGAAAATGTTAATATGGAAG
This sequence comes from Ceratopteris richardii, assembly GCA_020310875.1. NCBI lineage: Eukaryota > Viridiplantae > Streptophyta > Polypodiopsida > Polypodiales > Pteridaceae > Ceratopteris > Ceratopteris richardii. The sequence continues at coordinate 80,012,849 of CM035424.1, read as the reverse complement.
CTTTAAGAATTCGGTGGTTGAAAATTCATCAATAATGATTTTGAAAAGACCAATAATTTGCATATAACATAAAGGTCGATTGTTTGAACTTTCACCTATTGAAGTGGAGGTCATGGGTTCAATCTCTAAAGGTCAATTTATTTCTTAATTGCAATGCCTTCGGGTCGTTCAAACCTGATGCTTTCGGACAGTCCTCTCCTATTGTTGCTTCAACAATTCAATCCCTACTTTGTGGGATACAAGAGGTCCCATGGGTACTATGCCTTTGATGTGTATAGTTGTTCTTTCAATCTAGTTCACGCCAAGGGAGATTAAGCTTAGGCCGGACTTCCTCTTTTTTTTTATGAAGAGAATAAGGGTAGAAGTCTATAGTCCTTTAATCTTTGGGTCTATTGAGGTGGTCTCACGTGTTTATGAATAGCATTAAAGAGCAACATGAAGGAGGTTAATCTAGGTTGTTGAGCATAGAATATCCTTAAGAAAATCAGTTCTGCTAGAGAAAGAAGGTTACGCACACTCGAATGAATACTTCTGCTTCTACGTAGGGAAAGTCGAACACAAAAGATTGATGGATCACAACATTATTATGAACAAATCAGGCAAACACAAAGATCCTTTTGAGATATCTGAAGGTCATGCTATGAAGCATGCTGTGCAAAAAAAATATTAAGAAGACGCAAATTCATATCAAACATGGTAAAGTGGAGTTATACATACTAGCCCTCGTTGACAGAATGACATTGAGTGCACATAACAACAATGTGGTGGTTTTCTATGCAAGAAGAATCAATTGAAGTCTATCTTGCAGAGGGTGGTTTACGATGCAGAAGAATCAGTTCAAGTGATTCAAATCGTCATCGGTTGATCAATGGGTCAACTAGATATCTACAAAAGCTCATGGTCAATCTTTGTATGAGCTCCGAGAGAGAAGCAAAACAATGAGTCTTGTCTGGTCAATGTGAAAAGTATTTTATGAGGGCATATAACCTTCCAAAGCTGCATAGGAGTGTTGATTCATCTCAAACAATAGTCATGTATCCTAACGTGCACAATTATATATTCTCTTTCTACAAAGAATTCATATAAATGTAGGTCATAAACCAAGCTACCTAAAAGTGACCTAAACATTCTCAAGTGAATAAGTTCAGCTTGATTGACATGTTCGGTATGATACATCTTGTGCAAATCTTCCCCTTTACATGTCACAAACCTCATTCAATAGTATTGAAGTGCTCCAAGTCTTCAAAGGTCCTAAGATTAAGCTTGCATTTCAATATCAAAGAGACATATTGGACATGTTATGCAAAGCTCTGGACAAAACACATCCATTTGTCACCATCCAACAAGCAAATCCTGCTCCACAAAACCCAACAATGATAACGAACAAATGATTCGATCCTAAACCTTGATGCCAAATCTCTTGTTGATGACTGTTATCATGTACCCATGTTTCAAAAAAGAAAAAAGAAATCTTAAAAACTCCATTCATTTCATATATAGATCCATGAACTTTCCAAAGCAGAATATCTTTTGAATCATGAACTTTCCAAAGCAGAATATCCCTATTATATGAGCAATAAAGATGTAATTGGAGGAGCAATAAAGATGTAATTCAATAAAAGCAACGCCTAGTTTTTATATAGCAATTTGGGTCTATTCATGTTTCTCCACTTTTAATATCGTATAAAAATATACTCTTGTGAGGTTGCTATTCATAAGTTAGATGAATGATCTGTGATATGAAATCCAACGAACCAATGATTTGAGGACTTGAAAAATATGTGATCCAAAGGCAATGGACAATACTGCAAAAGTTCTCCTTCGTATATGCATGTGCAACATCCTACATGTAGCATCATCTTCTATCATGAAAAAAAATTGTGGACGGAGTGCTGCGTACTTAATCACATGGAAATCCCAATCACCTTTCTATAGCCAAATGTTTTTCAGGACAATTTAAAGCACGTGCAATGAGAATTAATACCCTCCTGTTTTACGTAGCTAATGTGCTACTTCGAGACTTGAAAGAGTGAACTTTCTATAGATATTCGAATCAGATAAGGCAATCCGTAACTTACGGAAGAGGGAAAGGATGGACAATCAACATCAAGTCGTCTTGAAAATGCTGGGCAATTCTCTTCACAGTGGGCCATGCATCTGCACTGTCGGAGCAGAGAGGATCAATGAAGGCCTCCAACAGCACAGGCGATGAAGACGACGATGTATCGCTGAAAATGAATCCGTCATAGCGCGGAGGAATAGGGATGCCTGCTGTTGTGCGAATGAATGGCACCCAAAAGATGCTCAATATCAGAAACTTCATGTCCATAGCCCTCCGCTCGTCCTGCTTTTGGAACGCGCGCGACAGACTTCAAGCTCGATAGCTCAGGAGTATAGATTACACATGCATTGCTCCCATAGGATTTGTACAGATTAAAATCAAAATAGAATCGGAAATGAACCTTCAGGGATCACGGATATATAGGGTGAATCGCCCACTCGACTTCTCGAAACACGAGCGAGTTCAACCGAGGGATTTCACAAGATAGCCATAAAATCTTAAGGTGATGAAGATCTCTATTCTATTCAATTTCACTCAGCTTTGATGGTGAGCATGTAGCTGCCCTTGTGGTAAAACTTGGACGTCTACCCTCCGTTCACCTTCCATGAAGTCTTCATGACGTGACCACACAAGAAACTAGAATGGCATGCTTTAATTAAACTTGTCAACTCTAAACCTTTGAATTTTTTAATTCTTATACAACGTTGAAGGTACGTATCTTCAAAGAAGTATCAACGACCCCAATGTATCTTATGATTTCATATGGAATGAAAACCATCGCTCGTGTTATAATATCAAGCACAAAAACATGAGTGACACAACCATTGAGCATCAAATATGAAGCATGGAATGTTAAAGTGCCCTAAAAATGTAACATACGAATTTCATGGATGAGTACCTATAGAAAGGGCTGATTAGACCCAGCTATTCGCCCTTTGCAGCACCAGTTCTTCTCGTGAAAAAGAAAGATAGATCTTACAGGATGTGCGTTTACTATTGAGCACTCAATAAGATTACCATCAAGCACATAATATCCCATGCCCAAGATAGATGATCTTTTAGATGCTCTAGGTGGAGCCGTTGTATATAGCAAAATAGTTTTAAAGAGTGACTACCATCACATTAGGGTAAAAGATCATGATGTATATAAACAGCTTTCAGGACCCATTTTGAGCATTCTGAGTAGTTAGTTATGCCATTTGGTTTGACTAATGCACCTCCTACTTTTATTATGATGAATGATACCTTTCACTGGAAAGTCTCTTGTGGATTTTGTTGATGATTTGCTTGTGTATAGTAGGTATGTTCATGAGCATGAAAGTCATTTAAGATTGGTATTAAATAAATTAAACAAAGTCATAAGTTAACCTCTGATCTCTTGCTTAAATTCTTCTCTCTCCAAGGGGTGAATGAACCTCCTCCCTCCTTTTGACGTTTTCACACTTGGAGTTTCTAGTTTAGAGTGTTAATCAGCTTCTCCATGGAGGCCCTACTAAATTGGGCTCTTGTTAGCTTTCACTTCAACTTTAACTAAGCTAGTTATCTAGCTTTGAGTTGCATTTCATGTATCTTCTTCTTCCACTTTCAGTTTGAAGTTATTTACTTTCATTTTGACTGTTCATATAGTACTACTGATGTCACCTTGAGGTCATTTATCTTTATTTGGTTGCATTAAGCTTATATAGTATATCAAAATTTCTCTTACTCTCTGGATTATTATTCTCTGAGTGAACTCTGAGTGAGGTTTTATACGTAGGGAAAGTCGAACACAAGGGATTGATGGATCTCAACATAATCATCAACAACATAATTACCAACAAATCGGCCAAACACAAAGATCCTTTTGAGATATTTCAAGATCATGCTGTGAAGCAAGTATGGGAAGTGCAAAAAAAAGGGATATTAAGAAGAGGCAAATTCATATCAAACATGGTAGAGTGGAATTATAGAATAATAGAAAAGGCTTCTAGCCCAAGCAAGTTGACAAAATGACACGGGTGCGCATAACAACAATGTCGTACAAATGAAGCCAATACAAATTAACGCATGCACATAACAACGATGTGATACAAATCAAGGTCATACAAATTAACGCATATTTGAAGTTGGATCTACACCATACTTGACAATCAAGACCACTTCTTAGCACGCTTTTGAAGAGTGATGCCTAGGGTGCTGAAACTAATGATCTTGTAAACCACATAAAAGCATGAAAATGACATGAGCATCACACACATACAAGGCCTTTTGATGAGTAGACATCACATCACATCTTGAAGGCACCCCTCTCTCGTTGAACGAAGGAAAGCTTAGTTTGTGAGGTGTATTGAGAATGAAGCCGAAAGAGGTGAAGAGCCCACTTTCACAATTGAGATCGAACCACAAGCGTTTGAAGATGGCAGCGTGAACCCATCCAAAAGCTCTTCCTACAAGTGTTTTCCTGTTACCCGAATGTTCGGTAAATAGATGCAGCCCACAAATGAACTTCCACTACGTACATTTGAACGTAAAATTTCTTTCCACTAAGAAACAGATAATGATAACCAGCACGATCCTGCTGGGGATCGAACCCAGAATCTCCGGTTCCGTAGACCGGCGCCTTATCCATTGGGCCACAGGACCTTGATGTTCGATTGCCCAGCCAAGAAAATTTTATTGTATAACATACGAACAACACGCCTCACAAAGCATGCAACTCAAGTATCCCGACCTTTGCTTCAATGACGACATGATCATGGCGATGCTAGGGAAAGAAAAAACAAGTATTTTGTTTTGTAATGCCAACCCATCCATCGAATGAAATTCTTCTCATATTTTATGGAGGTATTCTAATGATTTCTTAAGGTATAGGTCTTTAGTGCATTAGAAGCCTTTTACTTTGACGTAGAATAATAAGGAAATGAACAAAGAACCACTGACAGCATGTTTGAAGGATAACTGGAAACCGAAGACATCAAGGCAGAGTTTATTTCTTTACATAACCACACGTATAATACAGAACATGGATTATGTCCACGAAGATATTAAAAGTATGGAAAATTTCCGGTTCCTTGATCAAATTGAAACATCTAAGGAACTTCATCCCAAACGTAATCGTCCTCTCAAAGTCCTTGCCATGAAAGAAGAAGGCTCTTGTTCAATCCGAATATCATATATGGCTCTTGTGTTGATGAAAATGTCCCCAAAACATTTAGCTAACGCATATTTTATTGAGAAGTGTGATTTGTTTCCTTCATACCTACTCTATTTGGTGATTTCTTTTTTCATGTATAATTGATATCATAATTTTTGAATAATGTAAACCATGTAGTGCAAACGATGTAAGTGATATTGTATATTATTAACCGTTGCCGGCATATGCTTTTTCTAAGATCATAGAGTTCTCTATACTAGGAATGTACATAGGAAACCAAATCGGATTCTAAAAGCGGTTTCTAGAAACATTCAAGGATTTTAGAACATCATGACATTCTTATAGTTCTCGTCCTAAAACTTTCTTCGAATCACACATACCATATTCCTAATGTAAAACTTTATAATAGTTCATCATCTTTTCAAATTTCTCCATAAGCCCAACCTTTAGGAGCCCTTACATCCATCTAATTTGGATAAAGCATGTATACTAATTATTTGTATCCCCGCCACAAACGCCCTTCCTACTACAACCAATTTCTTTTCATAGAATGAAGCTACTAATTCTCAGCTTCATCTTCCTAAATATCGTTAAGAGCTACAAGGACTTCCTTTTATAATATTCATCATTTATGACTATGTAAGCGCAAATCTACTAATTTTGCACAATCAAAGAAGGATGATAATGACGAGAAGGAGACAGAAAAGCAAAAATTGTTTTTGAAATACTGTAAAGTGCTCATGTCATAAAGAGTTGTCCAAAATCAATTGCGAAAGAGGCAAAGAAGAAAGAGGTTGTAATGGTTGTTGTAGAGGCCCGCTACACCCAAAAAAGAGTATGCTAATCTTATGCAGAATGAAGAATGGGCATTTACTACTATTTGAAGTTATGACCCATCTTCTCATGAACAATGTGTGTCTATAGTAGACTCAGATGTTTGGTACTTTGATAGTGGGGCAACCAAACATGTTACCTCGTAGTGCAATTTCTTAACTTCACTTGAGTCTGCCCCTATAGGGAATAATATCACATGCACCAACAACTCCTCTTATCATGTCATGGGAGTTGGTAAGATCATTCTAACTACTACTGATGGTAGTTCTTTTACATTATTGGATGCTTTATTTGTGCCAAGGATAAAAAAAATTGTTATTAGTTTCAGCACTAGCCAAGATCAACTTGATTGTAAAATTTGTTGATGATAGATCTATAGTTCATGATTTGTCAAAATGGTGACATCATTATTGCTTCTGGCATTTTATTTCATGGGTCGTATAAGCTCGTAGATTATGCAAAATCTATGAATGATTCAACATGTGTTGTTCAAGATTCTCAGCCCATGTCAGGTGCAAAGCTTTGGCATGCATGTTTTGTTCATCTGAATTTTGCTAGTTTGCTATGCTTGGAGAAATTTGAAATGGTGTCCTCTCTACACAAACTTGAGGAACCTAGTAAACATGTTTGTGAAGGTTGTATTCTAGGCAAAATGCAACATTCCTTCTTCCCAGAAAATGGTTGAGTACGAGTTACTAAGAAATTGTAGCTTACTCATAGTGATGTTTGTGGTCCTACACAGAAACCTTCTTTTGGGAACTACCTTTATTTCATGACTTTCATTGATGATTTTTCCATGCATGCATGGGTATATCCAATGAAAGTAAAGTGTGAATTGTTTATCTGCTTCAAAAAGATTTTGTTGTTGGCTGAAAATTTATGAGCATGTAAAATGGGCATCCTCCATTCTGATTGGGGGAGGATATATGTCTTCTCATTTTAATGCACTTCTGGTCAAACATGGGATAAAACATCAGTGTACAGTGCCATATACACCTCAACAAAATGGAGTTATTGAAAGGAAGAATAGGTCACTCATGGAGACGGTGAGGCATATGGTCATGAGTTACGCTTAACCACATAGTTTCTGGCTTGAGGTTGTTATGTGTGCAATATATGTACCTAATAGGTGTCCCACTAGATCATTGTAGTCTATCACTCCATATGAGGCTTGGCATGGTCGCATGCCATCTATTGCTCATCTATGTGTCTTTGGTTGTCTGGCATATGCATTAGCACTTGAACAACAACACAAGAAATTGGAGGATAAAGTAGTGAAATCTATTTTTGTTGGGTAGAGTTTTGAAAGCAAAGGCTATTGTCTTATCATCCATAGACTAAACTCATTTTGGTTAGCCATGATGTTGTTTTTGTAGAAGATGCAATTCACCCATTACTTTCACATACTAAGGATACATCAGTTAGCTCCTATGTGTATGTCACTTTTCTGCCTCTTTTTATAGGTGGATAGTCAAGTGTTGTTCCAAATGAAGCTATTTCACAACCTTTACAGGTTCCACATGATGATGGAGATCATTTCATTTATGATGCACATTTACATAATGCACTTGTTGATGAGACAGATTATATAGAGGAGGCAAAAACTATGCTTAAATAGCTGGTGCAAACTTTGCGAGATAGCAAAATAGATGCACCTCTATCAAATCATACTCGTTCAACCTCTCATAGTGCTTCTTTTGCATCATATTGCTATGCTATGGCTACCTCTAGTCTTTATAATGAGAATGAGCTTGGTTCGTTTGATGAAGCATAAATTTACAAAAATTGGATGGCTTCTATGCAATTAGAAATATGATGCTATTATGAAGAATGGTACCTGGTCTTTATGTGACTTGCCTCGTGGCAAGAAGGCCATTGGCACTAAGTGGGTATACAAGCTCAAGTGTAAGCATGATGGAACAATTGATAGGTATAAGGCTAGGCTTGTTGAAAAAGGTTATGCTCAAGAAAGAGGCATTGATTTTGATGAGACCTTTGCTCCTAGATGCCAAATGACTACTCTTCAAAGCATTTGTGCACTTCTAGCTCATCATGGTTGGAATGTACATCAGTTGGACATTAAAATTGCATTTTTGAATGGTGACTTACATGAAGAAGTGTATGTTTTTTAGCCTCATGGTTTTGTGCCAAAAGGGAAAGAGAACATAGTGTGCATGTTAAAAAAGGCATCATATGGTTTGAAGCAAGCACCATGTGCTCGAAAAGATACATGACTACTTGATGCACATGGTTTTGAGAATAGTCCAAGTGAGAGCACCTTATATGTTAAGCGTGCAAATGATGTGCTTAGGATCATTTTTTTCTATGTTGATGACATTCTACTCACTGCTCCTAATGAGAAGCATATTGGTGATTTTAAAGTTGATTTGCATGCCTCATTTGAGATGTCAGATTTGGGGAATTTGCAGCATTATTTGGGCATTTAGTTTATGCAAGTTGATGGTGGAAAAGCTTTGTGTCAAATAAAATATACTGACACATTATTACATCATTTTGGCCTTGAAGACTGCAAACCTATTGTCACTCCTATGGAAATAGGTTTATGATTGAGTCTTCATGATGTTGGAGATGCATTTGACTTTTTCTCTATCAGTAGGATTTTTGTATAATTCATGGGTTCAGAGCGTTAAACATATGGATTCTAAAGGTTAGAATATGATGTATATTGTTTGCTTTGGTCTAACCCTTGAATTACCTTGGAACATGCCTTGAACCTTTGGGTGAAACCCTTGGTTTTAACCCTTGAGGTATTTATTCATATGAGCTCCCAATTGAATGGTTAGAACCTTAGACTTGATTTATCCTAATGTGTGGGAACCTTAGTCTTGGGAGAAGCTTCTCTAGGAGCCACCTTGTGTGTACGTGAGAGAAGAATCCTCATTTGATTTAGAAGGCATGTGATAGACCTTGGGAAATTAGAAGGCATGTGATTACCCTTTGGAATGTGTCCACATGAGGGACACTTGGCTGGACACTTGGCCAACCCCAAGGACATGCACCCCCTTGGCCTAGAGGTATATATATGAGTGGAGTTGGATGGGTGGATACATGCTCTCTCTTTCCATAGTGGTTTAGACTAGTTGATTTTATACTCTTGAGTGGTAGCTTAGTTTCTAGGAAGTTGTTTTCACAACATTGGTACTCACAACATAGGTTGCAAATTTGTGGGACCTAGATACTAATTTACCTTGAAGCTCGAGCTTATGCTCACGGGATGGTCTTCTCTCTTATCGTCGGGGAGTTTTTAGTTCTTATCATGTTATAAAAGAACATGTGCGTACAAACCTCTATTATGAGGGGATATGCACCTGTCCACGCCCGTCCAACTAATTGCAACCCGTCCAAGCACTGTACTAAATGTGAACGTTATGCGACAGAGCACCTCTTGGAGTTTTTACTTCCCCCATTTGTTGAAGATGAAATGCACGAGATTGTCATTATATAGTTAGGCGAGCGGTTCCTTTTTCTGGTATGTTGGATTAAAACTCCTGATTCCTCAGCCTACGGGGTCGCTATCTCCCTTCTCCATAAGCTCCGAGAACGCGCAAAAGAGATCTTCTATAGCAGCTTGCGAAGCACGTCATTATCTTATGATCAATGCCTACATGTTTTATTTTTTGCCAATCCATATGAAGAACGAAGAAGGATGGGGTGTCCGCACTTCCAAGCATAACAAAAGGAAAGTATTGGTTGTAGTTAAATACTCTCTTTTTCTTTTTCTTTTGCATATTTTGGAATTTATCATGCACTTACTGAACCATGTGATATAAAGGATGCATGATTTATAATTATTGGATTACTTGGATCATCACGGATTTGGAAAAGTATTTAATTATGTATCAACGGGCATTGTAAGCATGGAACTCATTGTATAGGTGAAGTGACAAGTAGAAAAAGGTTTCATGTATAAATATAAGTATGCATGGACTCCATAAATAAAGGCAAGCCTGTGTTAGAAGACCCTTAGATTTTTTGTAGGGTTAAATGCATAATCGGGCATACAAGTAACTATGTTAATGCCAAAGGAAGGACATTGGAAATCGATCAAGAAAGATGATCCCAATTTTGCAACCTCGGTTTCAAAATATCTCAATAGACAAGCCTCGTCATGCAATGGATCAAGGGATGGACGAAGCTATGATACACGTATGACATGTTCATTTTCATTCGTTTGTTGGCCATGCTAAAGTAATTCATGAAAGAAAGGATTTTAAAAGAAGTAGGTGAGGTCCACATGCATTTAAAATAGTGCACGAATTTACTCATCTAAAGTGATGCCCTTACACAATAGGGATTCACTTCATAAGGATGGCCATGGAAGGTCCATCATAGCATGGCATGAACATGAATTAAATGATGTGCATATTATTGAAATTAAATTCTCGAATAGAATGGAATTCCAAGGATGAATTCCATGCATGCTTATAGAGGGGTTCAGTACTTGGACCTTATGCATGCTAAGCATCTTCAATCAAAGATGTATTGGTTCTTGGCATACACGGTATATTGAATCACATATGCATGGGTTGATGGGACATGAGAGAGAAATTAAGTTCTCTAAGTTTAAGATTAAGATAGGAAATGACTTCTAACTCTGAAGTCAAAAGCATAAAAGTTTACTGGAATATTGAGGATATGTGACTCAATAGCCATTATCCTTTATGCTTTTTATATGTTGGCTTAATCCAAAAGCCAACAAAATTTAGCATAAATAGAGAAACAATAAGCTACTACTTATGGACCCTAAAGTTCCATAATACCCATGGCATGTCTGATCAGCAAGGCTAAGGACTTAGGTTACAGACTAAGTGATGTTCACCATAAGATAGTGGTAATAAGAACTTGGATTGAAAGACATCCAAAAGAGATATGAGAAGCCTATATGAGACCCTACACACATAGGGTAATTTTTCATTGTCAATGATGTTAAGAAGTTCATACGAACTTAAACATCCAATCATTGAGGACAATGATCACACTAAAAGGAGGAAGGGAATGTCGTAAAATGACATATTAGGGAAAAAATGATTGAACCATTTTACCCTTTTAAGCGTTCATTTCTTCCCCGATAAGCTTCTTCCTTCATTGACAAGAGGTAGGATCCATTTGGAGCTTTGAGAAAATTGCTTCAAGAGTGAAAAATTGTAACTCATATTTTGATTATATTTTATAAGACTAAAATGAATGGAGTTTAATCCTTGAGTAAGAGCTAAAGTTGTCTACACTAAGGTGAGATTGTAAATCAGATGGTATGGGACGTCTAGGTTTACAATGTCACTTAAGTGGGTTCAATGGTATGGGACACTGAACTTAAGGATAATGGAAGCTTAAGCTCAAGGATATTGGAGAGCTTTTTCAATCAAGGATTTAGCATAAATGAAACTCTCATTTGGATAGGAAATTAAAAGAACATCAATTTCCTCGAGAACGAAAACTCCTTAAAAGGGGGGAAGAAAGGTATCATCAATATGATACTTCTAAGCAAAAGATATTCCTTAACTCTTTCATGAAAGTTAAGGAGTACATTGGATGTCCAAGTACCTAAGTTGTATTTGAGTTAAATCTCAAACAAAATAAAACCAGATATGTAAGAAGGAATTCATTAAAGAATTCTAATTTGGCAACTAAACTAAGGTAAGCTAGCCAAAGACTTGAAGCATATTCAGAGTAGGGTATTTGAGAATGGATAAAGATGGATCCAAAGTTTGGATCACTAAGCATGACAACTTGCTTAAGTCAAAAGGGTGACATATAATTGTTGATCCCTAAAAGGAGAATAGTCAATGGTTTGAAGAACATCAACATGATGTGGAAGACTTAAGCTAGGATATCAACTCATGAAGGTATGAGTTGAAGATCCCAAGAAAATCCCATGGGTAAATATTCTTGAAAAAGGGATCTAAAGGAGAAAAGACTTGATCTTATCTCATGTTAAATTAGCTAGAGGAATTTTGAGAAAGCCAAGTGACCTAACTTGGTCAAATATATCAAACCATTTATGGTTGGATAATCCAAGTGGCCTACATTGGTCAAAAAAGATCAAACCCTTTGTAAAGTTCAAAGGTCAACCTAAGGAGACCTTTGAATTAATTGGTATTAGATTCAAAAACCTTAGTCTTTGCTCTCATGAAAATGATGCCAAGGACTTACAAGATGGAATTCATGATCATGGTAAATGATCAGAGAGCATTGGAAAGATAAGGGCAAAGAATGTGGAAACATTAAGGATGTGGTTCTACGGATTGGAGAAAGAACTCACTGGTATGGGACAGTGAGAACTAACTCCCATTGAGATTTTTTCTGATGGCCATAGAGAAAATAGGCTCAAGATCCGATAGGAAACATTACGACAAGCCTTAAAGATAATACCATTTAGATTAAGCTCTTAGGTTCATTATGAGGTGTAGAAATGTACCTCCTTGAACCAATTTAATACACCTAGTTGTATGAACAAAAGGGTTAATAGAATGAACATGACATTTATCCTAGAAAAGGCTATCCTTTATCCTCTTAAGCAGATGCATTTTTCTTAATAAAAATGCATAGCCAAATTTTATGTGGAACAATAAATTTGGATAAGTAAGAGGGTAAAGAATTTTGGGAGTTTACCAAGTTAAACTTCAAAGGTAAAGTCAAGCCTATTCAAGTATAATAACCTTGAATGAAAGAATGATCTATAAAAGATCTTCTTTTGAATCTTTGGTGAGAACAAGTGATTCAAAAATGTTCCTAGCAAGATCTGAGATATCATGCCTAGAAACAGGTATCTTTCTTGCAAGTCCTTGGAACTAAAGCTGCAAAACTTGAATCATCTCAACTCCATCCAATAGAAAGTCTAGAGGGTATCTTGATGGCTTGATAAAGCATTATTCTCAATTATTTTGAGGATTTGAAAGGAATTGGTTTATTAAGCTCTCTTTCTCTTTGCACAGCTTTGGTGACCTTTGAGGTTAGTATACATAACTATCTCGAGTATGAACCATAATCAGTTCAAGATAGTTAGTACTGATTCTCATTGGAAAGAACTGGCTAACAAAGAACAAGGTAGAGACCCAAATAATTCCAATTCCTAAAGTCATCTTTTGATCTAAGTCTTGAATGTCAAATCTTCCAAAAAGGATTAAACTCTATTTTGAGAATTAATCTAGGGAAAATCAAAGATGATCAAGATAGGGATCCACTTGTAGACATGAACTTTCAAAATTGGGTATATTGTCATTCGGAATACTTGAACTTTATGTTTCAAGAAAACCTGGATGATTGAAATAAGTCCACCTAAGTTGCCAAGGAATGAGAAGATAGTATTTCTCCTCATTTAGCATGTTTTGGCAGGGACTCACTAGACCCACTTTGCTAAGTTCATATCTTTAGCTAAGTCTTGGCAAATACAAATAAAGTATATGTGTATTTGAAAAAGACTATAAAAGAATAAGTTAAGTTCAGAACATCTGAAGATTCCTCTCCTTTTTGTTGAAAGTGGAAGATGAATCTTGTTTCTGGCCCTTTCAAGATAGAGATAAGATCTCTATCATAGACTCCTAAAATTATGAATTTCTAGGGAAGTACAAAGTGTACTGAAATATATTATTTTATGGAGCTCAAGGTTTGTGAAAGTGCCAAAAGAAAAAGACCACCAAAGAAGTCCACCCATCTCACTACTCCATAGGTACAGGGCATGCATGTACATTCAGGTGGACCAAGAGAAATTGTTTTGGGCAGGGATTTTGATTCCTTTCCTTTCAAATTAAGGTAGGGATTAGCCTTTATTTGATTACTGGAAATGAATCTAAAGAGAGAGATGACCATGCTCAGAGTATAGATCATGGTGCACGGGGGAATACTTCACATATTATACCTACACGCATTTTCGAGGACAGGTGCTAGCATCTATGAGGACGGCCTAGGAAGATCTGTGGTCCAGATCAAAAACCCAGATCAACCCATTGGACTAGAACGTCCAGCAGTCAAATTTGAAAATGGAGCATACTTGGACAAAGAAGGAACCATATATGTAGTCACCAGTCACCCAGACAAGACAGATGAATTCGGAAATGTGATCCTAGAAATGGACTTAGGTGACATAGAGCAAGGGAACATGGGTGTAGAACCTAAAACTCCTCGAGGCAAATCAGTTCTCACTAGAATTCTCATAGCAGAATGGATCCCCCAGGACAACAAGAGCATAGACCCTGCTCTTGAACCGAGAGACCGATGAAGCCGTTTGGAGGTATAAGCCTGTTCAGCCTAATGAGATAGGAACGATCACGATCTATGAATTCAAAGATCCTGATAGCATAGGCAAAGTGACCTATTTAGACAACACTTCGGAAAGAATATTTGTGGCCACAGAGCAGGGTAGGCATGCCTACACTTGGAAGGGAGAATTTATTTTTCCCCAACCAAGATCTAATGTCTCTTTTGGCCACCAAGGAGCGGGAACATCCCAAGCTCATGGAGCTCAAAGGGACAGAAGTAGAGATAGACATGAGGTAAGCTTTGCCAACCCAATAGGAAGAGAACGAATGCGAGCAGAGACGGATAGAGAAGAAACATAGAGAACTAGAGTTCCAAGGAACCTAAGAAATGCTGATGATTTTCCTTTGCCAAGGCCGAGGGAACACGCCAGAACCTTGAGACCTACACAGCTGGTTAAGTCCATGAAGAATTACTTCGATGGCACTGGAGACCCATACGATCATGTGTCCGAATTTAGGCAAGTCTTGAGAGCTGAACAAGTGGAGGACTTATTCACGCAATACAATGCCTTTGGTCTAACTCTTAGGAACACCGCTCTTACGTGGTTTCAACCACTAAATGAAAGACACTTCAGGAACATAGACCAACTTCTAGAGGCTTTCATTATTGAATTCTCTAAGAGTGGCATAAGGCATAACACTTCCTCACTGATTCATAGCTTCAAGCAAACCCCTCAAGAGACGGTCAAACTTGCAGGAAGAAGGTTTAGGCAATATCTAGAGAGATTTCTGATTCTTGAGCTACCCACTCCAGCCAAACAAGTGGCTTTATTCCTAGATGGACTGCTAAGTACAAAGTTGAGATCATACGTGTACTTAAAGGACCCGAGGACCATAGAAGAGTGTGTACGCATGTGCATCGACATCGAGGATAACCTAGGGGAGGAATTAGAGCTTTCAAAAATCTACAAAGATTCAGATAGTTCTTCTAGCCTCTCTTCCTCGCAATCCACATCTATTGAGGAACTCGCTGAGAAAGTAGCTCAAAAACTAGGTGTCTCTAACAAACAAATCTCAAGATTTGCCCGAGTTAAAAGGTGCTATACTTGTGGAGGTGACCATATGGCGAACATATGTCCCATCATGGCTCAACCCCAAGTGAATCCCAGTAGCCAATACTTCACCATAGAACGGAGATACACTAATCACACAGCACAAGATTGCCCATACAACAAGCAAGCGGTTAGGCAAACTTACCCTCAACCATATCCACAATAGGGCAGATACCAGAACCAGTACCCACCACAACAGTATGCCAGGCCTCAACAAACCTACCAACCATAATATCAAGCGCAGCAGAGACCTCAGCCAGTGCTAGCCCAACAACCTCCTGCTCCAGCTAATGTGATCCCAGTAAAGTATGCAGCTGCAGAAGAGAACCTGAATAGAGCCACAGTGCCAGTGACACCATTGCTTTCAGAAAGTGACCCTAGTGACCATAGCTTTGACTCTACACATATTGATAGCCCCCAGGCTTACTACATGTAGTCCCCTGAACATGGTGAGTCCTATTATAGTGAAGAACCGAGTGAGCCTAGCTGGGAGCCAGAGTATGCAAATGTCATGTATGCAAACCCCAACTGTAGACCTCAACCTAGGCCAATAAGAACCCCATTCCCTAGAGGGCCATGCTACAGATGTCAGGGAGATCACCTCATTCATGATTGCCCAATGCCTGCCCCTACACAACCCCAATCGGTGACAATTCAAGGCTTTTGTCAAGAGTGCGGAAAGGAGCATCTCTTATGAGATTGCCCAAAGAATCCCAATACTTTGCCAAAAATCACTCCTATTAATTTTATTGGGTTGGTTGTAGATTCCACAGGGAGTGTGACTTCCACTGCACCAGTGCAAGTGGTCACTAGAGCTCAAGCCTTGCAATAGAACCAAAGTTTAGGCCAGGAAAAAAATGCTGAGGTTAGTGAAACTGAGAGCATGACCAAGAAGAGGACTAGAGCTTGGAGAGATAGCCGCAAAAGAATGAAAAGGCAATGGGCAAAGAAGATGAGTGAACTCGAGGAAAGCCTAAGAGAAACGAGAGCCAAGATAATTGAACTTACATCTCAACCTCCCTCTCACACTACTCCACCACCACCATTCCCATCTCCATCCGACCCACCACCTTACAACCCGCCTCATGCAACCCCACCACCCCCTAGAGTAGGATCAGTATTAGCAGATCCTACTCCTGAGGACCTAAATATGATGCTTAAGGCGTATCAGGCCAGAATCCAAGAAGGGCCAAACGTAACCGATCATGAAAAGTGTTACCCTAGAGCGGAACTAGAGCTTGAACGAACTAAAATTTGTGCTAAGATGGTGGAATTGGCTCAAACCATGTTTGAAGCCAGTCGCCTCTTTAACATCTCTAGTTCAGCTAAGACGCAGTTGCACTTTGATGGACTACTATAAAGATTGGAGAGGCTAATTGCACAATCAGAAAAGGAACCCACCCCTCCAAATAAGGGCAAGGCAAGTGGAAGAGTAAGCCTTCCTGCCCAGGAAGCCTATGTGCCTAACTCCATAGAACCAGACACATCTTCTTCTATGAATCGGTACACACCAGAGTTTTTGCGAGAAATTCAAGAAGAGAAATGGGCAAAAGAGAGTGAAGTCCCTCCTCCTATTGAACTTGTGAATGATGCGCATGACCAATTCCCACAAGATATCCCATCCATTTATGGAGAGCAGGAGAGTGCACAATCTCAAGAGAGATTAGACTTCGAGGTTAATTCTTTACACGAATTACCCCACTTCATAGGCCCCTGGGAAGCAAAGTCTACTTGCATGAGAGCACCTAGCCAAATAGGTACCAGAGATAGCGAAACCGCGTTCCCAGGTAGGATCTCATAGAACAGTGCCAGAAATACCCTTGGACAAGATAGGAGACATGAGTGAAGGAGAAGAAGGAAACACCTATCTTCCCATTACCCACCAGGGGTACACAACCAAGGCAATTCTGGACTCATGCGCAAGAGTTGCAATTGCTACCACTTCCCTATGGAAGCGTTGGGGAAAACCAGCACTTAGGCCAACGAGAATGAAATTGCAGATGGCTGATGGTCACATAGAAAGACCCTTAGGCTTGCTAGAAGGAATAACTCTCACTACTTGTGGTGTAGAGTTTGAGCACACATTTGCTATCTGTGACTTTAGCAAGAACCAGGCCTATGAGATGATTTTGGGAAGACCATTTATGCGATAGTTGCAAGTGGTACAGGATTGGGGAACCAATTCTTTGTATTTGCAACACCTAGGTGTTACAACCAAAGTCAATCTCAAGGATTACTCTCATAGAGATGTACTGCCTATTCAATGGAATCCCATCCATAGAGCCAATGATGACATGGAGTCTGTGCACTCCATAGGATCAGGATCCTCATGGATGCATGAAGACACTCACTTATGGATGTGTAAAGTAGCAGTAGAAGAAGAGAAGAGAGAAAAGGCCAAAGAGATAGGTGCAAAAGAAACCCATAGATCAATTCAAGACCCAGCCTACACACCTGTAGTATTTCCTGATGAAGAATTTGAACCTCATGACTGGGCAGAAATTTTAGCAGCAATGGATGTAGCCATCAATGAGGAACAATGGACACCCCACTGTGATGAGGATGGCTATGACATTTCAGTCTTCTCAATAGAACCAATCATGGGAGATGCAGTTTTAGAAGAATACGAACCTAGCCCTGATGCATTTGAGGATGCAAGTGACTCCGATTTAGAGTCAATCATTATGGACCCACCATTTGCATCAGATTAAGAATACTTCTACAAAGTGGAAGCTCACCCTCAGAGACATGGAGAGCTCACAAATGATGTAAGGTTAACCACACAAGTGACCCCGAAGGATGAAGGAAAGAAAAGAAAGAAGAGAGAAGTCACACCAGAAGAAGAAGAATCTTTGTTCGAGGTCCCTGAAAATTTTAAGAAGTACGAAATAGATGATAGGAGAGTCATGATAAGAATGCCTAAACGTGAGGCGCAATCATGGGAGGCCTATGATAACAAAGAAACCACCAAGAAAATAGTTGTAGCCATAGAGGAAGGAGAAGAAAGGTGCACCTACATAGGACATGACCTGACGGAAGAAGAAGAGCAGGAGTTGATAGCCTTGCTAAGGGAGTACAGAGATGTATTTGCTTGGAGTTACAAGGACTTAAAAGGTGTAGACCTTGACATATGCTCACACACTATCCCCATGACCTCAGATGCCAAACCCTCCAAGCAGAAGCCATACACTTATAACGATAACTACACTGCTAAGATCAAGGAGGAGATAGATCGCTTGGTTGAAGTTGGATTCATCTATGAAATTGAGCACACTGAGTGGGTATCCCCTATTGTAGTGGTACCCAAGAAGAATGGAAAGCTACATGTGTGCATTAACTTGAAGAAGGTTAATGCAGCCACTATTTGAGATAACTATCCGCTTCCTATCTCTGAGCATCTACTAGAAAGAGTAGCAGGCAAGGAAGTGTACAGCTTCCTTGATGGATTTTCGGGCTACAATCAGGTAGCCATAGCCCCAGAAGATCAGCATAAGACAGCTTTTGCCACAGCGTGGGGCATATTTGCTTTTCGGGTAATGCCATTCGGGCTTACCAATGCTCCGGCAACCTTCCAAAGATTGATGTGCCATGTGTTTAAAGAGTTCTTGAGGAAGAACTTAGAGGTCTATGTTGACAATCTTTGTGCTCATTCCAACATTAGACAAACACATATACCTGAACTCAGGCAAATCTTTGACAAATGTAGAGAATATCAAGTATGCCTGAACCCAGAAAAGTGTGTTTTCATGGTCAGGAAAGGCAAGATTTTAGGACACATAGTGTCAAAGAACGGCATATCCACTGACGAAGAGAAAGTGAGAGCCATCGCAGAACTACCTAGGCCAAAGAATGTCAAGGAAGTACAAGCTTTCATGGGGCATTGTGGTTATTACCGACGGTTTATACACATGTATGCCATCATTGCAAAGCCTCTGTATGGACTTTTGACTAACTTTGAGTGGACTGATGAATGTGAAAACTCTTTCAACGAACTCAAAAGAAGATTGTGTTCAACACCAATCTTGACCACACCAGACTGGAACAAGCCATTTCATGTTGCACGTGGACGCATCCAATTATGCTATTGGATGTGTACTCACACAACCTACAGGTGAAGGTCATATGGATCTTCCAATTGCCTATGCTAGTAGACAATTGAATGCAGCTGAACGGAATTATACAACCACTGAAAGAGAAGGATTAAGCATGGTATATGCAGTTAAGAAGTTTAGGAACTATTTGCTTGCAAATAAGTTTAGATTTTTTACTGACCATCAAGCATTGTTATATCTCGTGAACAAGCCATGCAATACAGGTAGATTAGTAAGATGGTTCCTCTTACTAATGGAGTATGACTTTGAAGTCGTGGTGAGGAAAGGTAAGACTCACTTGAGAGCGGACCAGCTCTCAAGACTCACATCTAGAGAAGCACCGCAAGGAGTATCAGATGACCTTCCTGATGCTTACTTGTTTAATTTGGAAGTTGTACCTCAATGGGCTAAGCCATTAGTACCAGTATTGACATACGGGCCTAACCACCCAGTCATAAACACTCAAGATAGGGAGGTAGTAAAAGCCCAGAAGTACCATATCATGGCAGGAAGTATGTACAAACAGACAGATCAAGGGATATTGGCTTGTTGTGTGGAAGAGGACGAGTACGCAAAATGGTTGCAATTAGCACATGTAGGTGCATTAGAGCAACACTACTCAAAGCAAAGGACCTTATAGACACTAAGGAGATTCGGAGTGCATTGGCCAACTATGGAAGCAAATGTACAC
Source organism: Ceratopteris richardii (assembly GCA_020310875.1). Taxonomy (NCBI): domain Eukaryota; kingdom Viridiplantae; phylum Streptophyta; class Polypodiopsida; order Polypodiales; family Pteridaceae; genus Ceratopteris; species Ceratopteris richardii. The sequence goes on along the minus strand of CM035424.1, from coordinate 79,992,710 downwards.
CCAGTCTGTTGCACTAAACCACCTGTGGAACATGCCACTCTTTATCAAGTATCCATAGTGCCAGATTGGAGTGAACCACTAGTAGCCTTCTTGAGGACGAAAACATTCCCTCAAGATATGACCCTGACGAGGCAAAGAAGTTTAGAACAGGAAGCCCTAGACTACTCACTTATTGGTGATAATTTATACAAGCGCGGTAAAGATGGTTACCTGAGACTATGTGTCCATGAGAGTGAATATCTCAAGATCTTGGAAACTGCTCACCAAGGTGTAGCAGGAGGACACTTTGGACCAGATCGGGTGATCAAGGCTATGTTGTTTGTAGGTCTTTGGTGGCCCACGCTTCACATGGATGCACATACCTATGTGAAGAGGTGTGATGTCTGTCAGCAAACTCAGTATCCCATACGGAAAGATGAGATGCCTTTAAAACCTATGATGGGTGGACGGGCATTCTCTAAGTGGGAAATAGACTTTGTAGGTCCTAATAATCCCCCAGCTAAGAGTTCCCATGCTGAATACATTATTGTAGCCATTGATTATCTAACCAAATGGGTAGAAGTAAAAGCCACAACCAAGAACAATGCTCAGACAACTGCTAAGTTCTTATTCAAGAATTTGTTCACTAGATACGGGCTACCTATAGAGCTGGTAAGTGATAGAGGCACCCACTTCTTGAATGAGGTTATTGTAAATCTTCTCCAAGAATTCTTGGTAGTACACAAGAAGTCTGCCCCCTATCACCCACAAGCTAATGGCCAGGCTGAGAGCACCAATAAGATTCTATGCAATGTATTGACAAAACTAGTGAATAATAAATGCTCTGATTGGGACAAACAACTACATCATGCTGTTTGGGCATACAGAGTTGCCTATAAAACGGTACTCCAAGCCACCCCCTTTCAGATGGTGTTTGGCCAAAATGTTGTGCTACCGTTGGACTTCTTGATACCTATATTGAAAGTAGCTCAAGAGCATGAGTGGACAGGGCATGAGCTCTCCTCTAGAATTTTTTATCTGGAACGACTAGGTGAAACAAGACTGAGAGCGACAGCAGGAATATATGCAGCACAGCTAAGAAAAGACAGAAGGCTTACTTCGATGCCCACGTTAAAGATAAAGGCTTGAAAGCAGGAGATCTAGTACTAGTCTACACCTTGAAGCAGCATGCACAGAAATTAGAGAAGAGTGGCTATGGACCCATGATTATCAATAGGATCTCCACAAGTGGAGCAGTTCAATTAGCCACTCTAGAAGGTGACATCCTGCCAAGCTACATTAGCAGATGTAGAGTCAAGTTATATCAAGAACCCCTGACTGAAGAGATGCTAAATCAACTCAACACTGCCAAGAAACGCAAAGAAGAGGAAAAGCGAATTCGAGAAGAGGCACAGGCAGAGGCATTGGAACGCATCCGAAGGATGAAGTTGAGAAGACAGGGTAGAGTTCAGCCTAGGACAGAGGCGTATGCTGATCCAGGATATCATATGGCTATGTGCGAAGTTTCAAGTAATAGTTCTCATAGAATAATTGATCGACGTCCTTTTGTAACCGTAGAAATAGGACAAGGAGAGAGTGCAAGGACTGTAAGGGCCTTGATTGACTCAGGTGCAGCCACTAGTGCTGTTAAATTTTATTACTGTCAAAAGTTGAAATTAAATGTCAATCCTATAGAAGCATATCTCATAGGATTGGGAGGTGTGGAAACCCCTCGCATGGGCGAGGTGGAACTTCCCCTCAACATTCAAGATGTTTTAATGATAGTTAAAGTGCTAGTGTGTCAAGACGAGGATCTCACTGAACCTCTTGTCTTGGGTCAAGACTAGATCTATGATCATGCAGTCAACCTAAACCTAAGAAGTGGACTTCTTCAAATTTGGGTAAATCAGAATCGCATTACAATTGAGTTAGAAAATGAAGCACTCAAGGAACTAGTAAAGGCACACACTCCTGGTCCTTCCAGGAGTACACAAGAAGATGACCATGTTGTTCTTGTCCAAAAGTATGCGATGCAGAGGGATGATTATCTCGACAAAGAAGTCAAGGATATGACGGAACTCCCTTGTTTTCCAAAAGCCACCGGGATGCAGCAACCAAAGGCGGATCAAACACAGAAGAAGTAGACGACTTACGCTCGAAGCCAAAAGAAAATACTAAGCACAGTGTCTCAACCACCAAAACAAATGTGGGTGCGGAAAGGCGAGCATCCTATGGTGGTCAAGCTACAACAACTAGCCCAACTCCCTATTAGTGATCAACGACACGACACTAATAAGAAGTCTTCCAAAGAATCTTCTTTGAAAGTAAAATCTATTTGGGTACCCAAGAAGTCAATGAAGGTTGACCCACAATCAAGACAAATTTGGGTGCCTAAGGCTTGCTTGCGGGCTCAAATAGATACAAAAAGACCACACCCTGTGCAACATGGTTCACTCACTCGAACAACTGATATCCACTCTTATACATCACACACGAACACATATTCACCCATGAGCACGAGTAGAATCACTTGTAAATGGGTCCTTAAAAAGCCTCATTTCCAAGCAGATACTCTCACAAAGCCCTCAAGAGTCTCCACCAAACCAAAACCGAAAGCCATCCACTGTGTTTGGCTGCCCAAAGTTTGTAATAAACCCCCCGATCCCACTTGTAAATTCACCTCCACCTACTAACAGCATCATTCTCACTCTGCATCTTTCCATTTAGCTTTTAGGACAATCCATCCACTAACTACACCCACAATCACCGAGCACTCACTGACTAACTAACATATCACTAAAACCTCATGTTAATGTTGTAATAGGGACACGTGAACCACTTGGTGTCCATTAGCAATGTTAACATTCATTTGTATATTCTCACAGAACCGGTGACCAGTCCCTTCAATATGGCCGAGGCTGCAGGAACTAGCTCCCAGGCAGGCACCAGCCCTCAGATTGTGGACATTGAAAGCCTCCCCATTGAGGAAGAGTTGAAGGAAAGACCAGTGGCATTGAGAGCTTTACATGCCCTACCTGTTCAGAATCCTCCCCAATGGCACACATCACCAGTAAGCAAAAACTCGCATTGGTTCAGTGATGTGGCAGGACCTCTTGGAGAAGGCACTTACTTGTGGGAGGCAGAAATAGAGTTCAATGAACGCTGGGGTCGGTATCATTTCTTTACCAGAGAGTTTTAGAGGCTTCAAAATAATGAAGGGTTGAAACCGATATGGAAGAAGGCGGGACTATATGATTACTTCAAAGCCCAGTTACCGAAGCCAGACTTTCTAAGGTGTTCATATTTCATTAGCACCCTCACTCCCAGTAAAGAGAAAAAGGGGTATAGCACCTTTGTCCTACCATCTCTTACAAGAGGTAATGAAATGAAGCGCTTCAAATTGACAAACAATTTGGTAAGGGAAGCTCTCGACATGAAAGGCATGCATATCCCCACAGAGAAGGAGTCAATGGTCCCAGACAACATGAAAAACAGGAACGTGACTAAACTCAAGGACATGGTGCCAATGACACCAACTATTGCCATTCATCTCCGAATGTGCATGCAACATTTCGCGTTCCCTGCTCAAGAGAGGTTCACGATGCCACCCAAGAAGATCTGGTTCAGTCTATATTTAGCAGACGCCTTTGATTTGACAATCAACATGCCTCATTGGATTATTGACCAAATACACGTGGCACATCAATGGTGGTATAAGAAGCAAAAGTCAGTACTTTATGGATGTTGTGCTCTCACAAGGATTGTTTACAGATGCTTGGCATATGATGTGCCAATTCAAAGGGCACTTGTTTGGACCAGGGTGCAAGAATTCCAACGTAGACTATCAACTGCTGGGCCTCCATCCAAGAAAATGAGGGGAGCGGTTCAGATGCCCTGTGCATATGCCCGTGGTGCTACATTGACACCAGAGACAACTCCCCGACTTCCAAGGCGAGTGCAACCCTTCACTATCAGATTACCAAGGCATAGCATAGAAGGACCGAATCTGGTGTTTCCACCTATACCCACCGACCTAGAGTTCCCTCATTGCTTCACACTGGAAGATCTAACTGATGAGGAGGTAGCCAGAATAATTAATGCTACTAATTTAGAAGTTGAGGCAAAGCAGGCAAGCGGGCAACAGACAGTCACAGACCAACCCCATCCAATCCAACCAAAAGTAGTCGAAGTGGATGATGATGAAGAGGAGACTGCACAAGAGGAGGAAGAGGATGAACAAGAAGGACTGTCCAACGAAGAAGAGCATGAATATGAGCAAGAAGTTGTACAGGAACTTGAAGGAGCCCCTGCTTATACAAAGCAATTGAAGAGATTGTATGATACCATCAACCGAGTTCAAGAACAACACAAACTATCCTTGCCAGCAGGAAAGGCCCTGATGAACCAGATCCTGGAAGACGAAGGCGTAGATGAGCAATACAGGGCAACCCTTGACATGATTGCTGACGCATTGGGGGTACCTAAGACGGTGCATACCGCTCTTGCGCACTCGCAAAGATCAGAGCGAAGATACGACAGATGCCCCCCTCGATCAGGGAAACAAATGAATGTATTGGTATCAAAACCACAGGGCACCACATCCAGGACCATGGGCACGGCTCAAACCATTCATGACACTGAGGAAGCCCATACCTCAAGTGCACCCCCGTCACCCCCTTTACCACCCCTACCTCCAACTCCACCACCTTCACCTCCCACTACCAGTGTCACCACCATCGTCACCGCCCTAGAGTCCACTTCCCATACCGAAGCACAGACTGTGAGTCAACCCTCACAATCCGCACAACCTATCAACACCCCTATTGAAAATACTACCACTGACACGGTTATTCTGATTGTAGCCGCTAAAAATCCCATTTCCCCGATCACGCTCCCTGGCGGTCCATATTCACAACTACACACACCACTTTACACCTTCACAACCATCACTACACCGACAATTCCCATGTTCACAATCACTCCCATGACTGCATCCACATATGATGTCATGGACCGATCACCTACTTCCGCACCTCTCCCTCCCCCCATATTTCCACAATCTCCCATTCCCCCACCACCCACTTCACCCTTTTCAAGCACAACATACACACTCCTATTCCCTTTTCCCTACCCCCCTGCATTCAACACCTTTCTCGCATCCACTACTGTTAATAATGTATTTAATAATATGTACCAGTGTCTGTCTCAACTACAATAGCATTACCAGCATCTAGATGCCCAACATACGAGCTTGTTCAGAAATCATGAAACGCTACAGGAGAGATTCATTAATTTAGAGAAGGAGAAGAGGCAGTTACAACAGCAGTATAGTACATTGCAAGCACAACATGATTAGTTAATCGCCAATCCATCCTAGATAGATACTGAAGAAAAACAACAACTTGATGATCTGTTACACGCTCAGATAACGGACAATCTCAAGCTTCGATGTAACCTTGCCTTACTATGAAAGCACATGTCTGCAGCACTCGAAGAAAATAAACGACTACAGAAACAGAATGAAGAGAACTTGGAAGTAGCAATGGAGGATTCACTGCAAGAAATCGACCCAGAGAATTTCAAGGCCATCCCATCGGCAAATATGCAAATCATATTGGAAACACACGCCGATCTCCTAGAGGCACACGTTGCCTTAGAAAGAGAGCGGGATGACCTACTAAAGCAAATGGAAGCTCAGCAAGATTCACCAAAAGAAGTTACAGCCGCAGCAGACACATCTGAAGAAGTCACAGAACTCAGAGCACAACTGGCAGAACTACAAAATAAAGTTCTTCAATATGAGCATCAACCCTCTCCCCTCATGGAGCCGGAACCTGAATACCTAGTTCCAATTGAAGTTGAGGAGATATTTGAAGAGCCATACGTACCGATGCCTGCACCAGGGAAGCAAACAGAAGAAGGAACGGACACAATTGAGATCGAAGCTCCTGAATGGATGCAGAGGTTAGAGAAGGTGGCTACAACCCACGATGAGAGGGTGGCAGTACAGATACAGTCGATGTCCCGATTGGAGGAAATCGTCATCAAATCTTATTACTTCATAAACCTCTCCCATCATAGGTGGATTGACACGTCCAATGATTTGTATGTTCCATTCTGTGTCTTAATGGCAGATTATAATGTTGAAATCAAGCAGCGCACAACAAAAGAACCAACCTCGGCGACACAGTTTGCACCAGAAGACATCTCTGCAAGTGCCACGCATGGGAATATATTTCAACCTACCTGGAGGATCCGTCTACTTGAAACATACCCTGAGATGGTACGCACTTGGAATAACATGTCATTATACATCAAGTATAACCCATGCTACTGCCCTGTCTTTCGAAGAAGGTCTTGGCCAGAGTACACCAAAACAGTTTTGACGGTTAAAGGATGTGAAAAGTGGCTAAACTATGTGTACTTAGCACCCCCTCATGGCCAACCCACGGTCAACTACATGATTTCAACCATCCGACACTGGGCAGTCAGATTCAAGAATATACCAGATGTCATGGCACAGATGTGCCTCAAAATCTTTGAGCTAATGCTGGTTACATTCAGGACCTTTAAGAATGTCAAGGAACCTCATCTTTTGGCTCTCGGATTTAATGAAGGAAATGAAGACCTTGTTTATGATATGATCACCACACCATCTATCAATGTCGTCTATGCATGGCATGCTCGTATCAAGTATCTACCAGCCTGCTTCAAGCAAACGTTTGAGGAAATGTTTATCACTGGGTTCTGGGAATATCATTCAAAGATATTCATTCCCAGACCATCTCATTTATTATAGTTATTTGCTGTGGAACAGGCTCTACATTCAGAAAAGTTACGTATGCCACATCCGGAAGTTCCTGGGCCAGTAGACTGGGATGCCCTACTCACCGATTTGGCAAAAGGACTGAGATTATCAGAACATCACTTGGCGACTGATGTCGTGAATTACTATATCCAACGATCCACTCAACAAGGGTCTGTCAGAGACGACAGACGCAAGAGGGGGGGAAGTGTTGGCAGTGGTCAGAGCGGTCAAGGATTTACAAGACAAGGGAGCCAACGTGAAGGGCCGACCAGGCAGAGCAGTCAAAGAAGATCGGGCAAGTAGGCCATTATTTTTCATGAAGCTGAAGCACATCAAAGAGGTGGACACACGAGAAGAAGGAGCAAGTAGGGAGCTCCAAGAAGTGTATGTCAAACTGTTAGAAGAAATCCCTACAAAAATAGTGATTTTCATCACTAAAAGCCATTGTAAATACCATTTCATATTTTTGTAGCTCCATTTTGTGCAAGCCAAGGAGTCCTTAAGCTTGAGGAGCTTAGAAGTACCTAGCTATCAATTTTCATATTTTTTAGACTCCGTTTGAGCCCTCAAATAGGCCCTAGAACCTAATTTTTAACTAGGCTCGACACTAGGTCTGGACAGTGCCAAAGCTAGTCAAAAACTATAAATAGAGCTAGAGAGCTCATTTTTGAGGTTAGCTTGTAATAGATTTGAACTTGTATGAGCACATTTGAAGTAATCTAAAAGAATTCCATTGTCTCTCTCTTTGTTCTTGCTGTGTATGCGCGTGTATGTGTATGTGTGTGCATGTTAGTGTGCTTCTCACTCATGCACTTGTGCCATCACTCGTTCGAGGTCTTCATACCATCCTCACGACTTCTCGGATTGACATTAAAGGAGGTGCTACTCATCACTAAGCTATAGGCGAGGATGCGGTTCAACCCCTCCCTTCGACAAGACAATTGTGGGCCTTAGGCCAGTGTATTGCCTTTGGACAAAATTAAACCACTAAACTAGTTGCTTTTTGGCAATCCTTTCTAAGTGTCACCTTCGGGCAGTCTAACCCCTGCTATGGGATAGAGGAGTCCCATGGGTACTATCACTTTTACAATGTTTTTTTCAATCAACTAAAGTAAGCAAGATTATGCTTCGACCGAATTTCCTCTTAAAAAAAAGATACAATCGCATAAATGAAAAATCTATGCACAATCCCTTTTGTCCCTCAACCAAAAACGCTTGAATTTGATATGATTTTGCTTCTTGAGAGTGAATTGAAGTGCTTGTGACCTCTTTACTAGGGGTGTGATGATGATGCATTTTAGGAAGCAACAACCTACTATGTTACAAATTCTTGGAGTTTGGAGGTTGAAAATAATAGCAAGAGGAGGAAGAATAACAAGCGTATGTCCACTATAGAATGCATATTACTAAGTGTAGAAATGTACAATAATAATTAGTCCGTGAAAATCCTAAGTGTGCTCATAAACATCACTATAGAAATGTAGTAACATTTATCTCTATCCAAAACTACATCTTGAGATAGATAGACCATAAATCAGATAGAGATTTTTAATAGATAATTTGTCCAAATCTAGAGATTTGACTAAGTCATGGGTAGGAATATAGCAATCCATTTCATCCCATTATCCATAAGAATCCAAATTGAATCGTTTTGTCTCTGATTCCAAGGTAACCCAATGATAAAATCCATGGTAATGCTCTCCATCTATCTTGAACAATCTCTAGTGAATGCAATAAACCATCGATTATGATTCTTTAAATTTTTATTGACTCGACATTTAGTGTCCTTAATCATAAATCCTATAATTTTTGCGCAAAGTAGCCCAAAAAAACCTTTTTTGACTAGCTCATAAGTCTTGTTGATTATACTATCTCTTGCACTTGGAGGTTCATGATGATCATACGAGAGATTTCTTCTCAAGTCTTTATCACTTAATGTACATAGTATTCCTTTGTGGTGTAAATATTTTTCTCAAATATTTTAGGATTTCAATTGATTAAGAGATTGATGTCGAGACAAACCTCTAACTCTATCAGTTGACTATGCTTGGATACAATTTGGATTAGTTTCATTCCTTTCTTTAAGTTTTTTGAGTAAGTTATTTGAAATTTTTTGAAAGCGTATAACTCTCAACATATGTTTGCAACTCAAAGAGGTGTTACTACATTGAATTTTTCTTTCTTATCACAATTTTTCATCAAATTCTTGAAGGATATTGACCCATCTATCTTTACATCCTTTTAAGTTTGATCAATCAATAAACCATGTGATACTATTTTGATAAAAAATAATGATTACTTTGGTGAGATATGCATAAAACACCTTATCTTGAGAGCATGTATCATATCATACAATTTGAAATAGGTCAGGATGCATTTTTCCACCTCCAAATATGATTCATTAAATGCTCACATGAAAGATGCCCTATGGCTAAAAAGATGCACCTAGGAAAAGGATTACAATATATAGACACACACACACACACACACACACATATATATATATATATATATATATATATATATATATATATATATATATATATATATATATATATATATATATATATATATATATATGTGTGTGTGTGTGTGTGTGTGTGTGTCTATATATTGTAATTAGCATTCATACAATTAGCATTCATACATCATATCATACAATTAGCATTCATATTTGAACTTAGTTTTTTACTTTCACGTATGATGCAATATTTCACCTTTGAAATAGGTCAGGATGCATTTTTCCACCTCCAAATATGATTCATTAAATGCTCACATGAAAGATGCCCTATGGCTAAAAAGATGCATCTAGGAAAAGGATTACAATATATATATATATATATATATATATATATATATATATATATATATATATATATATATGTGTGTGTGTGTGTGTGTGTGTGTGTGTGTGTGTGTGTGTGTGTGTGTGTGTATGTGTGTGTGTGCCTTGATGGTTTCCATATGAACAAGGTTAATGTGTTTCATTGTAGGGAGATTGCAAGAGACTAATGATTACGACCACCACATGCTCGAGAGATGACTTTCCTCCCAACCATATGCCTCTATATATAGATCTCTCCAAGAGACTACCTACTAGGGTAGGTGAATACTAACAATCCAAGTGTCGGCCATGTAATTACATGTGTGTCCAGTATCCCATTTAACTCGAGTTAACTCAAGTGGATGCTTCTAGAAGGCTCTAGAGCTCCTTGAGAAAGATAATCTGCCCATGGATAGTATGGGGATTGAACCCAAGAGCTCCTTCTTCATACCCTTGAGTCTTAACCACTAGACTAAGTGGACCACTTGTTTACAAGCGCTTCTATGTAATTCTAGTCTCCAGATCTTTGGTCATACACACAACTGACCAAATGGTGTCCGATTTCATATCTGTCTAAACGAGCTAGAACCTTAGATCATATACTTGCTTTATTACATTCTTCTCCCCTTGGAAAACATTTCATCCTAATAGAGCTATATAAATACTCTAGGCAATCCTTGACCCTCATGTTCTAAAACAAGAAAAACATGTTTCATCTCTATGGTGGGATCCCTGCCCAAATGATCGAAACACCATCTAGATTTGCACTTTGATAAAGTGATCAAAGTCAAAAGTACTGAATAAATAATACAGGTGGATCTAAAAACATCCTTGGCCAATTTGCTATTTTACTAGGTGTGATCTGGGTACAAACAGGTGAAATGGGTGGATTCCAATAACTCGTCCATTTCTTGGCATGAATGGCGTATGGACTTAGTAATTTAGGTAGGATTTTTATCCCTATCATGTCTTTGAGAATTCTTGATTCACTTGAATTTGATTTAGAAAACTAGAATGTTATCCCAACCATCTGACTTGGATGTTTGTACTATGGTTTACTTCCAAGCAATATTTACTTGATTCTTTCACCTAGTTGGAGGACTACTTTATCGTAATGGGCTTAAAAACCTATTTAAAATGTAGGACAAAGTTTTCCATTTACTTATGGTCAACCTTATTTTAACTTAAACAAATCAAATCAAAATGAGAATTTTCCAATTTAGGACACTTTTCTCAAAAGATTGTGGCTAAAAATTCTTGGGACTTGTCAATTTGATGAGAAATTCCTAACTTCTCTACTCTAGAGTGTATTGAACTCTAGAAATTCATTAGAGTTATGCTATGACTTGAAGTAAACTCAAATGAATAAAACCAACTTAGGCTTAACATCTTTTGAAGATTGAATGGGTTCTTATACAGAACATCTATTTGGGATGTTTAATTTAGTTACCTAGTTCCAATCAAGTAACCGTGACTTTCGTGAAAAGAATCAGATACTCTATTTGAGTGAAATCCGAAAGATTTGGAAAGCAGAGAGAAAGAACTAAAACTATGTACAACCAATTCAAACTTTGAAGTTATGTAAACATGCTATGAGTCGAATTCTAGATGGCTCAAGATTTTAACTTTTCAAAGATCTGCTTCAACAATGTATTGAAGAAATTTATCTATCTTTATGAGAAATAAACTGGATTCTCAAAAGATTCATAGAGTAAATCTAAAACATCATCCAACCATCATATACTAGTGTGGTATCCAACATTAGTGTGTCGACCCACTGAGGTTCTATTGATGAGTTTTTAGTCAAATAATTTTTTGATTGAGATTAAGTTCATGCCTATGTTCAATCTTTATGAGTGCTGCATTAATTTGAGTCAAAGGATTGAATTTACTGAGTTACACTAGGAACTTGGTGCTTTACTTAGTCAGTTTAATCTTTAGCAGATGTTGGAGTTTGAGATATGTGAAAGCATGCAAATAGCACAAGGAAGAAGAAGAAGAAGCTTGGACCACAACATACAACGTTGAATGTATTACCAAGAGAATGTACAAAGATAAGTAACCTATTAGAGTAATAGGCATATATACAAGTCAGGGGAAAAAACCTCCTAAAGAAGGAAAAAAGTGCCCAGAGGTCCTAGTGTGTTCACACACATCACAATCAAAATATATAAACAAATCCCCTCTGGGAGTGATGCGACGAACAAGGAGCTGACACTCATGTATAAGGAAGTGCCAACCTATGTGGAATCAATCCACAGAAGGAAGTAAGCCCAAAGCTTTGTGAAAAGCTTCAAACTTCTCCCTAGGTAGACCCTTTGTGAAAAGGTCTACAATGTTCTCGTGTGTGGGCACATATGCCAAAGTGATCTCTCTAGCACAAAACCTCTCCCTGCCATAATGATAGTGCACCTAAATGTTCTTAGTGTGAGCATGGAACAACATGCTCCTCGCAATCGCCAATGTGCTCTGGTGGTGGCAGAAGACTGACCAACACCCAAATCAGTCATAAGGCATCTGAGCCACATACACTTAATGATTGTTATCAAAGTTGCCCTATACTCAGCCTCACAACTAGAAGCAGCCACAGTAGGCTACTTCTTGCTTAACCAAGATATGCATGAGCTACCAAGCATGAAGCAAAAACCATTGGTGGACACATGAACCTCATAGAAACTAGCCCATTCAGAGTCAAACAAAGCATGTAAAACTCGCGGTAGTGATCCCCCCTTAGGATAAAAAAATCCAAGTAGCCGAGTACCACTCAAGTAGTGAAAAATGTGCTTAACTGCCTGGCAATGCTTGACACCTGGGCAATACATAAACCTAATCATCTGTGAGATGACAAACTGAATATCAGGCTTAGTTATGCATAAGTAAATCAAGCATTCAACATCCTTGTTGTGAAAACAACTTCCTAGAAACTAAGCTACCACTCAAGAGTATAAAATCAACTAGTCTAAACCACTATGGAAAGAGAGAGCACGTATCCACCCATCCAAGTTTACTCATATATATACCTCTAGGCCAAGGGGGTGCATGTCCTTGGGGTTGGCCAAGTGTCCAGCCAAGTGTCCCTCATGTGGACACTTTCCAAAGGGTGATCACATGCCTTTTAATTTCCCAAGGTCTATCACATGCCTTCTAAATCAAATGAGGATTCTTCTCTCATGTACACACAAGGTGGCTCCTAGAGAAGCTTCTCCCAAGACTAAGGTTCCCACACCTTAGGATAAATCAAGCCTAAGGTTCTAACCATTCAATTGGGAGCTCATATGAATAAATACCTCAAGGGTTAAAACCAAGGGTTTCACCCAAAGGTTCAAGGCATGTTCCAAGGGTAATTCAAGGGTTAGACCAAAGCAAACATACATCATATTCTAACCTTTAGAATCCTTATGTTTAACCCTCTGAACCCATGAATTATACAACATTCTTCCCCCCGTTGGTCCTAAGGTATTCCAGCTGCGTCTTGTAGGGGCCTTCTACCCTATGTAAGTACGGCACACCTGAACTTCCTGTGGGTCTCTCCATACCTTGAGACATCTCTGACTCACTAGTCTTAGAGCTAGGGTAGTACGAATGATGGCTCAACTGCTGGGCCCAAGACCTAGCAGTATGATTGACACTAGCCTCTGAAGACCTAAGACTCTGTCTATCTCTCCCTAGGTGTCATCCTGATCTAAGGTTCATATGCTTAGCTGAGCAATCCCAATTTTTACCCAAGGTACAGCCTCGTTGCCGATCAATTTGTATCCGTCACTTGGTTCTCTTTGGTTGATTATCATGTTTATGATCTTGTCTGATATCACGTCGTCAGGAATACTTGAGTTAATTTCCGCACTTTAAGTTGATCGTTCCACGTTAGGTTCTTTTCCTTTAAAGTTATCGGTCACACACAGGTTATCTCTTGACTTGAACTTGATTTCTTAGATAGTCTTTGACTTGTCTTATGCCTATCGTTGCCCTGACTTACTTCTAGCACTATTCACATGTAGCCTAAGCTAGGAATTGACAAAGGGAGTTGAGAGTATTCCAACCTCGCTTGCAAATCCCTTGCTCTTTGGTGCTCAAGAACCCCGTTCTCAAGCTTCCAAAATGCCCTTGCTTTGGATGCCTTCTAGTGCTCTCAGTGGACCTGTAAAAATCCCAAAGTTAGCTCAAGACTTAGATTCAAATGACTTAACAAATTACTTCCATTCATGCAATTTAGATATCAATCTGCCCTCTATCTTTATGGCAAACCATTCTAGAGATCCCTTGGTTTTGTTCCCCCTAGATATGGTCAACTTCAAAATACTCTATCTAATAATCTTGATATTAATTTTACCGTAACCATGGAAGTTTTGGTTGTACTCCCCACGAGCTTTCCAACAAAACAAGAATCACACCAAACGGATTTCGTATGAGGAAGTTATGACTGTTCAGGGATCTAGAGTTAAAACAAGGTAAAACAGGTTATCAGGAAAACAAGGTTTTCTCTCAAGTTACTAGTGTCGGGACCTCACAAATCACTATTTTCTTGATAAGTATGCCTAAAATCTACCCCAAATTCTTGGAATAAAAAACCCTAGAAATTTGGCCGAAAATGCCTGTCAATCGCGATCGACAGGTCTGTCAATCGCGATTGACAGAGGTGTTCGTCGTGGCTGTCGGTCGTGATCGACACGTCAGTTGCGATTGACAGTGTCAATCGCGATCGACAGAGTCGGTCGTGAGTCCTTTCAATCGCGATCGATGGTGTCAATCGCGATCGACACTTTTTGCGAGAATTCCGACGAAATTTCAGTCAATCGTGGGCCTATCCGTCGCGATGGACACGTGTACATGCGAATTCTAGTGTCAATCGTCAAATTTCAGTCGGTCGCGATCGACAGTGTCGATCGCGATTGATCGAATCCTACGTGGCAGTCGGTCGGTTGTGGGGCCTGTCGGTCATGAGTGACAGGGCTATCGGTTGCGATTGACAGAGGAACTCGGAATTTTTTTACTGTGTTTGGTGATTTAGAGTGTGCTCATCTTGTGTGTCATTGTGGTGTACTTTGTTTTACCAAATAAGCGATTTTTCTGTCGATCGCGATCGACAGGGGTCTGCGACACAGAGATAGGGCCGAGCTTTTCCGTACCTACGCAGCCTACTGAAGATGGTGGGATAGCCAGATCCTGCAAGAAAAACTCAAGAAACATGCAAAAAGAGTGCACACAAATTGCTCTCTCGCTCTCTCTCACAAGTGAAATGAGGGAAATGGGAGGGGAAAGGAGATATGATAAAAAAAACTAAAATTTTCACAATGATGGAGATGGAGATCGGATATAGTGAGGATGATGATGGTGAAGTAAGAAAGAGAAAAGTAAGAAAAAGTAAAGAAATTACCTACAATGCCAACGTCACAATTCTACGTCTTACCATCACACGTTCGTCCTCAAAGCTCGATCCCCGGCAACGGCGCCAAAATTTGGTGTAGCTCAGTGATGAGTAGCACCTCCTTTAATGTCAATCCAAGAAGACGTGAGGATGGTATGAAGACCTCGAACAGTGATGGCACAAGTGCGTGAGTGAGAAGAACACTAACATGCACACACATACACATACACACACATACACACACATACACGGCAAGAACAAAGAGAGAGACAATGGAATTCTTTTAGATTACTTCAAATGTGCTCATACAAGTTCAAATCTATTACAAGCTAACCTCAAAAATGAGCTCTAGCTCTATTTATAGTTTTTGACTAGCTTTGGCCCTGTCCAGATCTAGTGTCCGGCATAGTTAAAAATTAGGTTCTAGGGCCTATTTGAGGGCTCAAACGGAGTCTAAAAAATATGAAAATTGATAGGTAGGTACTTCTAGGCTCCTCAAGCTCAAGGACTCCTTGGCTTGCACAAAATGGAGCTACAAAAATATGAAATGGTATTTACAATGGCTTTTAGTGATGAAAATCACTATTTTTGTAGGGATTTCTTCTAACAGTTTGACATACACTTCCTGGAGCTCCCTACTTGCTCCTTCTTCTTGTGTGTCCACCTCTTTGATATGCTTCAGCTTCATGAAAAATAATGGCCTACTTGCCCGATCTTCTTTGACTGCTCTGCCTGCTCGGCCCTTCACGTTGGCTCCCTTGTCTTGTAAATCCTTGACCGCTCTGACCACTGCCAACATCGCCTAAAGAGGCAAAAGAGCCAATCAAATAACCGAATGACTCAATCACACATAAGTTTATCAACTATGCATTAGTAAAGAAACTTAAACTTCCCTAAAGTTCTAATGCTCCTGAGTATTAGGTAGCGATGTGTGTGAACACACTAGGACCACCGGGGCACCTTTTTCCCCCTTTAGGAGGTTTATTCCCTTGGCTTTTATATATACCTATAACCCTACTAGGTCACTTATCTTTGTACATTCTAGTGCTAATACATTCAATATTGTTTGTTATGCTCCAAGCTTCTTCTTCTTCCTTGTGTTGTTTATGTGCTTTCACAGACCTCAAACTCCAACAGAAGAGTGTATAGGACACTATGGTGTCTAACTTGGAAATATAGTTTCAAGGATACACAGATACACTCAACTTCAAATTATGAATATTGAGTGCATAGACTTAAGTTTAATGAGTGAATGGTTATGGGGCCTAAACGATACACTAAAATACATTTACCACATTGACACCTTGAAATTCATGAAATATGGGAGCACATATGAGATCAACTACTTAAGTTTGATGAGTGAATGGTTAGGCCCCGCCTAAACGATACACTAAAATACATTTACCACATTGACACCTTGAAATTTATGAAATATGGGAGCACATATGAGATCAACTCTAGACCTCATGTGCATAAAAGAAATATGCACCATGCATCTATGCGTTGATTATTTATAGCTCTATCAATAGGGTAACAATCAAGAATAACTTTCCTTTGTTAAGGATGGAGGGCTTATTTGATCAATCACATGGAGCACATTACTTCATGAATTTGACCTTAGACAAGGCTATCACCAGATTAGAGTTAAAGTATAAGCTTTCTTAAGACTACCTTTAAGAATAGGTCTGAGCACTATGAGGTTTTTGTTGATGCCTATTACATTAGTACACTTGGAAGACTTTGTGACTTCTTTAAATAGATGGAGAGAGAGAGAGATAGAGATGGTCGAGATCATGTGGTTGGGTGGATCATTAGAAAAATTTCCATGTGGTGGGTTGTTCATCATGAAAAATGTCCTCCTCATCCTCGTGGATTCTCAAGCTATGTGCAAAGGCCACTCCTCTAAACAGTGAAGGAGATCACAATGAATCACATGAAAACACTAGTATTTGGTATCAAAGGGGGATATGTTTGTGAATGCAAGATTCAAGGCTAAGGACACACAAGGTGGAAGCTTGTTTGCACTTGAAGGAGCTCAAGAGCAGCCTTTTGAGGCTTGTTCCCTCCCTTCCAAGAAGTAAACTAATGTATGGAGCATCTCTCTTGTTGGAGATTGAGGACTATCAAAGCACACGAACAACACAAGGAAGAAGAAGAAGCTTGGAGAACAACACAACACTGATTGTATTACCAAGTGAATGCACAAAGATAAGCAACCCATTAGGTTTATAAATGTATATGCAAGCCAGGAGAAAAGGACCTCCCAAAGAGGGAAAAAAGTGCCCCGACCATCTTAAGTGTGTTCACACACATCATTACCAAAATATATCAACAAACCCCCCTTGGGATTGATGTGGTGAATAAGGACTTGGCAATCATGTATAAGGAAGTGCCAAACTATTTGGAATGAATTCAATCCACAAAAGGAAGCAAGCCCAAAGCTTTGTGAAAGCTTCAAACTTCTCGCTAGCTAGAGCCTTTGTGAAAAGTTCTCCAATGTTATCTTGTGTGGGCACATAAGCCAAAATAATCTCTTGAGTAGAGAGACTCTCCCTAACATAATGATAATGACCTCAATGTGCTTTGTGTGAGAAAAGGACATAAGGTTCTTGGCAACCACCTGCAATGGGCTTTGACTATCAATAAAGATGGTGGTGGCAAAAGATTGACCAACACCCAAATTAGCCAAAAGGCTATTAAGCCAAACACACTCAATAGTAGCTATGAAAGTTACTCTATATTCATCCTTACAACTAGGAGTGGCCATAGTAGACTACGTGTCCGTGGGAGTGGCAATAGGTTTGCAATCTTCAAGGCCAAGACATTGCAATAATATGTTGATGTGTTCATTTGACAAAAAGTTATTCCCCCATCAACTTGTGTAAATTGAATGCCCAAATAGTGATGCAAATTCTCCAAATTTGACATCTCAAAAGAGGCATGCAAATCATCCTTGAATTCAATAGTATGCTTTTCATTAGGACTAGTGGGCAGCATATCATCAACATATACAAGAATGATCAAAAGTACATCATTTGGATGCTTAATATATAAGGTGATCTTAGTTTATTGTTCTCAAATCCATGTGCTAACAAGTAATCATGTATCTTCTCATTCCAAGCATATGTTGCTTGCTTCAATCCATACAATCCCATTTTCAACCTGTACACTTTGTTTTCATGCTCTTTATGCACAAAAACATGGTGTTGAAATACACACACTTCTTCATGTAGTTCACCATTTAGAAATGTAGTTTTAATGTCCAACTACTGTATGTTCCAACCATGATGAGTTGGAAGTGCATAAATGCTATGAATAGTGGTCATTTGTCACCTGGGAGAGAAGGTCTCATAAAAACCAATGCCCTTCTCTTGAGCATAACCTTTGACAACAAGCTTAGTCTTATACCTATCAACTGTTCCATGAGGCTTATATTTCAACTTGTATACACATTTAGTACCAATGGCGTTTTTTCTTTGGAGGTAGATCACATAAAGACCAAGTAACATTCCCCATAATAGCACCATATTTTGACTGCATAACAACCATCCAATTTTTAGAATTCTATGCTTCATCATAAGAAATAGGCTCATTCTCATAAAAAAGGTTGCAGATAGCCATTGCATAACAATTTGATGTAGAAGAAACATTATAAGATCTTGAACGAGTACAATATCACAAAGGTGCAACTAACATGCTATCTCTCAAAGTCTACACTGGCCATTTAGGCAAAATTTTTGCCTCTTCTATGTGAGGTCTCTCATCAACAAGTGCATCATCTAAATTTGCATCAGAAATAGAATGAGATGCATTATTATTTGAAACCTATAAAGGATAAGAAATTTCACCACTAGGAGCATCATTTGGCTGACCACATATAAAAAGAGGTAGCAACCCAACCAAAATACATTTCACTACCTTCTCATCCAATTGTCATCACTATTGTTCAAGCAATAATGCATACGCCAAACAACCAAAAACATACAGATGAGCAATAGATAGCTTGTGACCATGTCAAGCCTCATATGGGGTGATAGACTACAATGCTTGGTGGGATACTTGTTAAATACATATGTTGCACACATAACAACTTCAAGCCAAAACTATGTGGTAAGTCCTCACTTTTGACCATATACCTTGACATTTCCATGAGAGACATGTTTTTCCTCTCAACAAATCCATTTTCTTGCAGTGTATATGGCATTGTACATTGATGTTTCATCCCACACTATGACAGAAATGCATTAAACTTAGAAGGCATATACTTATCCCCTTGATCAGAACAAAGGGTGCAAAAAATCTTCCTTATCTGAGTAATTTACACATTGTTGAGCTTCTACAAAATCCTTAGAAATCTAAGTAAGTATTTGAGAGACCTAAAAATTTGCAACTACAATCGACACTACATTATCCATATCTTGGATAGCTTTATGTTCCAACTAGATGCTTTCTGACTATGTTGTTACTTTAGTGCTTTCTAGCACATTTGTTTGTTGTTGAGAAGAACAATCCTACAACTCATTAGTTGATGATGAGGACTAAGAAGGATTGGATGAATACCTTGATGCCATTTTCTCTCTCTACAAGTAGCAAAAGACTTACCACCAACGTTCCAATGGGCATATCTTTCAGCACATGAGTTTGATTTGGATGCATATGCATATTAGATCATTGTGAAACTCTTCCAAAGAGATTTCAGTGTTGGATTTTGAGGTCTATGAAAGCACATGAAAAACACAAGGAAGAAGAAGAAACTTGGAGCACATCAAACAATACTAAATGTATTACCATATGAATGTACAAAGATAAGTGATCCATTAGGGTTATAGGTGTATATACAAGCCAAGGGATAAAACCTCCTAAGGAGGGAGAAAACGTTCCAATGTTCCTAGAGTGTTCACATACATCACCACTGAAATATATCAAAAAATCCCCTTGGGAGTGATGTGGTGAACAAGGAGCTGGCACTCATGTATAAGGAAGTGCCAAGCTATGTGCAAAGAGATCAATCCACAAAAGGAAGTAATCTCAAAGCTTTGCGAAAAGCTTCAAAATTCTCCCAAGGTAGAGCCTTTGTGAAAAGATATGCAATGTTATCTTGTGTAGGCACATAAGCCAAATTGATCTCCCCAACAGAGACCCTCTTGCTGCCATAATAATAATGCACCTCAATGTGCTTTGTGTGAGCGTGGAAAAGAGGGTTCCTCGCAACTGCCAATGTGCATTGATTGTTAGTGAAGATGGTGGTGGTAGAAGATTAACCAACACCCAAATCAGCCAAAAGGCATCTTAGCCACACACACTCAATGGTTGTTGTGAAGGCTACCCTATACTCAGCCTCACAACTAGAAGTGGCCATAGTAGGCTTCTTCTTGCTCAACCAAGATATGCTTGAGCTACCAAGCATGAAGAAAAAACCACTAGTGGGCACATGAGTGTCATAGCAACCAGCCCAATTAGAGTCAGAAAAAGCATGTGAATCTGGCAGTAGTGGTCCCCCCTTGGGATAAAGCAATCCAAGTAGTCGGGTACCACTCAAGTAGAGGAAGATGCATTTAACCAGATACCAATGCTTTAACACCTGGGCAATGCATAAATGTGCTCATATGAGGGATAGCAAACTGAATATCAGGTAGAGTTATGCATAAGTAAACAAAGCATCCAACATCTCATCAAGATAGACAACAATGATCAAAAAGCACATCATTTGCACACTTAACATATAAGGTGCTCTCACTTGGACTATTCTCAAAACCATGTGCAATCAAGTAGGCATGCATTTTTACATATCAAACACATGGTGCTTGCTTCAAACCATATAATGTCTTATTCAATATGCACACTTTGTTTTCATGCCCTTTCTACACAAAACAACGGGGCTGAAATACATACACTTCTTCATGTAAGTCCCCATTCAAAAAGACAATTTTAATCTCCAATTGATGTACATTCCAAACATGATGAGATACAAGTGCATAGATGCTATGAATAGTGGTCATTCAACATGTGGGTGCAAAGGTTTCATCAAAATCAATGCCTCTCTCTTGAGCATAACATTTTGCAACAAGCCTATCCTTATACCTACCAACTGTTCCATCATGTTTACATTTCAGCTTTTATACCCATATAGTGCCAATGGCATTTTTGCGAGGAGGAAAATCACATAAAGACAAAGTACCATTCTTCATAATAGCATCATATTCTGATTGCATAACAGCCAACCAATTTTTTGAATTTTGTGCTTCATCAAAAGATGGAGGCTCATTCTCATCACAAAGACTAGAGACAACCATAGCATAGCAATCTAATGCAAAATAAGCACTATGAGATCCTAAACAAGTATGATATGACAATGATGCATCTAATTTTCTATCTCACAAAGTTTGCACCAACCATTTGGGCATAGTTTTTGCCTCCTCTGTATCATCCCTCTCATCAACAAGTGAAATTTGCATCAGAAATGGAATGATTTGCATAATCATGTGAAACCTATAAAGGCTTAGAAATTGCCTCATTTGGACCAACACTTGACTGTCCACCAGTAAAAAAGAGGCAACAAATTTTCATACACATCTTTAGAGCTAACCTATGTCTCCAGACGATAGCCTTTGCTTTCAAAAATATACAAAAAAAAACATTTTATTTCTTTATCATCAAAATTTTTTTCCATTGCTGTTCAGGCACTAATGCATACGCCAGACAACCAAAGACACATAGATGAGAAGCAGATGGCTTGTGACCATGCCAAGCCTCATATGGAGTGATATACTATAGTGCTTTGTTGGGACACATGTTAAGTACATATGCTACACACATAATAGCCTCAATCCATAAGCTATGTGGTAAAGCCTGGCTTTTGATCATACACCCCGCCATCTCCATGAGAGACCTGTTCTTTCTTTCAACGACTCCATTATTTTGAGTTGTATACAACATTGTACACTGATGTTTTATCCCGTGTTCAGCTAAAATTGCATTAAAATAAGAAAACATGTATCCCCCCCATTAGGATGGAGGGTACACTCTCGCAAGAGAAAATCCATGTATGTTTCTCTATCTCTATCCGAGTTTGATGAATGTTATCTAGTGCATGCATCCAATAGCAAAATGCAAATATGATCAACCACTAGTAGGTGGGGGATTCAATTCCATGACCTACCCACTTAGACGAAAGCATGTTCCCATTGCACTATGCTCATCATGTGATAAAATATGATGGCTTAGTTTGTAATGCTATGCGATCGAGCAGAGTACATGTTGGTGATTGCGGTGAAGCAAAAAGGTAGACGTTGTGTTTCACACCCCTCTCTCATGCAAAGGATGAGATTTGAAATCGAGTGTTTTATCAAGAAGTAGCACATTTTATCCACAATGAAATTGTGTGTTGTTCCAATATATGCTTAATTTGTGGTAGTCGGGATGGACAAATGCAAAACCGATATAGGTTGCAATATCGAGTGTTGAAGAACTGACCTTTACAAGATTAGGCAATAGTGTAACCACTGTCATCTGTGTCTAAGAGCGAATTCTTTGTAGCAAAACCTTATCCTATTGTCACATTTAAGCAAAAGTTGGGGTTCTCTTTCTACACGTTCAACCGCCCATGGGGCTCAAACTCATGGTGCATGCTTAAAAAGTTGGGGTTGTCTTTCTACATGTTTAACCACCTATGGGAATGAACTCGTGGCTCAATCACAAAGAAATTTGTGCTCTACCAATTGGGTTAGATTGGGAGATCATTGCTTTTTTGCCAACTTGCACATGTTTTCCCCCCCTCTTCAATGAGGTAGACAACAACCCCTGTCTGAGAGATCTTGACTTAGAAGATCTTATCTCTTCTCGAGAGTTTGTGTGATCTTTTCTCTATCCAATGAGGAAGGAGGGATACTTATTGAGTCTTATTCATGCCGTAGAATCCATGAAGGCCACTTTTTCTTTGATCTTCCATGGGAGGCAACTAGAGAAGTTTTTTGTATCAAGTTCCAATGAGATTACCTTTTCACATCATGTGTGGAGCATGAAGCAAGGAGATTGAAAGTAGCTGTGAAGGATGGGAAATGGCTCTTCTCATGGACCAAAGAGGACAAAGCTTGAGTTAGAGCTAAATATTTTCCAAGTTGATGTTTTATTTCAATACTTGCTTTGGTCTTTGCTTTCATGTAGACTGCATTTACTTATCATTGAAGAATAGCATTAGTCTTCTCTTTTGATAATATTTATGCACCTTTTTAGCGATCAATGAAAGCAAAATGGACAAGCATGTACATATTGGAAAATTCATCAAGCACTTGCTTACATCTATGAATCATTATTTCCACTTCATGCATGGAAATGAATGATTCTTTGCACATTTCTCCTTCCAAAAGAATGTTTCTATGCACAATACAAGCTTCCTTCTTATTTGAAAAGGTATTTGAAGTACTCAAGCATGTGCACTTGCATGATTTATATCTTTTAAAGGAAGCTAAATTAGTATGTTTGTGCATGGATCCATGACATGCATGCATTGCAAGCTCAAGAATTGATTGATTTAGTGTAGGGCATGAAAAGAAAAATATGCCAACACATACATGCATTTGCATATGACAGAGCATGATTGTTTGCTAAGTAGACAAATGAATTTACTTTCCTAGTATTTACCTTACTTTTTCAAGATCAAGTTAGACTTTGGGAAGACATAAGACTAGTTAATTGCAAAGTTACTAGCTACCTTGCAACTCAAGTAACCAGTTCATTCTTTCCCAACGTGATACTTAGGTATCAGATACTTAATGATGAATTCCGTTAAGTATGTTACAAGTCTTTCTTAGTAAAAGTAGGCTTAAGAAAGTCAAGCATTCAATTTTCTTGACATCTTGATGAGAAAGAAAACATGAATACTTGCAAACCTCTAAGCTTTACGATGAATCTAAGTTTAGGAGATAGAGAATCATAAAGCCAACTTTAGAAAGAGAATTTATACTTGCTTGTGTAATTTCCCATGCATCCAAGTAGGATGATAACTTAAGAAAAGTTTCCCTAGTTCCATGAGCACTTTGAAGTGTACGCTCTCACATGATTCTATCCCAAGATATGATGGAAATCAAATAAGAGTAATGGAACTTAAAACAAATTGAACTTTCAAAGTTCAATAGATAGCTTCAATTGAACTTTGATGTTCAATAGATGGATGTTAAGCTCCATGATTGCATCTTTGGTAACGATGCAACTTGCTAAGAAAACATGGAAACTTTGAAAGAACTTTTTGTTTTAGAAGGATTAAAGAGTTATTTTTTGGTTTCATTTAAGCTTATTGTGGCTTAAGAGGAATTGGGATACTTCCTAAAGATAAGCCATTAAATGAAATAGTCTAGTCTTATATTTCATGAGCTCCACATTGTTCCTATCATATTTAAGGTGAACTTTCCTTTTAGGAATACAAGAAGTTCCAAGAAACTGATCTCTATAAGAGGAAACCCTAGACAAGTGACCTTTGGGAATTGGGATACTTCCTAAAGATAAGCCATTAAATGAAATAGTCTAGTCTTATATTTCATGAGCTCCACATTGTTCCTATCATATTTAAGGTGAACTTTCCTTTTAGGAATACAAGAAGTTCCAAGAAACGGATCTCTATTGATCCATAATTTTTTTCTAAACAAACTATAAGGTTCAAGAATATATTAGAACAGGTATGTGAAGTTGTCCTTTTGAATATTTACAATATTTAATATTTACAATATTTAATATTTACAATATTTAATATTTGCAATATTTAATATTTACAATATTTAATATTTACAATATTTAATATTTACGATGTACTTCAAGAATCTTCACGTTTGCTTCCTAAATTGACTTTCTAGCTAGGGATTTATGTTCTAATTCCTAAAGCTAAGTTTAATTCTATGAGCTTGTTTCCTATTAAGTGAGCCATAATAGCACTTATTTATTCGTACTTCTCTCCTAGTTGGTTCCCATTTTGGTTCTATTATTCTAGAATTACTAACCATAATATTCAATCAACGTTAATCTCCATGTTAAGAGGCATTGAAGAAGATTCTAGAATCTTCTCTAATTGAGAGATGGACATGGAAACCTCTCTCTTGAAGGTACTTAAACCTTCACCATGGTGGAGATGAGTATAAGCAACTCCCCTTTCACTAGATCATTGAACCATCATCTATGCAACTACTATATTTTATAGGGACATTAGAGTTTTAATTCCTCTTGGGCCATGCAAGGACCATTTCCTTCTCCATTTATTAAATATTTCTTAAAACTACAATTATGTTGGGTGTGTGTAGAAGTGTGAGAGAGACACGAGAAGCACACACAAGGAGCACAAACACAGCAAGACACACGGAGAAGATGATGGCTGGAATAGCTCTCTCTATTGATGATAAACTAAACTGAAGTAAGAGCTGAATAATATCCCTAAGTACAAAGTACCGCCACATATGAGAGTATCAAGTATGTGGTAACATGGGGAAAAAAACCTCTAGCCAGCACTAGAGTAAAAAGTGCCCATGTATAGGGAAAAGGTTCACATCAAAGCTACTCAAGGAACACATAAGTGTAACAAACCCCCATGGAGTGAATGATGTGGACACATACAGAGAATGACAGATCAGCCCCCACAAGGTAATAAGCCTAAAGCTTTGCAAAAAGCTTCAAACTTTTCCCATGGAAGAGCTTTGGTGAATATGTCTACAACATTACCTTGTGTAGGCACATATACCAAATTCATATCTCCTGCATGAAGGCGCTCTCTCACATAGTGATAATGCACCTCAATATGTTTGGTCCGTGCATGAAACACTGGGTTTCGTGCAACAGCCAAAGCACTCTGACTATTGTTCATATATTTAGGTAGTGTGTGTGAACACTCTAGGACTGCCGGGGCACTTTTTTCCCTCTTTAGGAGGTTTTTTTCCCCCGGCTTGTATATATGCCTATTGCCCTAATGGGCTAATTATCTTTGTACATTCTCTAGTAATACATTTCAATCTTGTGTGTTGTGCTCCAAGCTTCTTCTTCTTCCTTGTGTTGTTCGCGTGCTTCCGCAGACGTCTAACTCCAACAATTGGTATCAGATCAGGTCGCCGCTTCATTTAGGGCGTCGTCGACACACCTCCGGTTGTAGTCTCAGATTCGCACGAAATTTGGTGAGCATACTTAGGGTGTTTCAGAGATCAAAACTGCTTCGCGTTTTGGTGCCAAAATCACGATCTGAGCTCGTTTCGGCCTCCGAACGCACTATCGCAACGCTTGTGTAGGCTATTTCATCTTTTTGTGCCAAATGTATATACCTGTTTCGATTCGCTAGTATAAGCGTCTCGAAGTCTGCTATAGGTTTAGCAGAACTCGTCTAGGCAGTTCCGTTCAACTTTTTGAGATACAATCAATTTTCTTCATCAAGGTATTTTAGTCATCGGCCATGGCTGAAAGCACTGATGTATTCTGTATATTGGCTATTGAGGATAAGTTGGATGGTACCAACTACCCATTATGGGCTTATATGATGCGACATGTATTGGTTGCAAAAGAATTGTGGAACATTGTGCAGGGTGTTGAAAGACGTCCTGTTACACCTGCGACTACAAGTACTGCAAATACAGGTGCTAAAGCTAATGGAGATGGTGTCGAAGATGATATTCTACAGATTCTTGTTCATGCTGCTGTTTCTGTTGCATCTACTGCAGAGCAAATTCGTTGGGATGGCAGAGATGCTCAAGCACATGCATTGATAGCTTTGTCTGTCAAACGTGCTATTATTCCTCACATTCGCTCTTGCAGAAGAGCAAAGGATGCTTGGGATACACTTACCACATTGTACCACGCTAGGAATGAGGCTCGTGTTGCTTACCTCCCAAAATAGTTGGAGAGTGAGCACATGAACGAAGGTGATTCTATGGACAATTTTCTAACAAAGATCAAAGACTTGAAGGAACAGTTGATTTCTGCTGATGAGGTTATACCAGATAGCTCACTTGTGCAGACCGTTCTGAATGGTCTTCCTGATTCATATTAGAGTTTTGCTTCTACTCTTTGATTGATGATGAAAGGCAATCCAAATGCCTTGTCATTTGAGGAGTTAGTCTCTGTTCTGTTAGAAGAAGATCAGTCCAGGCAGAATAGGTCCATTATGCGTGTTGCAGATCAAGCTTTCTTGGCTAGTCAAAAGGGCAAAGGAAAATGGAGCTCTTCTAATAGTAAGCAGAAATCTGCAAATGCTGCACATTCGAAGAACCAGGATAAAGATGAGAAGAAATCAGAAAAGCAGAAATTGTTTTGCAAGTACTGTAAAGGGAATGATCATATCATAAAGAACTATCCAAAACTAGCTGCAAAAGACGGAAAGAAAAAGGAGGCTGGAATGGTTTTTGCAGAAGCCTCTACACCAAAAATAGAGTCTGCTAATCTTGTGCAGGAAGAAGAATGGGCGTTTACTACTGTTTGCAGTTTTGACCCATCTTCTCATGAGCAGTGCATGTCTGTAGTGGACTCAGATGTTTGGTACTTTGATAGTGGGGCAACCAAACATATTACCTCGCAGCGCAGTTTCTTCTCTTCACTCAAGCCTGCCCCTACAGGGAATACTGTCACATGTGCCAACAACTCCTCTTATCCTGTTATGGGAGTTGGTAAGATCATCCTGACTACTGCTGATGGTAGTTCTTTCAGCTTGCCAGATGCTTTATTTGTGCCAAGGATCAAGAAGAATCTGTTATCAGTTTCTGCATTAGCCAAGATTGGCTTAGTTGTGAAATTTGTTGATGATAGATGTACAGTTCATGATCTGTCAAATGGCGATGTTATTATTGCTTCTGGCATTGTATGTTGTGGGCTGTATAAGCTCATAGTCTATGAAAGATTTGTGAATGATTTGGCATGTGCAGTTCATGATTCTCAGGCTATGTTAGATGCAAAGCTTTGGCATGCACGCTTTGGTCATCTGAATTTTGCTAGTTTGTTACGTTTGCAGAAATCTGATATGGTGTCTTCTTTGCCCAAGCTTGAGGCACCTGGAAAACATGTATGTGAAGGCTGTATTTTGGGCAAAATGCAGCGTTCCTCCTTTCCAAAAGATGGTTCAGTTTGGGCTACGCAGAAATTGCAGCTTGTACATAGTGATGTCTGTGGTCCTATGCAAACACCTTCTTTTGGAAACTATCTTTACTTCCTGACTTTCATTGATGATTTTTCCAGGCATGCATGGGTATATCCATTGAAAGCAAAGTCCGAAGTGTTTTTGTGCTTCAAACAGTTTTTGGTTTTGGCTGAAAATCTGTCAGGATGTAAAATGGGCACCCTCCGTTCTTATCGAGGAGGGGAATATATGTCTTCTCATTTTAATGCATTTCTGGCTGAACGTGGGATAAAACACCAGTGTACAATGTCGTATACACCTCAACAGAATGGAGTTTCTGAATGGAAGAACAGGTCACTCATGGAGTTGGCGAGGTGTATGGTCAAGAGTCAGGCTTTACCACATAGTTTCTGGCTTGAGGCTATCATGTGTGCAGCATATGTACTTAACAGGTGTCCCACTAAAGCGCTGCAGTCTATCACTCCATATGAGGCTTGGCATGATCGCAAGCCATCTGTTGCTCATCTGCGGGTTTTTGGTTGTTTGGCATATGCACTAGTGCCTGAACAACATTGCAGAAAATTGGATGATAAGGTAGTAAAATGTATTTTTGTGGGTACAATTCTGAAAGTAAAGGCTATCTTCTGTATCATCCACAGACTAAACGCATTCTGGTTAGCCGTGATGTTGTTTTTGTGGAAGATGCTATTCAGCCATTGCTTTCATGTACTAAGGAGACATCTGTTAGCTCCAAAGACATGTATGATACTTTGATGCCTCTTTTTACAGGTGGACAGTCTACTGCTAGTCTTAATGAGGCAACTTCTTAGCCTTTGCAGGTTTCATGTAATGATGCAGATCATCCCATTTCTGATACAGATTTACATGATGCACTTGTTGATGAGAGAGCTGATATTGAATAGGCAGAAACTATGCCAAAATGGCTGGTGCAGACTTTGCATGATAGCAAATTAGATGCAACTTTGTCATATCGTACTCATTCAGGCTCTCATAGTGCCTCCTTTGCATCAGATTGCTATGTTATGGCTGCATCTAGTCTCTGTGATGAGAATGAGCCTGTTTCTTTTGATGAAGCACAAAATTCAGAAAATTGGATGGCTGCTATGCAATCTGAATATGATGCTATAATGAAGAATGGTACTTGGTCTTTATGTGACTTGACTCCTGGCAAGAAAGCCATTGGTACTAAGTGGGTATACAAGCTGAAGCGTAAACCTGATGGTACAGTTGACAGGTATCTGATCATTGTTGTCTGTGTTGATGACATGCTGCTCACTGGTCCTATTGAGAAGCATATTGCTGATTTTAAGGCTGATTTGCATGCCTCATTTGAGATGTCTGATTTGGGGCATTTGCATCACTATTTGGGCATTCAATTTATGCAAGTTGATGGTGGATTGGCTTTGTGCCAAATGAAATATATTGACACATTATTGCAGCGTTTTGGCCTTGAAGACTGTAAGCCTATTGCCACTCCTATGGAGACAGGTTTACGATTGAGTCTTCATGATGCTGGAGATGCATTTGATGTTGTCCTCTATCAATAGGCTGTTGGATGCCCGATTTACTTATGCATTACTAGGCCAAATATTCAGTTTTTTGTCTCACAGATGAGCAGGTTTATGCATTGCCCAGGTGTCAAGCATTGGCAGGTGATTGAGCGCATCTTTTGCTACTTGAGTGGTACTCGGCTACTTGGGTTGTTTTATCCCAAGGGGGGATCACTACCGCCAGATTTGCATGCTTTTTCTGACTCAGACTGGGTTGGTTGCTATGACACTCGTGTGTCCACTAATGGCTTTTGCTTCATGCTTGGTAGCTCATATATATCTTGGTTGAGCAAGAAGTAGTCTACTGTGGCCACTTCCAATTGTGAGGCTGAGTATAGGGCAGCTTTCACAACTATTGTTGAGTGTGTGTGGCTTAGACGCCTTATGGCTGATTTGGGTGTTGGTCAGTCCTCTGCCACCACCATCTTCACTGACAGTCAGAGTGCATTGGCAGTTGGGAGGAACCCTGTGTTCCATGCTCGCACTAAGCACATTGAGGTGCATTATCATTATGTCAGGGAGGGGTTCTCTACTGGGGAGATCAGCTTGGCATATGTGCCCACGCAGGAGAACATTGTAGACCTTTTCACGAAGGCTCTGCCTAGGGAGAAGTTTGAAGCTTTCTACAAAGCTTTGGGCTTACTTCCTTTCGTGGATTGATTTCCACATAGCTTGGCACTTCCTTATACATGAGTGCCAGCTCCTTGTTCACTGCATCACTCCCAGGGGGGATTTGTTGATATATTTAGGTAGTGATGTGTGTGAACACTCTAGGATCGTCGAGGCACTTTTTTCCCTCTTTAGGAGGTTTTTTTTCCCCCAGCTTGTATATACGCGTATTGCCCTAATGGACTACGTATCTTTGTACATTCTCTAGTAATACATTTCAGTCTTGTGTGTTGTGCTCCAAGCTTCTTCTTCTTCCTTGTGCTATTCACATGCTTCCGCAGACATCTAACTCCAACAACTATCAGTGAGAATATGCGTAGCAGCATCAATCTCCATGCAAAGATCAATCAATAGGCATCTCAGCCATACACACTCCATTGTAGCTATGAAAAATGCCCTGTACTCAGCTCACAATTCGATGTTGCCACTATAGGTTGCTTCTTACTCAACCAAGATATGCATGAGTCTCCTAGGAAAAAGCAATTACCACTAGTGGACATGCGAGTATCATAACAATTAGCCCAATCACTATCTGTAAAAGCATGCAAGCATGGTTGAACATCTCTGCCACAAAAGAGACATAAGCTCAAAGTGCATCCGAGATATCTAAACACACATTTCACCTCTTGCCAATGCTTAGTGCCAAGGCTATGCATGAATCGACTCAACTGGGAAACTACATACTGTATATCCGGCCTTGTGTTGCGTGCATATATAAGACATCCCACAGCTTGCTGATAAAGAGAAGTGTCAAATGCATCACTGGAATCCTCAACTGAGAACCTGAATCCTATCTCAACTAGTGTGGAAACTGGCTTACAATCCTCAAAGTCAAAATGCTGAAGCAGTTTTTCAACATATTTTGCTTGATGCATTACAATTCCCCCCTCAATGGATACAAACTGGATGCCAAGATAGTAGCTCAAAAGACCAAGATAAGTGACATCAAAAGTATGCTACAAATCAGCCATAAGAATGTCAAGTTTTGCATCACATGACCCAGTCAAGAGTATGTCATCGACATAAAGAACAAGCACTATAAGATCATCCCCATTTTTGCGTACATAGAGTGTGCTTTCAATCGGATTACATGTAAAGCCAAGAGCAATCAAGTGCTTATGGATTTTGTCATACCATGCACGTGGAGCTTGCTTGAGACAATACAAGGCTTTATGCAAGCGACAAACCATATGCTCTTTCCCTTTCATAGAAAATCCAGGAGGTTGCTTCACATAAGCCTCTTCTTGCAAATCACCATTCAAGAAGGCTGTTTTTATGTCCAACTGATGCACTTTCAAACCTCGATGGGAAGCCAATGCAACCACGGTACGAATGGTGGTCATGCGTTAAGTAGGTGCAAAAGTTTCCTCATAGTCAATGCCATATGTTTGCCAATTGCTCTTTCAAGTCCTTGATGTGAGTCACATACACATCCACCGACTCATTTTCAGCCATACATACATCCTCAAGTTGCTTCCTCAAGTATGCAACATGTGCTTCATTATGCACGGCATACAAAGAAGCAAGAGCGTCCCATGCCTGTCATGATGTAAAACATGACCGAATGTATGGAATTATATGACACTTCACGGAAAGCGCAATCAAAGCATGAGCTTGAGCATCTTTTCCATCCCATCTAAGTTGCTCCTGTGTAGGTGGAGAAGGAGAAATCACTATACTCGAAGAAAAAGCTCCATCTATGACAGTAGACTGTGAAGTAGAAGCACCTGTCGGTCTTCGATCTACATCAGCCACTATGTTCCAAAGTTTTTTTGCAACAAGAACATGCTTCATCATGTAAGAACACATCGGATAGTTGGTCCCATCAAGCTTATCTTTAGCTTGAAGCATGCCAAACAAGTCATTGTTGCCCGCCATTTCACGAAAGAACAAGAGTGTGACAAATCTTCACTTCGATGAATGCTGAAATTTCAGCTCACAAATCGTCACTTTGATGGCGATTCTGACTGCACAAATGGCTTCGAAATGGGGGTAAGACCCCAACACACTTGGTGGAAATGTTTCTTGGCTGCTGAAATTCACAGTTCTATGCTCCAAAGTCAATTTGCACTATTAAAGTGTGCACGTGCCACGACGTGAAAAACCGAAACTTGAGATGGAGATGAACCTGCTCTGATACCACTATTGGCTTGTGTGTAGAAGTGCGAGAGACACACGAGAAGCACACATAAGGAGCACAAACGCAGCAAGACACACGGAGAAGACGATGGCTGGAATAACTCTCTCTATTGATGATGAACTAAACTGAAGTAAGAGCTGAATAATATCCCTAAGTACAAAGTACCACCACATATGAGAGTATCAAGTATGTGGTAACATGGGGAAAAATCTCTAGCCAGCACTAGAGTAAAAAGTGCCCATGTATAGGGAAAAGGTTCACATCAAAACTACTCGAGGAACACATAAGTGTAACAAATTAACATTAAATTTTCTTACTTCATTGCTATCTAGTGACTTTAATTAAGTCCGCAAAAAACAAAATTACTTCTTGTTAAGAGCTAGAACAACCTGAAAGTGGATTTGTAGAACCTAGCATCACAATCATGAAACCATGAACATACAATCGTTCAAATATATGCATTCCCATACAATATGAAAGTGCATATACATGTATGGTTGTCAATCATATGATTCACCGCATGCATAAAATCTTCTTTCTATGCTCTCAAGCACATGCATTAGAATGTTCGATTGACTTGAAGGTAAGAAAAACATAGATAATGGTAGGAAATTCATCTGTGAAGTGGCTTTATATCCACATTGAGTGCTCCAAAACTTCATAGTGCATGTGCAGGCAAGTTTTTCCTTTTGTGCCAAATAGATGTAAAAGATATAGTTTGCTAGTGCAAGTGCCTTGAAGTTTGCTATAGGTTTAGTAGAGCTCGATAGGGTAGTTCTGTTCAACTTTTTCAGATACAATAATTTTTTTGCATCATGGTATTTTAGCCAATGGCTATGGTTGAAAGTAATGATGTATTCTATATGTTGGTTGTTGAGGACAAGTTGGATCCTATCAATTACCCATTATGTGCATATATAATGCATCATGTATTGGTCATACAAGGACTGTGGAATACTGTGTAGGTTGTTGAAAAATGACCTATTACACATGAAAATAGAGTTATTGAAGGTGATGCAAATGGCATTGAAGATGACGATCTTCAAATTCCTGTTTGTGTTTGGGTTCTTGCTATAGCTACTACATAGCAACTTTGATGGGATGGCAGAGATGCTCAAGCACATGCATTGATAGCTTTTTCCATCAAATGTTCCATTATCCCTCATATTCACTCATGCAAAATAGCAAAAATGTTGAGGATACACTTACCACTTTATACCAGGCAAGAAATAAGGCTCATGCTGCTTACCTCCGAAAATAGTTGGACAATGAGCATATGAATGAAGGAGATTCTATGGATAGTTTTATGACAAAGATCAAAGATTTGAAAGAGCAGTTGATTTTTGTAGATAAAATCTTGCTAGATAGTTCACTTGTGCATATCATTCTTAATGGTCTTCCTTATTCATATTAGAGTTTTGCTTCTACTCCTTGGTTGATGATGAAAGGAAAATGAAATGCCTTAACATTTGAGGAGTTAATCTTTGTTTTATCACAGGAAGATTAGTCTAGGTAGAATAGGTCCATTATGTGTGTTTCTTAGCTAGTCAAAAGGGCAAAGGTAAATGGAGCTCATCTACTAGTAAGTATAAATCTACTAATTCTACTGAGTCAAAAAGGGAAGACAAAGACGAGAAGAAAATAGAGAAGTAGAAACAATTCTGCAAATAAAGGAAATGATCATGTCATAAACAGTTGTCCAAAACTAGCTGCAAAAAAGGCAAAGAAGAAAGAGGATGGAATGCTTGTTGCAGAGGCCTCTACACCTAAAATAAAATATGCTAATCTTGTGCAGAATGAAGAATGGGCATCTACTACTGTTCGCAACTATGACCCATCTTCTCATGAACAGTGTATGTCTGTAGTAGACACGGATGTTTGATATTTTGATAGTGGGGCAACCAAACATATTACCTTGCAACACAATTTCTTTAATTCACTTGAGCCTACCCCTACAGGGAATATTGCCACATGTCCCAACAACTCCTCTTATCTTGTCATGGGAATTGGTAAGATCATTATGATTACTATTGATGGTAGTTCTTTCACATTGTCAGATGATTTTTTTGTGCCAATGATCAAGAAAAATCTGTTGTCAGTTTCAACACTTGTATTCTACATGTGAAGAATGTGATGATGATGAAGAGTCTCATCAAGTTCTCCATGAGAGCTTGAAGAAGATGATAGTCCCTCACAAGATCTCCATGGAAGCTCTAACTCTAATACCAATGCAAGAAATTGACGATTACAACCACCATGCACTAGAGAGATGACTCTCCTCCCAACTATATGCCTCTATATATAGATATGTCCAAGGGATTGCCTACCACGAAAGGTGGATACTAACCATCTAAGTGTCGGCCATGTAACTACATGTGCGGCAAGTGTCCCAATGAACCGGAATTAACTCAGGTGGATGCTTATAGAAGGCTCTAGAGCTCTTTGGGAGAAGTACTCTCCCCATGCACCCCATGGGAGTTGAACCCAAAACATCCTCCTTCACACCCTTGACTCTTAACCTTGGATCACTTGTTTACAAGAGCACATGACCATCCAAGTAAGTATAGTCTGTGAAGAGATGGATTGCATGTGTTGAAGATGAAGTGGTGCTGTTGAAATTTTGCACTACACCAGCCAAGTTGACTCCAAGGACATGTGCCCTTTTAGCTTGCAAATTGATGTATTAGATGCCCTATGTACTTTGGAGGATCACTTACAAACAATTGATTCAAAACAGATAAGTTTGACCAAGGGTCAACTTGAGAAGACTTTTTATTTTTGAAAGATAAGCTCTGGTATTTCACTCAATACTGGTTCTCTGATTAAAATTGGCCAAAGAGCTTTTAGAGAAGGTTAATTAGTAAGCAAAGCAACCTGTTAGAAGTTATTTCAATGAAAATGAGTGACTATAACAAGAGAAATCAATTTAGCAAGCCACCTATTTGATCTCGACTTTTCAGGAGGCAGTAGATACAAATACACAGTTAGTTTGTGATGAATATTTCTCACAACTGAAAAATTCAAATGCAATAAAACTTTGTGATCTGAAAGTAGACTTAGAGAGCTATGATATAATTACCAAGTTAAAGCATTGAAAAAGATGAACTGTGCTAAGAGAAATCAACTCTACAATCTGACTGAAAAATTGAGATCTATGATAGTTAACAATACACTCACATATACTTGAAGCTATGGCAACAAATAAGAATAAAATCAAATGTATATTATATAGAAAGTTCAATGGACTTATTGATACATATGAGAGCTTTGAAATCACAGTCAAATCTGGCACAAAACCCTGCTGTGGAGTCCTCTTTTTGCGACTAGAAGAGTTACATATATATAGTGTGTTTTGGAGCCATACTTTGAATTTGAATTCATGCTCACCTACAATTGTTCTCCTAAATTCTAGAGATAGATTCTCTTTATGAATTCATGGATTTCTTTGCCTAACATCAAGTGGCTTCAACCACTTTTGATTCCTTTACTTATTACACTAGGAAGCAGTTACAAGAGTGAGTTCATAAGAGAACTCTCCATTACTTCAAGTGTCTTCTTCAGGACTTCATGAATTTTTGTGATACTGAAACCACCACATAGGCTTGCCAAGAATTTGCTCCAATAGCTCCCCCTCAAGCCTAGTATGCTTGAGTTCTTCAATCTTCCAAGATTACCTGCAAACCAATCATTGTTTTGAATTTATTGAGTTTAGTACCACCCAATGCATTTGTTGACATGTCTACACATTGTTGACGAGTGGATACATATGATAGCTGAATTTCTTTGATCAAATCCTTCTCCCTTACATAATGATAGTGTACTTCAATATGCTTAGTCCTGGCATGAAAGACTGGATTGGCAACCAAGTGTAGGAAGCTCATATTATCACCAAATATGTATCGAGTTCCAAACTCCAAGCCAAGATCTATGAATAGAATCTTCATCCACATTGTTTCTTGAGTAGCTATGGCAAGACCTCTATATTCAGCTTTTGTGGAAGAGAGAGCAACTATTGGTTGCTTTTTAGATGACCATGAGATGAGTTTAGACCCTATAAAGGTAAGATATCCTGAAGTGCTTCTCCTATCCTCCTTGGAGCCAGCCCAATCTGCATCAGTGAACAATTTTACTTCTAGACCAAATACATATGGATAGTATAAACTTTCACTCATTGTTCAATTAGATATTTTAGTATCCTTTTGGTAGCATCCATATGAGGTTTCCTAGGTGTGTGCATAAATTGACTTAGCCCACTCACACCATAACATATATCCACCCTAGTTAAGGTGGCATAGTTCAAACTTCCTACAAGGCTTTTATAACTTGTGATATCCTCTATGAGTTCTCCTTCATATGAGCTCAATTTATGATTGATCTCCATTGGAGTATATACAACCTTAGCATCTTGCATTTTGAATTTAGCCAAAATATCCTTAATGTATTTTCTTTGAGTAAAAAATAAACCATGATCTGTATATACTTCCAATCCTAGGAAGTATGTGAGTGACCCAAGGGCACTTATCTTGAATTCTTGTTTCATCTCGTCCTTGATCTTATTAATTCCATCCACATCATTCCCTATGAGAATAATGTCATCCACATATACACATAAACAAATAGCTCCAGAATCACTCCTTTTGATAAAGAGTGAGGGATCTACCTTGCTAGCTTGAAATCCTTTATCCTGCAAGAAGGTAACAAGTCTATAATTCCAAGCTCTTGGAGTTTTTATGAGTCCATATAAGGCCTTGTTGATTTTGCACACAAAATCAGGATGTGTTTCATCTTCAAAACTAAGTGGTTGTGCCATATATACCTCCTTTGCTATCCAACCATTAAGAAATGCATTTTTTACATCTAATTGAAGAATCTTCCAATCCTTGGAAGAAGCAACACTTAGAAGAACTCTGATTGTGGGCATTTTTGACACAGGCGAGAAGGTCTCCTCATAATCTATTCCTTGAGTTTGTGAAAAACCTTTTGCCACTAGCCTTGCCTTGTACCTATTAATAGAGCCATCAGAATTCTTCTTTAATTTATAAATCCATTTTGAACCTACTACTTTCATTGATGAACACTTAGGAACCAATTCCTAAGTTTTGTTCTCCTCTAGTGCTTCAATTTCTTCTTCCATTGCTAGCTTCCATTCTGGCTTATCCTTGGCATCCTCAAATGTTGAGGGTTCTTCTTTATTTAAGTCCTGTGCTAAGTAGATTGAGTGCTTAGTAACAAGAGAAGTGTCATATCCATACCTCTCTAGTTTTCTTTTCTCTCTTATGGATCTTCTTAGACGATGATGTGATGATTCTGCTTCATGACCAAGCTCTTGGACTTTAGCTTTACTTTTAGACTTCCATACTTTGAATCTTTCTATTTGAGATACTTCATCATCTTTTGAGGTATCTTGCTCTTCAACTTTAGTAGGATTGTCTTTGGTAAGCTTTGGAAAATCTTCTTCAATATCATAAGGTAAGTTGATTTTCCCGCATGAATCTTCATACCAAGAACTATTTTCATCAAACATAACAACTCTACTCATAAAAAAACCTTTCTTTCTTGGATTGTATAATCTATAGCCTTTTTTATTGTTGTCATATCCAATGAATACACACCTTTTTGCCTTAGGGTCCATCTTTCCTCTAATGTGTGAAGGAACATGAGCATAGGCAATGCATCCAAAGATTTTGCAATGATCCAAGCTGGGTCTTCTCCCATTCCAAGCCTCATATGGTGTCATACCATCCAAAGACTTTGAAGGTGACCTATTAATCAAATAAGTTGTTGTACATACAACCTCAACCCACAAATAGTTAGGAAAATTTTTTTCATTCAACATAGACCTTGCAGCTTCAACAATTGTTATATTCCTGCCCTCTGCCACTCCATTTTGCTCTAGAGTGTGCGTTGTAGTAATTTCTCTTTTGATTCCCCTTTCTTGAAGAAAGGAATCAAACTCATTGGAAAAATATTCTCCCCCTCCATCTGATCTTAGTCTCTTTAATGTCTTACTTGTTTGGTTCTCCACAAGAGCTAATTATTTTTTGAAGCATGAAAAAACTTTATCCTTGTGTTTCATAATATATAGAATAGTCCATCTACTACAATCATCAATGAAGGAGGCATAGTACCTTGATCAAGAGATTGAAGCATCCCCTCTTGTGCCAAACTTCCAATTCTGTGAGTGCCTGACTACCATAGTTAAAGAGAGCTATGTTCCTTGTATCTTGTAATTCAAATGTGAATAATCTACCTATCTTTTCACCTTTTGCAATCTTCTTGAATCCTTGACTTGGATCTTCAACAAGCGCACCTCTCCTTGTGAATCTGACTTGTAAACCTTTTTCCACAATCTGCCCTACACTTATCAAATTTTTAGTAATGGTAGGAACATAAAGTACCTTGCTCAGAAGATTGAGATTTCCATCTGGTGCCTTTACATTTCCAATCTTTTCCACAAGGTGCCCTGTATCATCACATATTTGTACCTCATGTTTATTTCTTGGATCTTCCAAATGTTAGAGGAGAGCCACATTTCCTGCCACATGATTTGAACACCTGAATCTATGTAGAAAATATGTTCATCAGATTTACCTTGAGGCATTGTCATATTCATGAGTAGCAATGAGTCATCTTGATTTGAGTCTTCTATGTAATTATTGTAGTCTCTTCTCCCTTTGTATCCTCCTTGTTAGGTTGAATTGTAATTGTTGTGGTTGCCATTGAAATTGTTGAACCTTCCTCTTGAGTAGCCATAACCTCCTCGATTGTAGCCTCTGCTTCTTTGATTCTTGGAGTTCCTAAAGAAAATTTCAGTTGTATGATTGGTTAGTCCACAAATAGAACAAACTCTTGGGGTCTACCCCTGCCTTGTCTTCCTCCTCTACCTCTTCCTCCTCTACCTCTTCCTCTAGCATTTCTTCCTCTACCTGCATAGTTATCTTGGTGTGTACCTGCTTCACCATCCACTTTCTTTCCTTTCCCTTTGTTGTCTTTGACTTTATTTTTATCAATATACAAAACAGAAGATTGATTACCTTTGGAACCTTCTCCATTCTTCATAAGCTTGGCCTCTTGAGTAAGCAGTTGTCCAATGAGTGCATCCATGTATAGATCCATTGCTGATGTAAAAGCCTCCCACTTGTTATTTGTCTTTAAGCCATTGATGGCTTGCCTTACAATTTGTTCTTCCTCTATTACTTCT
Organism: Ceratopteris richardii; assembly: GCA_020310875.1. Classification (NCBI taxonomy): domain Eukaryota; kingdom Viridiplantae; phylum Streptophyta; class Polypodiopsida; order Polypodiales; family Pteridaceae; genus Ceratopteris; species Ceratopteris richardii. The sequence continues at coordinate 79,953,081 of CM035424.1, read as the reverse complement.
CCAATGCTTCCTAGTTGATCAGCAATATCCTTGACTTTTGTGACAAAATCAGTCACATTTTGCTTGGGAGATTTCTTGAAGGTTGTGAAATCCAACCATAATTGATTCTTCTTGGCCTTTGTGCTTGAAGAGAAGAAGGCCTCAAGTGCATTCCACACTTCCTGAGAGTTTTACAACTTCTAATGTGACGTAACAAAAAATTTGAGATAGATTTGAAGAGATAAGAACTTGCAAGTGCATCCTTGGAACACCATGTGCTTAATCTTTCTTGCTCTTCTTGTGTAGGTTGACTTTTCTTTTTGAAGCTTGGCTTAACTTCATCTCCAACTACATAACCATATAAGTTCGTGCCTTGAAGGTAAGCTTCCATCCTTAATGAACAAGCTGAGCAATTACCTCTGTCCACTTGAGCGATTACAAGAGTGAGTTCATAAGAGAACTCTCCATTACTTCAAGTGTCTTCTTTCAGACTTCATGAATTTTTGTGATATTCAAGGCATGTTCCAAGGTAATTCAAGGGTTAGACCAAAGCAAACAATATACATCATATTCTAACCTTTAGAATCCATATGTTTAACGCTCTGAACCCATGAATTATACAAAAATCCTACTGATAGAGAAAAAGTCAAATGCATCTCCAACATCATGAAGACTCAATCATAAACCTATTTCCATAGGAGTGACAATAGGTTTGCAGTCTTCAAGGCCAAAATGATGTAATAATGTGTCAGTATATTTTATTTGACACAAAGCTTTTCCACCATCAACTTGCATAAACTAAATGCCCAAATAATGCTGCAAATTCCCCAAATCTGACATCTCAAATGAGGCATGCAAATCAACTTTAAAATCACCAATATGCTTCTCATTAGGAGCAGTGAGTAGAATGTCATCAACATAGAAAAAAATGATCCTAAGCACATCATTTGCACGCTTAACATATAAGGTGCTCTCACTTGGACTATTCTCAAAACCATGTGCATCAAGTAGTCATGTATCTTTTCGAGCACATGGTGCTTGCTTCAAACCATATGATGCCTTTTTTAACATGCACACTATGTTCTCTTTCCCTTTTGGCACAAAACCATGAGGCTAAAAAACATACACTTCTTCATGTAAGTCACCATTCAAAAATGCAATTTTAATGTCCAACTGATGTACATTCCAACCATGATGAGCTAGAAGTGCACAAATGCTTTGAAGAGTAGTCATTTGGCATCTAGGAGCAAAGGTCTCATCAAAATCAATGCCTCTTTCTTGAGCATAACCTTTTTCAACAAGCCTAGCCTTATACCTATCAATTGTTCCATCATGCTTACACTTGAGCTTGTATACCCACTTAGTGCCAATGGCCTTCTTGCCACGAGGCAAGTCACATAAAGACCAGGTACCATTCTTCATAATAGCATCATATTTCTAATTGCATAGAAGCCATCCAATTTTTGTAAATTTATGCTTCATCAAACGAACCAAGCTCATTCTCATTATAAAGACTAGAGGTAGCCATAGCATAGCAATATGATGCAAAAGAAGCACTATGAGAGGTTGAACGAGTATGATTTGATAGAGGTGCATCTATTTTGCTATCTCGCAAAGTTTGCACCAGCTATTTAAGCATAGTTTTTGCCTCCTCTATATAATCTGTCTCATCAACAAGTGCATTATGTAAATGTGCATCATAAATGAAATGATCTCCATCATCATGTGGAACCTGTAAAGGTTGTGAAATAGCTTCATTTGGAACAACACTTGACTATCCACCTATAAAAAGAGGCAGAAAAGTGACATACACATAGGAGCTAACTGATGTATCCTTAGTATGTGAAAGTAATGGGTGAATTGCATCTTCTACAAAAACAACATCATGGCTAACCAAAATGAGTTTAGTCTATGGATGATAAGACAATAGCCTTTGCTTTCAAAACTCTACCCAACAAAAATAGATTTCACTACTTTATCCTCCAATTTCTTGTGTTGTTGTTCAAGTGCTAATGCATATGCCAGACAACCAAAGACACATAGATGAGCAATAGATGGCATGCGACCATGCCAAGCCTCATATGGAGTGATAGACTACAATGATCTAGTGGGACACCTATTAGGTACATATATTGCACACATAACAACCTCAAGCCAGAAACTATGTGGTTAAGCGTAACTCATGACCATATGCCTCACCGTCTCCATGAGTGACCTATTCTTCCTTTCAATAACTCCATTTTGTTGAGGTGTATATGGCACTGTACACTGATGTTTTATCCCATGTTTGACCAGAAGTGCATTAAAATGAGAAGACATATATCCTCCCCCAATCAGAATGGAGGATGCCCATTTTACATGCTCATAAATTTTCAGCCAACAACAAAATCTTTTTGAAGCAGATAAACAATTCACACTTTACTTTCATTGGATATACCCATGCATGCATGGAAAAATCATCAATGAAAGTCATGAAATAAAGGTAGTTCCCAAAAGAAGGTTTCTGTGTAGGACCACAAACATCACTATGAGTAAGCTACAATTTCTTAGTAACTCGTACTCAACCATTTTCTGGGAAGAAGGAATGTTGCATTTTGCCTAGAATACAACCTTCACAAACATGTTTACTAGGTTCCTCAAGTTTGTGTAGAGAGGACACCATTTCAAATTTCTCCAAGCATAGCAAACTAGCAAAATTCAGATGAACAAAACATGCATGCCAAAGCTTTGCACCTGACATGGGCTGAGAATCTTGAACAACACATGTTGAATCATTCATAGATTTTGCATAATCTACGAGCTTATACGACCCATGAAATAAAATGCCAGAAGCAATAATGATGTCACCATTTTGACAAATCATGAACTATAGATCTATCATCAACAAATTTTACAATCAAGTTGATCTTGGCTAGTGCTGAAACTAATAACAATTTTTTTTATCCTTGGCACAAATAAAGCATCCAATAATGTAAAAGAACTACCATCAGTAGTAGTTAGAATGATCTTACCAACTCCCATGACATGATAAGAGGAGTTGTTGGTGCATGTGATATTATTCCCTATAGGGGCAGACTCAAGTGAAGTTAAGAAATTGCACTACGAGGTAACATGTTTGGTTGCCCCACTATCAAAGTACCAAACATCTGAGTCTACTATAGACACACATTGTTCATGAGAAGATGGGTCATAACTTCAAATAGTAGTAAATGCCCATTCTTCATTCTGCATAAGATTAGCATACTCTTTTTTGGGTGTAGCGGGCCTCTACAACAACCATTACAACCTCTTTCTTCTTTGCCTCTTTCGCAATTGATTTTGGACAACTCTTTATGACATGAGCACTTTACAGTATTTCAAAAACAATTTTTGCTTTTCTGTCTCCTTCTCGTCATTATCATCCTTCTTTGATTGTGCAAAATTAGTAGATTTGCGCTTACATAGTCATAAATGATGAATATTATAAAAGGAAGTCCTTGTAGCTCTTAACGATATTTAGGAAGATGAAGCTGAGAATTAGTAGCTTCATTCTATGAAAAGAAATTGGTTGTAGTAGGAAGGGCGTTTGTGGCGGGGATACAAATAATTAGTATACATGCTTTATCCAAATTAGATGGATGTAAGGGCTCCTAAAGGTTGGGCTTATGGAGAAATTTGAAAAGATGATGAACTATTATAAAGTTTTACATTAGGAATATGGTATGTGTGATTCGAAGAAAGTTTTAGGACGAGAACTATAAGAATGTCATGATGTTCTAAAATCCTTGAATGTTTCTAGAAACCGCTTTTAGAATCCGATTTGGTTTCCTATGTACATTCCTAGTATAGAGAACTCTATGATCTTAGAAAAAGCATATGCCGGCAACGGTTAATAATATACAATATCACTTACATCGTTTGCACTACATGGTTTACATTATTCAAAAATTATGATATCAATTATACATGAAAAAAGAAATCACCAAATAGAGTAGGTATGAAGGAAACAAATCACACTTCTCAATAAAATATGCGTTAGCTAAATGTTTTGGGGACATTTTCATCAACACAAGAGCCATATATGATATTCGGATTGAACAAGAGCCTTCTTCTTTCATGGCAAGGACTTTGAGAGGACGATTACGTTTGGGATGAAGTTCCTTAGATGTTTCAATTTGATCAAGGAACCGGAAATTTTCCATACTTTTAATATCTTCGTGGACATAATCCATGTTCTGTATTATACGTGTGGTTATGTAAAGAAATAAACTCTGCCTTGATGTCTTCGGTTTCCAGTTATCCTTCAAACATGCTGTCAGTGGTTCTTTGTTCATTTCCTTATTATTCTACGTCAAAGTAAAAGGCTTCTAATGCACTAAAGACCTATACCTTAAGAAATCATTAGAATACCTCCATAAAATATGAGAAGAATTTCATTCGATGGATGGGTTGGCATTACAAAACAAAATACTTGTTTTTTCTTTCCCTAGCATCGCCATGATCATGTCGTCATTGAAGCAAAGGTCGGGATACTTGAGTTGCATGCTTTGTGAGGCGTGTTGTTCGTATGTTATACAATAAAATTTTCTTGGCTGGGCAATCGAACATCAAGGTCCTGTGGCCCAATGGATAAGGCGCCGGTCTACGGAACCGGAGATTCTGGGTTCGATCCCCAGCAGGATCGTGCTGGTTATCATTATCTGTTTCTTAGTGGAAAGAAATTTTACGTTCAAATGTACGTAGTGGAAGTTCATTTGTGGGCTGCATCTATTTACCGAACATTCGGGTAACAGGAAAACACTTGTAGGAAGAGCTTTTGGATGGGTTCACGCTGCCATCTTCAAACGCTTGTGGTTCGATCTCAATTGTGAAAGTGGGCTCTTCACCTCTTTCGGCTTCATTCTCAATACACCTCACAAACTAAGCTTTCCTTCGTTCAACGAGAGAGGGGTGCCTTCAAGATGTGATGTGATGTCTACTCATCAAAAGGCCTTGTATGTGTGTGATGCTCATGTCATTTTCATGCTTTTATGTGGTTTACAAGATCATTAGTTTCAGCACCCTAGGCATCACTCTTCAAAAGCGTGCTAAGAAGTGGTCTTGATTGTCAAGTATGGTGTAGATCCAACTTCAAATATGCGTTAATTTGTATGACCTTGATTTGTATCACATCGTTGTTATGTGCATGCGTTAATTTGTATTGGCTTCATTTGTACGACATTGTTGTTATGCGCACCCGTGTCATTTTGTCAACTTGCTTGGGCTAGAAGCCTTTTCTATTATTCTATAATTCCACTCTACCATGTTTGATATGAATTTGCCTCTTCTTAATATCCCTTTTTTTTGCACTTCCCATACTTGCTTCACAGCATGATCTTGAAATATCTCAAAAGGATCTTTGTGTTTGGCCGATTTGTTGGTAATTATGTTGTTGATGATTATGTTGAGATCCATCAATCCCTTGTGTTCGACTTTCCCTACGTATAAAACCTCACTCAGAGTTCACTCAGAGAATAATAATCCAGAGAGTAAGAGAAATTTTGATATACTATATAAGCTTAATGCAACCAAATAAAGATAAATGACCTCAAGGTGACATCAGTAGTACTATATGAACAGTCAAAATGAAAGTAAATAACTTCAAACTGAAAGTGGAAGAAGAAGATACATGAAATGCAACTCAAAGCTAGATAACTAGCTTAGTTAAAGTTGAAGTGAAAGCTAACAAGAGCCCAATTTAGTAGGGCCTCCATGGAGAAGCTGATTAACACTCTAAACTAGAAACTCCAAGTGTGAAAACGTCAAAAGGAGGGAGGAGGTTCATTCACCCCTTGGAGAGAGAAGAATTTAAGCAAGAGATCAGAGGTTAACTTATGACTTTGTTTAATTTATTTAATACCAATCTTAAATGACTTTCATGCTCATGAACATACCTACTATACACAAGCAAATCATCAACAAAATCCACAAGAGACTTTCCAGTGAAAGGTATCATTCATCATAATAAAAGTAGGAGGTGCATTAGTCAAACCAAATGGCATAACTAACTACTCAGAATGCTCAAAATGGGTCCTGAAAGCTGTTTATATACATCATGATCTTTTACCCTAATGTGATGGTAGTCACTCTTTAAAACTATTTTGCTATATACAACGGCTCCACCTAGAGCATCTAAAAGATCATCTATCTTGGGCATGGGATATTATGTGCTTGATGGTAATCTTATTGAGTGCTCAATAGTAAACGCACATCCTGTAAGATCTATCTTTCTTTTTCACGAGAAGAACTGGTGCTGCAAAGGGCGAATAGCTGGGTCTAATCAGCCCTTTCTATAGGTACTCATCCATGAAATTCGTATGTTACATTTTTAGGGCACTTTAACATTCCATGCTTCATATTTGATGCTCAATGGTTGTGTCACTCATGTTTTTGTGCTTGATATTATAACACGAGCGATGGTTTTCATTCCATATGAAATCATAAGATACATTGGGGTCGTTGATACTTCTTTGAAGATACGTACCTTCAACGTTGTATAAGAATTAAAAAATTCAAAGGTTTAGAGTTGACAAGTTTAATTAAAGCATGCCATTCTAGTTTCTTGTGTGGTCACGTCATGAAGACTTCATGGAAGGTGAACGGAGGGTAGACGTCCAAGTTTTACCACAAGGGCAGCTACATGCTCACCATCAAAGCTGAGTGAAATTGAATAGAATAGAGATCTTCATCACCTTAAGATTTTATGGCTATCTTGTGAAATCCCTCGGTTGAACTCGCTCGTGTTTCGAGAAGTCGAGTGGGCGATTCACCCTATATATCCGTGATCCCTGAAGGTTCATTTCCGATTCTATTTTGATTTTAATCTGTACAAATCCTATGGGAGCAATGCATGTGTAATCTATACTCCTGAGCTATCGAGCTTGAAGTCTGTCGCGCGCGTTCCAAAAGCAGGACGAGCGGAGGGCTATGGACATGAAGTTTCTGATATTGAGCATCTTTTGGGTGCCATTCATTCGCACAACAGCAGGCATCCCTATTCCTCCGCGCTATGACGGATTCATTTTCAGCGATACATCGTCGTCTTCATCGCCTGTGCTGTTGGAGGCCTTCATTGATCCTCTCTGCTCCGACAGTGCAGATGCATGGCCCACTGTGAAGAGAATTGCCCAGCATTTTCAAGACGACTTGATGTTGATTGTCCATCCTTTCCCTCTTCCGTAAGTTACGGATTGCCTTATCTGATTCGAATATCTATAGAAAGTTCACTCTTTCAAGTCTCGAAGTAGCACATTAGCTACGTAAAACAGGAGGGTATTAATTCTCATTGCACGTGCTTTAAATTGTCCTGAAAAACATTTGGCTATAGAAAGGTGATTGGGATTTCCATGTGATTAAGTACGCAGCACTCCGTCCACAATTTTTTTTCATGATAGAAGATGATGCTACATGTAGGATGTTGCACATGCATATACGAAGGAGAACTTTTGCAGTATTGTCCATTGCCTTTGGATCACATATTTTTCAAGTCCTCAAATCATTGGTTCGTTGGATTTCATATCACAGATCATTCATCTAACTTATGAATAGCAACCTCACAAGAGTATATTTTTATACGATATTAAAAGTGGAGAAACATGAATAGACCCAAATTGCTATATAAAAACTAGGCGTTGCTTTTATTGAATTACATCTTTATTGCTCCTCCAATTACATCTTTATTGCTCATATAATAGGGATATTCTGCTTTGGAAAGTTCATGATTCAAAAGATATTCTGCTTTGGAAAGTTCATGGATCTATATATGAAATGAATGGAGTTTTTAAGATTTCTTTTTTCTTTTTTGAAACATGGGTACATGATAACAGTCATCAACAAGAGATTTGGCATCAAGGTTTAGGATCGAATCATTTGTTCGTTATCATTGTTGGGTTTTGTGGAGCAGGATTTGCTTGTTGGATGGTGACAAATGGATGTGTTTTGTCCAGAGCTTTGCATAACATGTCCAATATGTCTCTTTGATATTGAAATGCAAGCTTAATCTTAGGACCTTTGAAGACTTGGAGCACTTCAATACTATTGAATGAGGTTTGTGACATGTAAAGGGGAAGATTTGCACAAGATGTATCATACCGAACATGTCAATCAAGCTGAACTTATTCACTTGAGAATGTTTAGGTCACTTTTAGGTAGCTTGGTTTATGACCTACATTTATATGAATTCTTTGTAGAAAGAGAATATATAATTGTGCACGTTAGGATACATGACTATTGTTTGAGATGAATCAACACTCCTATGCAGCTTTGGAAGGTTATATGCCCTCATAAAATACTTTTCACATTGACCAGACAAGACTCATTGTTTTGCTTCTCTCTCGGAGCTCATACAAAGATTGACCATGAGCTTTTGTAGATATCTAGTTGACCCATTGATCAACCGATGACGATTTGAATCACTTGAACTGATTCTTCTGCATCGTAAACCACCCTCTGCAAGATAGACTTCAATTGATTCTTCTTGCATAGAAAACCACCCTATGCATGATAAAGTTTAATTTTGATACTTCTTGTGTTAGTCAGACATAGATGTTGAAGATGCACTGCATGGTTTTTTTAATTGCTTAAAATATGTGTTTATATATAAGTATATTTTTTATATTTTCTATATTTATAATTTTTTAAGTTTAAAATTCGTTTATTATTTTTTATTCCTCTTCATTTCATATTGTTGGAGTTAGACGTAAACCGAAGCACGTGAACAACACAAGGAAGAAGAAGAAGCTTGGAGCACAACACACAATACTCAATGTATTACTAGAGAATGTACAAAGATAAGTAGCCCGTTAGGGCAATAGGCATATATACAAGGGGGGGGGGACCTGACAAAGAGGGAAAAAAGTGCCTCGGCGGTCCTAGAGTGTTCACACCATAGTTATTTTCGTACGCGTATGGAATTTTTTCCGTACGTATGGAAAAGTATGGGTATGTTTGCCGTATGATTCATTCCGTACTCCATACTTCTCGGACATCGTTCTTGAAAAATTTTTGTCTTCATTTTGGGCCTGAAGGTATGCTGAATAGTGTATGTAAGTATATATAGACGCACACATATACATACATACATATATACACTAGATACATACAAATATTTTAAATGAAATTCCATACTTTTTTCATACTTTCATACCTGTATGCGTTTGCCGTATGGTTCACGTATGGAAAAACCATGGTTCACACACATCACTACCTAAATATATCAATAAATCCCCCCTGGGAGTGATGCAGTGAACAAGGAGCTTGCACTCGTGTATAAGGAAGTGCCAAGCTATGTGGAAATCACTCCACAAAAGGAAGTAAGCCCAAAGCTTTGCGGAAAGCTTCAAACTTCTCCCTAGGCAGAGCCTTCGTGAAAAGGTCTTCAATGTTCTCCTGCGTGGGCACATATGTCAAGCTGAACTCCCTTGCAGAGAACCTCTCCCTGACATAATGATAATGCACCTCAATGTGCTTAGTGCAAGCATGGAACACAGGGTTCCTCGCAACTTCCAATGCACTCTGACCATCAGTGAAGATGGTGGTGGCAGAAGACTGACCAACACCCAAATCAGCCATAAGGCGTATGAGCCACACACACTCAACAATCGCTGTGAAAGCTTCCCTATACTCAGCCTCAGAACTGGAAGTGGCTAGAGTAGGCTTCTTCTTGCTCAACCAAGATATACATGAGCTACCAAGCATGAAGCAAAAGCCACTAGTGGACACACGAATGTCATAGCAACCAGCCCAATCAGAGTCAGAAAAAGCATGCAAATCTGGCGGTAGTGGTCCCCCCTTGGGATAAAACAACCCAAGTAGCCGAGTACCACTTAAGTAGCGAAAGATGCGCTTAACCGCCTGCCAATGCTTGACTCCTGGGCAATGCATTAACGTGCTCATCTATGCATTAACGTGCTCATCTGTGAGACAGCAAACTGAATATCTGGCCGAGTAATGCATAAATCAGGCACCCAACAGCCTGCTGATAGAGAACAACATCAAATGCATCTCCAGCATCATGAAAACTCAATCGTAAACTTGTCTCCATAGGAGTGGCAATAGGTTTACAGCCTTCAAGGCCAAAACCTTGCAATAATGTGTCAATATATTTCGTTTGACACAAAGCCATTCCACCATCAACATGCATAAACATGCATAAACTGAATGCCCAAATAATGATGCAAATGTCTTAAAATCAGCATGCAAATCAGCCTTAAAATCAGCAATATGCCTCTCATGAGGACCAATGAGTAGCATGTCATCAACATAAACCACAATGATCAGAAGTACATCATTAGCACGCTTAACATGTAAGGTGCTTTCAGTTGGACTGTTTTCAAAACCATGTGCAATCAGATAGGCATGTATCTTTTCATACCAAGCACGTGGTGCTTGCTTTAAACCATATAATGCCTTCTTTAACCTGCACACCTGGTTTTCATGCCCTTTCTACATAATGCCACGGGGCTGAAAAACATACACTTCTTCATGCAAGTCACCATTCAGAAATGCTGTTTTAATGTCCAACTGATGTACATTCCAATCATGATGAGTTGCAAGTGCACAGATGCTACGAACACTAGTCATTCGGCAAGTAGGAGCAAAGGTTTCATCAAAATCAATGCCTCTTTCCTGCGCATAACCCTTTGCAACAAGCCTAGCCTTTTACCTGTCAACTTTACCATCAGGTTTACGCTTCAGTTTGTATACTCACTTAGTGACAATGGCCTTCTTGCCAGGAAGCAAGTCACATAAAGACCAAGTAACATTCTTCATTATTGTATCATATTCAGATTGCATAGCAGCCATCCAATTTTTTGAATTTTGTGCTTCATCAAACGAAACATGCTCAGTCTCATCACAGAGACTAGATGTAGCCATAACATAGCAATATGATGCAAAAGAGGCACTATGAGAGCCTGATCCAGTACGATATGACAGAGGTGCATCTAATTTGCTATCATGCAAGGTCTCCACCAGCCATTTTGGCATAGTTCTTGCTTGGTCAATATAAGCTCTCTCATCAATAAGTGCATCATGTAAATCTACATCAAAAATGATGGAATGATTTGCATCATCACATGAAACCTGCAAACGTTGAGAAGTTGCCTCATTAGGACGAGCACTAGACTGTCCACCTATAAAAAGAGGCAACAAAGTATCATACATGTCTTTGGAGCTAACAAATGTCTCCTTAGTACATGAAAGCAATGGCCGAATAGCATCTTCCACAAAAACAACATCACGGCTAACCAGAATGCGTTTAGTCTGTGGATGATATAGACGATAGCCTTTACTTTCAAAATTGTACCCAACAAAAATACATTTTATTGCTTTATCATCTAATTTTTTGCGCTGTTGTTCGGGCACTAATGCATATGCCAAACAACCAAAAACGTGCAGATGAGCAACAGATGGCTTGCGGTCATGCCAAGCCTCATATGGAGTGATAGACTGCAGCGCTTTAGTGGGACACATGTTAAAGTATATATGCTGCACACATGATAGCCTTAAGCCAGAAACTATGTAAAGCCTGACTCTTGACCATACATCTCGCCAAGGGTCTTGCCGATTCAGACAGATCTGAAATCGGATATCGTTTGATCATCCGTGTGTATGACCAAAGATCTCGAGTTTAGACTTACTAGGAGGTCTTGTGCTCTTGTGAACAAGTGATCCACTTAGCTTAGTGGTTAAGTCTCAAGGATGTGAAGGAAGAGGTCTTGGGTTCAATCCCCATGCGAGACATGGGGAGAGTATTTTGCCCAAAGAGATCTAGAGCCTTCTAGAAGCATCCACTTGAGTTAACTCGAGTTAACTGGGACACTTGGCGCACATGTAGTTACATGGCTGACACATGGATGGTTAGTATCCACTTGCCCAAGAAGGCAGTTCCCTGGAGAGAGCTATATATAGAGGCATTTGGTTGGGAGGAGAGTCATCTCTCAAGCACGTGGTGGTCGTAATCCTTGTTCTCTTGCATTGGTATCAGAGCCACTCTCTCCATAGCTCTCCTAGATCATTTTGCTCCTTACATTTTGCGTGCATAGTTCTCTTCCGAATATTGGCTCGCGGCCGTTTTGACGTACAATACTGAAGTCATCATGGCGGTCGTAGCTTTAGCTTAGAGAATAGATTAGCAAAAGATTGAGTATATCCACTGTATGCATGCGTGGGATTCGATCTCCCCACCCGACCATAGCTAAGTAGCTATTCTATCCAGAAACCGAAGCGCCAATCGTGAGCATCGGCAGCAATACTTGATGACACTTTGGCGCTGAAGAAGCCTCAGAGAAGTAACTATATCTGTGCGCAAAAAATGAAGTGGTAACATCTGCTGTGCTCCCGTGGGAGCTCGAACTCAGATCAGAACCCCTCATTTAGAGAGTTCTAGCCTATCCACAAGCCCACAGATGCTCGCGACAGTAGTTTTTGACAACATATAATATTATCCGAAGTCGGCGATGAAGAAGGGCTTCATCCAGGCGGAAAAAGGAGGTTCCTGCAGGTCGGGAGATGGGTTTTGAGCCCACGACCTCTTCCATCCACGAATTCCACCTTAGCCAAGAAAACAGCGTTGTTCGTGACTTACACGTCACTGCAGAAACTTTGCATCTCACTTCGCCGCTCAAGAATTATTCATCCCGGAGCAAAAGCTGAAGAGACTATTTGTACTTGAGCCCGTGGAAGATTCGAACTCGCAACCTTGCGTCAGGGAGGTGCTTCTCTATCGACAAGCCTTCCATCTAGGAAGTGCCGCTCTATCCAGAAGTATAAATGTTCACATGTCTGTTATTGAGAGCATATGATTACATTCGCTGATTGTGCTGAGAAGCCTTTAGTCGGGGGCCAAAAAGACTGAAGATCCTTCGTGAAGGCCCCGGGATTCGATCCCATCACATCCAGACTGACAAGCATCTCGCATATCCAACTTGGCAACGGTGTTCTGTGTCTCAAGTTCTCAGAGATCTACTCCTCTTGCAAAATCCAAGGAGTAGAGCGACACAATCAAACCCGGAGATTGTCACTACTACATTTAATTGATGGACATATGCAGACGTTAGCAGAGCCGAGGCTTGAACCCACATCGTCAATAGAAGAGACTTCTTCTCTATCCATGAGATCAAGCCAAGCCCAAGAATATATCTGTGGTGGTCAAAGCCAAAGAAAGTTAAAGTTTTTGAGCAAAGTTTGAAGGAAGTGGAGTTGTGGAGTGAAGATCCGGAGGCCTTTGGTGATCAAAGTCAAACCAACTTTGAATTCGGACCAAAGTCTTTAGAGAATAGCTCTTCCAGAGGATCAAGGGAAGGACGTAGCTCTATGTGGAGCTAAGTATTTTCCAAACTATGTTTTCATTTTGATATTTGTTTGCTCGAATGCTTTCATTTAGGATGCATTAATTAGGACTAAAAGCATAGTCCAATTATGATTATCTCAACATGAAAGCTAATTAGAGGACTAAACGGTATTAAAATGACACAAAAGTATACAAAGTACTTTTCAGTTTTCGGTATGCAGTTGAAATTTCTATTTCCATTCATGCACAAAAATGAAAAAGATTATTTGTGCATAAAAGAATGTTTTATGCACATAAAGTTTGCACTTGCTTGGGAAAGGTAGTTAATTCTCGAGTTCATGCACTTGAATAGTTACCTTTTGCGAGAATAGCAAGCAGGTTGTTTTTGCATGGATGCTTGTTTGCATACCTAATAAGGTTGAGATTTGCTTAAGTTCATTACACTTGCATGTACTCACATGCATTTGCACCCAAGAATGGGCATTTGCATACATGCATTTGCATGCAAGTAGATGCATGAGCATACGCATGATCTTTTGGTAAGTAGCTGAACACGTATACTTTCATTCCTTTCTTTTTCTAACTTGACTTAGCTAGGTGGAAAAAATAGAAAATTACCTAGTTGCAAGGATCTTGACCATCATGCAACTAAGTATCTAGTCTATTTTTTCCAAAAAGTGATACATAGGTACCACTTAGTAGGAGTCTTTTTGAGGAAAAGAAAGCATGTTGAAAGTAATTATTCATTTTTTCTTGTCATTAAGATGCCAAGAAAATAGAGCTACTTTCCAATGTGCATGCTCAGTCTAAGTTTGGGAAGAAACCTATACATTCTTAGCAACTAACGAGGATTTAGTTGTTTTTGGATGTTCATGTTCATGCACCCAAGTAGGGAAGTTTCTGGTTGAAACACAAACCAATTGAACATGTAAGTTCAACAAATTTTGGAAGGTTTAATACTTTAATATTCATCAAACATTGATGAAAATAAGTAGAAGTATTGAAGTTCTAGAATCCCTGGAACTCTAGTGTTCATAGATGTTAGTTTCCAGAAATGCATCTCGAGGCATGATGCAAGGTCTTCAATTGACGCAAAAACTTTTGAAGGAAACTTGCTTGATTCTATTTAAGCTAACTCAAGGCTTAAAAAAGAAACCAAGACAAATATTAATTGATCTTTAGGAATCAAGTAATTTCCTAAAGTCATGACAATCAATGAAATGATTCAAATTATTTTCATTTTTGAAACAGATATAGCTTAGGAAATCACGATATTTCCTAAAGACAATTTAGGAAACAAGTTCTTTCCTAAAAGATTAGCTTCAAGTGGTAAGGCCTTGAAGAGACCCAAGCAAAGTAATCTTTGGAAATTAAGCTATTTCCTAAAGATAAGCTAATGAAAGAGTCCAATTAACTATTTCATTAGTTAAATGAGAATTGTCTTTTGGACAAGCAAAGCCTTAAGTCTTGGTCTTATCCAAAAGTCTAGAATTCCTTTTGAAGATCTTTCCAGTAAAGGAGAAGATTCCAAGATGAATCATTAGACTGGAAAGCAAAAGATTCCAAGGTGAATCATTAGCTTATTATTACTTGATTCCTTGGTAGGAATCAAAAAGTTCTTGAAAGAAAAATCTCCCCAGATGTGAGACTAGCATCTTTCAAGAAAAGTTTTATAGCAAGTAGTTCGCAGCAAATCCCTAACCACCAGTTTTGGTATGTAAGTCCAAATAGTGATATAACCTAAAGGTATATCAGAGATTCTTAGCTTTGGAATCTGAAAAGCATTAGAAAATGCTTGGACTTAAGTTGAGGGAAAGATCTCTAAAATCCTGCAGGTAAGCAAAGAAGCTTAAGATAGTTTAAGAGATCTTAAAGATAAAGACTAGGTCTTTATTTTTGTCGCAAGTATCAACCAGACTTGATCAAACTTGGCCATGATTGTCCAAGAATGTGCGATTAGAACTACTCTGTAGATTGCCCAAGTATTATTCCGTTAGGAATTATTCACTCAAGTTCCATTTATCGAATGGAAAAAAATGTGAAAAAGAGTAAGCTGTTCAAGTATGAACAGAGTGAAGGAATTCCAAAATTGTAGTCTGCAGCTGTGAAGACGGTACTTAAGTCTGTGGAAGGTAAAACATAAGTGTTTGCCTATCCTTAAAGGGATTTCGGTACAAATCCAGAAAGCATGAGCGGATGCTCATACTTATGCAGTAGAGAGATTCCTATAAAAGTCCTAGCTAGGATAGGTACCTAAAAGCATTAGTAGAAAGGAATCTAAAGACAAGAAGTCAAAAGCTCTTGTCGCTACAAAATTGGTCAAGAATAGCCAATTGAACTTGAATTTGAGAAATTCAAGAACTTGGAATTCTGATTGGTTTTTATTTAAAAATCCTAGCAAAAAGGATTGGAGATATTCTATTAAAGGTTTTCAAGTTCCCAAGGTTAAGCACAAGATCGTGAAACGATCATGTCAAGGGATTAAAACCTAGAATATCAAGATAGAGATAGTGCATAAAACTGCGAAATTCTTGTCAAGAATTAAAGCTAGAAGGTTCTCTATCAAGAGATGTTGTAGACTTTAGGATAAAATTCACTCACACGTCAATGTGAGTATAAAATAGGGTGGTATGGGACACCAGATTTTATACTCAGATTGATGTAGGAAAGATGGTATGGGACATCGGACCGTGAGATGATGATTATCTTTTAGTCTTCGTTTGGATCTTGAAGTTAGGTTTGATCTTCAAGGGAATTAAAACTTCAAAGAAGGAGTTTAAATTCAAGAAGAATCTCAAGATACTTCAAGACGACTTCAAGATCAAGGAAACTGAAGATATGAAGTAAGTAACTTCCAAGGTCTTCTTAGAACACTTCAAGCTTAAGTGTTATTGATCAGAAATATTTGATAAATTTTTGAAAGAAGTTGGACTCTGATTTTGAGTTGATCTTTTCAACTAAAGATTTAATTGACTAAGTCAAGCATCAAGTTTCTAGTGTAACTTGGTAAATTCACTCTTCTGACTCAAAGAAATGCACAAGAATTGCATTCACGATTAGGAGTCAAAAAGATTGAATGTGACCTGAACTTAGTCTCAAGTGAAGCATTATTTGAATACCAAACTCATCGACAGAACCTCAGTGGGTCGACACACTGATGTTGGTTACCACACTAGTATCTTGTGGTTTTGGATGATGTTTTTGATTTTTTTTGAATCTTTTTGAGAATCCCGCTTATTTCTCTTAAAGATAAAGATTTCTCTTAAAGATAAAGACAATGCTTCAATACTCTGTTGAAATAGATCTTTGAAAAGTTAAAGTCCTTGGTCATCTAGCCTTTGACTCATAGCAAATTTACGTATCTTCGAAGTATGAATTGGTTGTACAGAGTTTTAGTTATTCCTTTCCGCTTTTCAAAACTTTTGGAATAGGCTGAGACATGGTATCTGATTCCTTTTGCAAAAGACCAGGGTTAACCGGTTAGAATTAGATAACTAACTTGAACATCCTAGATAGATGCTATATACAAGAACCTTTTCAAATCTTCAAAAGAAAATAAGTCTAAATGGACTTATTTATTTGAGTTTGCTTCAAGTTATAGCATAAATGATTTATTAGAGTCCAATAGACTCTAGAATAGACAAGTTAGGAATTGCTCAACAGATTGACAATTCCCAAGAACTTTTAGCTCAAGTCTTGGAAGAAAATGTCCTAAGTTGGACAATTTTCATTTTGAAGTTGTATTGGTCAAATTGGTATGGTTGACTCCACCAAAATGGTAAACTTTCTCCTACAGTTTACAAAGGATTTTTAAACTCATTAGGACAAAGTAGTCCTCTAGTCGGGTAAAAAAAAATCAAGTAACTGTTGGATCAAAGTAAACCATTGTACAAACATCTAAGTTAGATGTATGGGACAACCAAACTTCAAGTTCTCCAAAACAAATTCAAGTGAATCAAGAATTCTTAAAGTCTTGCAAGGGATAAGAATCCCACCTTCATTACTAAGTCCATGCACCAGTTATGCTTAGAAATGGACTAGTAATTTGAATCCACCCAATTCACATGTTTGTGCCTAGATCGCACATCTAGAAACTATGAATTGGCCAGGGATGTTTTTAGATCCACCCTCATTATTCTTCACTAGTTTGTACTTTGTCCCGTTCATCAAAGTGCAAAATCATATAGTTTTTTGAATCATTTGGGCAGGGATGCCACCACAGAGACGAGACATGTTCTTCCAGTTCTAGAACATGACCATGTTCTTCGAGTTTTAGAACATGAGGCTCGGGGGTTGCCTACAGTATCTATATAGCTCTATTTTCGAGGACGAAAATATTTTCCAAGGGGGGAAGAATGTAATAAAGTAAGTCTACGATCCAAGGGTATGGCCGGTTCAGACAGATCTGAAATCGGATACCGTTTGGTCGTCCGTGTGTATGACCAAAGATCTCGAGTTTAGACTTACTAGGAGGTCTTGTGCTCTTGTGAACAAGTGATCCACTTAGCTTAGTAGTTAAGTCTCAAGGATGTGAAGGAAGAGGTCTTGGGTTCAATCCCCATGGGAGACATGGGGAGAGTATTTTGCCCAAAGAGATCTAGAGCCTTCTAGAAGCATCCACTTGAGTTAACTCGAGTTAACTGGGACACTTGGCGCACATGTAGTTACATGGCTGACACATGGATGGTTAGTATCCACCTGCCCAAGAAGGCAGTCCCCTGGAGAGAGCTATATATAGAGGCATTTGGTTGGGAGGAGAGTCATCTCTCAAGCACGTGGTGGTCGTAATCCTTGTTCTCTTGCACTTTTCTTTCGTTGAGCAACTCCATTCTGTTGAGGTGTATACGGCACTGTACACTGGTGTTTTATCCCACGTTTAGCCATAAATGCATTAAAATCAGAAGATATATATTCCCCACCTCGATCAGGAGGGAGGGTGCCCATTTTACGTGCTTACAGATTTTCAGCCAAAACAAAAAACTGTTTGAAGCACATGAACACTTCGGACTTTGCCTTAAATGGATATACCCATGCATGCTTGGAAAAATCATCGATGAAACTCACGAAGTAAAGATAATTCCCAAAAGAAGGTGTTTGCATAGGACCACAGACATCACTATGTACAAGTTGCAATTTTGAGTAGCCCGAATTGAACCATCTTTTGGAAAGGACGGATGCTTCATTTTTCCCAAAATACAGCCTTCACAAACATGTTTTCCATGTGCCTCAAGTTTGGGCAAAGAGGATACCATTTCAGATTTCTGCAGGCGTACCAAACTAGCAAAATTCAGATGACCAAAGCGTGCATGCCAAAGCTTTGCATCTAACATAGCCTGAGAATCATGTACTGCACATGCCAAATCATTCACAGATCTTTCATAGTCTATGAGCTTATACAGCCAACGACATAAAATGCTAGAACCAATATTCACATTGCCATTTGATAGATCATGAACTGTATACCTGTCATCAACAAATTTCACAACGAGGCCAATCTTGGCTAATGCAGAAACTGATAATAGATTTTTCTTGATCCCTGGCTCAAACAAAGCATCTGACAAAGTGAAAGAACTACCATCAATAGTAGTCCAAATGATCTTATCAACTCCCATAACAGGATAAGAGGAGTATTTGGCACATGTAACAGTATTCCTTGTAGGGGCAGGCTCCAGTGAAGAGAAGAAACTGCGCTGCGAGGTAATATGTTTGGTCGCCCCACTGCCAAAGTACCAAACATCTGAGTCTACTGCAGATATGCACTGCTCATGCGAAGATGGGTCAAAACTGCAAACAGTAGTAAACGCCCATTCTTCTTCCTGCACAAGATTAGCGGACTCTGTTTTTGGTGTAGAGGCCTTTGCAATAACCATTCTAGTCTCTTTCTTCTTTGCCTCTTTAACAACCAGTTTTGGACAGTTTTTTATGATATGATCATTTCCTTTACAACACTTGCAAAACATTTTTTGCTTTTCTGATTTCTTTTCATCTTTGTCTTCCCTCTTCGATTGTGCAGAATTAGCAGATTTTTGCTTACTAGTTAAAGAGCTCCATTTTCCTTTGCCCTTCTGACTAGCCAGGAAAACTTGATCTACAACACGCATAATGGACTTGTTTTGCTTGGACTGGTCCTCGTGCAACAAAACAGAGACTAACTCCTCAAATGAAAAGGCATTTGGATTGCCTTTCATCATCAATCGAAGAGTAGAAGCAAAACTCTAATATGAATCAGGAAGACCATTCAGAACGGTCTGCAGAAGTGAGCTATCTGGTATAACCTCATCAGAAGAAATCAACAGTTCCTTCAAGTCTTTGATCTTTGTTAGAAAACTGTCCAGAGAATCACCTTCATTCATGTGTTCACTCTCCAATTGTTTTCGGAGGTAAGCAACACGAGCCTCATTCCTAGCTTGGTACAGTGTGGTAAGTGTATCCCAAGCATCCTTAGCTGTATTGCAAGAGCGAATGTGAGGAATAATGGCACGTTTGACAGACAAAGCTATCAATGCATGTGCCTGGGCATCTCTGCCATCCCAACGAATTTGCTCTGCAGTAGGTGCAACAGAAATCGAAGCACGAACAGGAATATGCAGAATATCATCATCTTCGACACCTTCTGCATCAGCTTCAGTATCTGCAGTTGTAACAATTGCAGGTCGGATAGGACGTTTTTCAACACCCTGCACAATGTTCCACAGTCCTTTTGCAACCAATACATGTCGCATCATATAAGCCCATAACGGTTAGTTGGTACCAGCCAACTTATCCTCATCAGCCAACATACGAAATACATCATTGCTTTCAGCCATGGCCGGTGACTAAAATACCTTGATGCAGAAAATTGACTCTATCTTAAAAAGTTGAGCAGAACTACCCAGTCGAATTCTGTCGGATTCTGCTAGACCTGTACCAGACTTCGAGATGCTTATACCGGCGAACCGAAACTGGTATATACCTTTGGCACAAAAAGACGAAATAGCCTGCACAAACGCTGCGATAGTGCGTTCGGAGGCCGAAACGAGCTCAAATCGCGATTTCGGCACCATAGAGCGAAGCCGTTTTTATCTCGGAAACACGTTGAGTATGCTCACCAAAATTCATGCGATTCTGAGATTGCAACTACAGAGGTGTCGACGACGCCCTAGACGAAGCGGCGACATGCTCTGATACAAATTGTTGGAGTTAGATGTCTGTGGAAGCATGCGAACAACACAAGGAAGAAGAAGAAGCTTGGAGCACAACACACAATACTCAATGTATTACTAGAGAATGTACAAAGATAAGTAGCCCGTTAGGGCAATTGGCGTATATACAAGAGGGGGGGGGGGACCTCCTAAAGAGGGAAAAAAGTGCTCCGGCAGTCCTAGAGTGTTCACACACATCACTACCTAAATATATCAACACATATTGGCTTGCTTACTTGTTTTTTCCTAATGACATATATCGATCTTATTTTTTGTGTAGTCTCTTGATTTGGCTGTTGATTTTTCGCAGTGTGTTTGTGATGGTGTTCTTTATCTTGAGCTTGTAAGTTTGATAACTCTGAACTTATGAAGATATATATATATTTATCTTTACAACCCTCTTCCTATGTTCAAAAATATACCTTCATTATTTGCAATCTCACTCAGAGTTCACTCAAAGAATAATCTAGAGAGCAAGAGAAACTTTGATATACTAAATAAGGAACCAAATAAAAATAAATGACCTCAAGGTGACATTGGTAATACTATATAAGCGGTCAAAATGAAAGTAAATAACTTCAAACTGAAAGTGGAAGAAGAAGATACATGAAATGCAACTCAAAGCTAGATACCTAGCTTAGTTAAAGTTGAAGTGGAAGCTTATAAGAGCCTAATTTAGTAGGGGGCTCCATGGAAAAGTTGATTAATACTTCAAACTAGAAACTCCAAGTGTGAAAACGTCAAAAGGAAGGAGGAGGTTCATTCACCTCTTCGAGAGAAAAGAATCTAAGCAAGAGATCCAGTTTAGAGGTTAACTTATGACACTATTATTATCAAACATTATGCATATGTGAGTCAGGTAGTTGCATGTGAAAACCCTAACTATTTTGAGGATCCAAGCAAGCATGAAGAATGAAATAAAGTCATGCAAGAAGAATTCAAAGCATTGGAGGAGGATTAATGGGAAGAAGTAGAGCATTAGGACCACTACCTCCGAGAGAGATGACGCTCCCCCAACCTTATGGTTCTATATATAGCTCTCTCCAAGGGACTACCCCCTGTGGCAGGTTGCATTTGGTGCTAGGCTTCATTATGGCTGAGTTTGCCCATCACTTCCAAAAGTGATAGAAACTCAGTTCGCAAAGCTTTTTGTGAGTTCATGTTCGTGGTGTGTGTGCATTGTGGGGTGCGTGTGTGTCACTGTGAGCATGTATTCATTCTTAGCTCTAAACCCACTATTGGGCATTAATGACGTTAGTGGGGATGTCATAGTATTGAGTCGATTCTGTGCATAGTGGAGCTGATATTGCGTGTCTGAGCATGTATTCATTCTTAGCTCTAAACCCACTATTGGGCACTGATGACGTTAGTGGGGATGTCATAGTATTGAGTCGATACTGTGCATAGTGGAGCTGATATGCTATATAGTCTTGTGGTTGACTACCATGAGCTTATAGTTGCACTTTCATTTGAGGGTGAATTTGGGGTTTATCTGGATTCATTCTGGTATATATGATTGTCGTATTAGCGGACATGCATTTTTCACTTGTGGATTCTTCGTCCGAGTTGCGACCAATTGTTAGGTGTGTATACCCTATCAACTATGCATTTTGTGTAATTTTTCCTATGTTTTGTTTGCATTTGGTGCTAGGCTTCACTATGGCTGAGTTTGCCCATCACTTCCGGAAGTGATAGAAACTCGGTTCGCAAAGCTTTTTGTGAGTTCATGCTCGTGGTGTGTGTGTGTTATGGGGTGCGTGTGTGAGCATGTATTCATTCTTACCTCTAAACCCACTATTGGGCACTGATGACGTTAGTGGGGATGTCATAGTATTGAGTCGATACTGTGCATAATGGAGCTTATATGCTATATAGTCTTGTGGTTGACTACCATGAGCTTATAGTTGCACTTTCATTTGAGGGTGAATTTGGCGTTTACCTGGATTCTTTCTGGTATATATCTTCCATGTAACTACATGTGCTCCAAGTGTCTTAGTCAATTAGAGTTAACTCAAGTGGATGCTTCTAGAAGGCTCTAGAGCTCTTAGGCAAAATACTCCCCCACGAGTCTCTTAGGTCTTGAACCCAAGACCTCCTCCTTTCCATCCATTTGATTTAACCACTAGGTCAAGAAACTTGCTTGTTTTAGATGAGAATGACCAAATGATGTCCGATTTCAGATTTGTCTCAACCAATGTTTGAGCACACTCATATCGTAATGTTACTTTATAACATTGTTTCCCCCTTGGGAAACATCTTTCTCCTCAAAAATAGAGCTATACAAAAAATTGTAGGCATAACCCTGAGCCTCATCTTCTAGTCTAGAAGAACATGTTTTCATTTCTGTGGTGTTAGAGATGAAAACATGTATTCAGAGCACATGTATTAGAGCATTAGGACCACCACTTCCTAGAGAGATGATTGTCCTCCCAACCTTATGCTTCTATATATAGCTCTCTCCAAGGGATTGCCTCCTCTGGTAGGTCGACATTATCCATCCAAGTTTCAACGATGTAATGATGTGTTCGTCACACTGGTATTAGAGCATTAGGACCACCATCTCTTATAGAGATGACTTTCCTCCCAACCTTATGCTACTATATATAGGTATGTTCAAGGAGCTTCCTCCTTTAGAAGGTCGATAATATCCATCCAAGTATTGACCATGTAACATGTGCTCTAAGTGTCCTAGTTAAGTGGATGTTTCTAGAAGGCGTTAGAGCTCTTGGGGCAAAATACTCACTCCCCCACGACTCTCGTAGGACTTGAACCAAAGACTTTCTTCTAATCCATTTGATTTAACCACTGGCAAAGCTTCTTGCATGTTTTAAAGAGCAAATGAACCTATGCTTAAGTCTACTCCAGAGACTTTGGCCGGTATGAGAATGACCAAACGATGTCCGATTTAAGATGTGACTGAAGTGTCCGGCACTCACGTCATAACCTTTCTTTATAACGACAAATTCGTTCACTGATGCTCAAGACCAAGGACATAAAGGTAACATATAAAAAATGGGTATACAAAGTAAAGAGAAATTAAGATGCCAATGTAGGTAGGTATAAAGTTAGGTTGGTCGCCAATGGTTTTGCAAACCTATGGCATTGACTTGAAGCAAATGTTGAGCCACATAGCAAGGGGACTACAATAACGATTCTCATTGCAATTGCAACCTTAGAGAGTTGGAAGATCCACCAAGTAAATGTTAAGAATGCTTTCTTGAATGGTAACGTAGATGAGATTATTTAGATGGAGAAGCCGAAAAGCTTTGAAGATCAGAGATATTCTCATCATGTGTGCAAGTTAAAGAAGGCTCTTTATTGTCTCAAGCAAGTCCAAAGAGCTTGGAACAAAAAAATTGTGGAGTATGTAGTCAAATGTGGCTTCAAACAAAGTGATGTAGATCCTTTGCCGGTCCTTCATTGTACATAAAGAAGGTGATCTTGTTGATGACCTTATTCGTATAGGGAATGATGAGGAAAGCATTAGACACATCAAGAAGAAGCTTGGAAAAGGATTTGAGAACTTTGACCTTGGAAAATTGAAGCATTTCTTGGGCATAGAAGTAATCTAGTGTGGGAGCCATTTGCTTGATACACATAGACTGCTCTATCTCTCCACCCAACCTTGCCCGAGTATCTATATGTGTGAAAATCCCACAAATGCCATCCTCTCTACTCCTACCTCCCACAAGAAATATCTCCTAGAAGTGTCAAGTGGCATCCAAGCCACCATCCCAAGGGGTGTTCCCACCACCCAACATCATGTAATGTGGCGTTTCCCTCCCTTAAAAACATTTTTTTCCTCAAAAAATATAGATGAAATGTCCATAATGATAGAAGAAAGTGCTTGGACTCACCTGGAAACTCATAGTAAATCAGCAATGTGCTGATGGTTGGCTGCTACTAACTCCAAATGTGCACCAAACTCCTTCTCCAAGAGTAGACACCTCCTCCTAGCTGATCTTGACCACCAACGATTGCTTGGATGCTTGAGTGATGCATCAACAATGAGCCAAGATTTCTTTATATAGGATTAGCTCCCCTCTAGCGATGAGTCCACGAAAAGCAAGAAAAAGATGCGTTAATCTTTTTCGTAGTTCAAAAAGCATGCGCAGATAAAAAATTACGATGGTGTTTTTCCTTCGTGAAACTTGCTCTTGAGAGCTAAAATTCCTTCCATCTCTTTAATTTGCCATTGACTTGAAGCTCCTCTTAGCTTTCCTTGATGTACTAGCTGAGAGGTATCCAAATATGTAAAAATCCCTTTTTGAATAGAAATTAGGGTGAGGGTTCTCTTGATTTGGACTTGTGATGATTGAATGTTATATACCAAATGAAAGCTCTATCTAATGTCATATACCCAAAATCGCCTAAGTCCTAAAAAATAGGGTTGTTGGAAATTAGGGTTTTGGACTATTATGACATTGTTTCCAACAATCCCCCCTTCAATGTCATAATGGTATAAGGTTCAATAACCTACAAAAACTTCCGATGATTGTCTCTGGACTATGCTTTGGTAAAAATATTTACAAGATTTTCACTTGTAGCAAGAACTGTAGCTCTTGAAATGGAAGTTCTCTATCTCTTGTAGAGAGAGATAAAGAAGTAACAAAAGCATGATATGGGGATGGAAGTGAGTTTAGAAGTGTGTTTACCATTTCTTCATCTGAAATATTTACTCCAACATTGAGTATTTGATCTCTTAAATCTTTGAGCTTTAGAATGTTTGACCGAACTAACTCACCAACTTTTATCCTTGTATTGGCAAGATGTCTCCTTAGATGAGCTTTCCTAGCAAGGTGTTTGCTCTGATAGAGATTCTCCAGCTCCAACCAAGCTTGACGAGAGGTTCTGCATGACTTGAGTGGCCTGGTAGTAGTACAGACTTTTGATGATGAAGTAGTTCCTTTTTCTTCTTCACTAACATCCTGTTGAGCAAAAATAGGAATAGAAGGTCTTCTAGAAGATGAAGTAGCTTCTTCTCCGACTTGTCTTGGCCTTTGATAAGTGCCATTGACAATATTCCATAAGTCCTTTGATACTAACAAATTCATATTCATAAAACTCCACATTGGGTAGTTAGACATTCCCTCAAGCTTGTCTTCGTTCTCAAGTCTATAATTACTCATCTTGTTAAGGGTGTATGTCAAGAATGCCCTTTATACCAAATGTTGGAAATGGGGTGGGCCTTAATAACAATAATCACAGGTTTACAGGATCTGGAAAGACATGAACCTTAGCATACACACCTTAATACTCAAAAGAGATGAGTGAGAGATAGAGAGAGAGTAGACAATATTTTCAAGTGTAACGATAAGCAAATAGCCTACCTACACTATTTTATATATGAATGTCAATTACAATGTGTGTAGATGATTACAAACTTTGAATCTAGGTAGAAATAGGAAACTAGATATAAGAATTGAAAAGCATGTTTAGATTTAAAAATTATGATGGTGCTTTTCTTTCGCTAACACTTGCTTTTGACTGCTAAAATTACTACAATCTTTAATGGGCTATTTACTTGAACTTCCACTTAGCTTTCCTCGATGTACTTTTTGAGAGGTATCCAAATATGTAAAAACCCCTTTTTGAGCAGAAATTAGGGTTAGGATTTTCTCCTGATCTAGATCTTTGATGACTAAATGTTATATTCCAAATGAAAGCTCTCTTCAAGCTCTATCTAATGAGCTAATATAAATTTTTGACCTTTTATATCCAACATTGGCTAAGTCCTCAAAAATAGGGTTGTTGGAAGTTAGGATTTTGGACTATTCTGACATTGTTTCCAACATTTACCTTGGGCAACCACCCATTAAGCACGGCATCCACCGTGGGTGACCACCTATTAAGCTTCTGTCTTGGCGCTCTTGTTGGCTTACAAAGACTAGAACAAGAGGATAAACTTGATGGAATGTCTAATTATCCTATGTGGGGTTTTATGATGAATCTTTTAGTGTCCAAGGATTTGTGGGATATTGCCAATGGAAACTTTCCATGATCAGGACAAAGAGAGGAGGATGTTGGTTCTTCCAAAAGACAAGGTGTTCCAATTTCTCTGCCCATCAAGCAAACTGATGAAGAAAAAGAAGTTTTCATTTTAGTTACAAACAAGGACATACAAGATCATCAACCTATTGAAGATTAATCAAGATGGGATTCAAGGATGCTCAAGCACTCTCTCTCTCTCTCTTATTGTATGGGTCTAAAGCATCATATTATATCTCAAATCAGGTCATGCATTATCTCTGGTTGAGCTAGGTTTAACTTAGAGAATCTCCATCAAAATAGAGTCTTTGCAATGAAACTTTATCTAAGGAGTGTCTTAGCCAACACACGTATGAAGGTTGGTGATTCAGTTCAGTCACCTACTCTTAAGTTGAAAGATATTCTTGATCAACTTCTTAATCTTGGTGTGAACTATTCACTTCATCATATCATCCATTTATTACATCTATTTCACTTTCCACAAAAGATGGAGAAATCACATTTCAAGAGCTTCAATTTTTGTTACTTCAAGATCAAGGTCAACAAAAAAGTATGGAGGAGAATGATCAAACTATGGTTCCTTCATGAAAGGGAAAGGAGGAGGAGGACAAGAAGAAGAAGTAAATTGAGACATGATCTAAGGATAAAAGAAAGTCTTTTACTTCTAAATCCATTGCAACATCTTCAAGTTCTACGTCTACTACTTCATCTACACCTAAATGTCAATCTACTTCATCTACATCTACCTCTACTATCACAAAGAAGGGAATTCGCCATTACTGCAAAAATTCAACTCATCACATTGCAGAGTGAACGAAAAGAAGGTACTTTCTTCTCTTACTAATTTTGTAGGTAGAAGAGCGGCTATTGTAGATGATCATGATTTGGATGTTGTTGGTGTGAGTGATGTCATACTAAAGTTAAGAGCATGTGAAAATTTTAAGTTTTCTAATGTCGTTTATGTGATCAATAAGAAATTTTTCTCTATCTCAACTTTTATTACAAATGTTAGTAAGTGGTTTTTAAGAAGGATACATGTCAAGTTCTCAATCCAAATGAAGAGCATTGTCTATGAGATGGTGGAACATGTAAGTGGGATGTTTGTTTTATCAAAGATGAGTGATACTAGTGTTGCAAGGTCATCTACATCAAAAAAGGCAAATGCGGAGCTTTGGCATGCTAGATATGGACACATCAATCATGGAGCTCTCTTGCACATGAAACAAAGAGGTATGGTTGAAAATTGGCCTACTTCTACTTTACCAGATGATGCACATTCATGTGAAGGATGCTTGAAAAGAAAATTACATGAATCATCTTTATGGATTTATCAAGGCTATAAGGAAGTTGAAGATAAGTCACTCAGATGTGAATGGACCCATGAGAGGAGACTCAATTCATGTTCAAAGATTTTTTTGTCACGTCTATTGATGATTGGACAAGATATTCTTGGGGTTGATGGTTTAAGAACAAAGTTAGAAGTATTTTCTACATTCAAGAAATTAGCAGCTATGGTAGAGAGCGAATCTCAACAAAGAAGTCAAATTTTAAGAATTGATAGGGGTGGAGAAAACTATTGGTTTTTAGGCCCACAATTAATATGGAGACGAAGATATTACATGATAGGAGTTTCAAGATAGCATACGATTATGCCTTGATGTACAAGCTGTCTAATTACTTCACAAATCTTCAATGGCTGAAATATATGCTCCTCCCAAAAGATAAGTTTCTTCGAGCAAGTGTATTTTAAATATTCACGACAATGAAGACGCTAGATACTGCACACTAAGTTGATGAAGAAAAAAGACCCCTCCACCTTCTCCAAGTTGAAGGAAGACCACCTTCAAGCCTAGCTCATGAACACAGCTCCAAAAAGTGATGTTTGGAACCATCTTCAACACCTCTTTATATAGATCTAAGGTTATGGAACTTTTGACGTGCAAAAGCTGCTTTTCTAAGTAGTTCCTTTCGTAAAACTTCCATGTCAGCCACTATTAGCTTTTTTTTGAGCTTTTGATATGCCATGTATCATTAATCTAGACCATTGCATTATATTAATGAGATTTAATCTTTGTTTGATTGCATTATATTAAACAGATAAAATCTGATTAATCAATATGTGACGAGTATTATAGGGAGCTGATTACAAGAGCTCTGGAGTCCATGTGTATGAATCTGAACATAAACAAACTGATTATGAAACCAGTGAAGATTAACCTGAAGTTGAAGGAGAGCTTAGCTGATGTTGACCTCCAAAGCATAAATAGCTGACATGTGCATTCTTGGTTCTATACCCACTATTGCATTAATGATGTTAGTGGGGATGTCATAGTATTTTGTCGATACTATATTGAGCTGGTGGCTATATGGTCTTGTGATTTCTACATGAGCTTAGAGTTGCACTTTCTTTTTGCAGTGAATATGTGGTTTCTTTGATTCATCCTACTACATATGATGTAAACTGACCTCCTACTTGTGATGTAGAACTGACCTTCAACAAGTAGGCAGCAACTACTTGAAATAGAGAAGACTTCAAGTTTGATAAAGATGTCCAAGGCTCAGATACATGCTCAACAAGCCACCTAGAGTTTATGAGCCTCTTGTGGTCTTGATCCGATGTTTATCAAAGTGCCCAATGCGTGTTTATACAACTTCTATGTCATGTTATCTTTGCTTTATTTTTGTCAAAAAGCTGATGTTTATTATGAAAAGTGAATCCTAAACTGCTCATTAAAGTGAAAAACTCGAGTAAATAAATTTTTTTGAGGAGAATTAGTTTTTGGCCAAGAAAACTGGGCACAGGCTTCTTATTAGCTATAAATAGCAAGGGCACTAAAATTAGTGGTTTTAGGGTTCTTTTTGTCATTTTTCTAATATAAATCAATCTTTTGGTACTTTTGATACTTAGACTAATACATGGTAATGATATCCTAAAATGTAACCTTCTCGTCAAGGTTAATTAAAAAAAATGAAGTTTGGAATATTCTCCAGCAATATAGAGGAACGATTATGGCCTTTTACCTGCAACACCATATGCCATACAGGTTGGCATATGGAAAACAATACGTCAATTCATGTGTTATTTTCATTGATAACTGAAGTTAATGCAGATTTTAAATTTGGTTAGTCCTTTTAATGATGATTCTGCAATCAGTTTTTAATTGAATGTAGAATGAATGCCTTGTAGAAAATCAGTTTAGACATTTGTCATCCTATTAATTACTTTTGCAAACAACCTCTTCATTAGGAATAAAATACTCATTGCAGGTTCCTCAATTTGTGATCTTGTAAGGGTTTTCTTATTGTGAACTTGTTAAAATACCTCTTCTCCACATTCAAACTCAAATTTCAATCGAATCTATATGCCTTTCAGGTGCTCATGAGTCTCACATAATACTCTTTTTCTTCTACAGGTATCACCACAATGCCTTCTTTGCTTGCAGGGCAATGCATATCATCAACAAATTGAATAGCACTCTTACTTATCCTTTGCTGGAGTTGTTTTTTGAAAACCAGGTATTATTAAATGGTATTATCAGAGTCTTATAGATTATAGCTATAACGTTTGGAATGCTTGAAATGAAAGATCACTGACACTGAGATGTCTACCACTGGAGGAAATTTTGTGATCAGTTCGAAAATGATCATGATTATTATTCATTGTGTTTTTAGTTTCAAGTGAGTGCTGTGATGGGGTTTATGGTGGCAGGAGGTTATTGAATTTGTCCTTTTGTTTTGGACTTTTAATCTTGTAAGATAATACACTGGAAATATGCAGCGGATAGTTTAAGGTATTTCTCCTTTGATACAATTCTTCAAGCGTCAAGGTAAGAAGACTGAACTATTTTATGCAATAAAGATGCCTCTACATTTCAGATCAGTTTACACAAGATCCAAATAGATATTACAGCACAAATACTTGTTTTGTACAAGTATTTGTACGCATGCTTTAAGTGTGGTTCTTGAGCCATTTTCCTCTATCCCATGTTTTGAAATTAACAGAGATGGTGGTTCAATGTCTTTTTCTTCTAGTTTTTTTGTTTTTTACGTCCAGTTGCTATGGATCTCATGGATTCATGCTATTCAGTACGAAGCAGTCTAATACTGTGTCTCCTGGTTATCAGGGTGGAATGGTATTAGGTTTCGTTTCGTGCTTTTCCCTTAACAAAAAAAAAAACCTGTTAAAGGCCAACTAGTGTGCTATTAAGCAGGTTGGATATCCGATTGTCTCCTTTAGTCGCTCCCTTTAGTCCTGTCAGGCCCCAATTGGATACGTTCCTGTGATAATGTTTGTGCTTTTGGCAAGAAAACTAGAAAGCTAAGTTAAATATATAAATGTACAAACTCCTTTAGAGGTGGGGATTGTGGGGATAAATTCTCTTTGTACATATGTAAAAATGCGGGTTTTGGTTAAATCTAGGAATTATACAAAGTCCGGAATAATTTTTTGCCTATCACATGAGCTTGTAGAGCTTTAGGAGAATACATAGGCTTTTTTCTACACCAAGCTCAAAAAGCAAGATGGTTAAATATCTGGTCAACAGGTCAAATTTGGTTAAAAAAAATCAGTCAAAAGTTGGAAAATCAGGAAGCGATGAATCTGAAAACAAATTCTGGGTTCAGTCTTTTCTTTATTATTGACTGAACTTGAATAGCTTTTTAGATTGAAAGAATTCTTGCAAAATAATCCAGCTGGAAAATTGAGATATAGTGCAAGCTTTTCACCAAAACTGCTTTTGGCAACGTTTAGAGATTTTTTCTCATGCCTAATATAAGTATGAGTTGCTCATTTTGTAATCACACACATGAAGAGGAGGGAGTGTTTCAACCTTGCTTATTTCGAAGATTGTGTCATCGTTCGTGAATTCTTGTAGTCAATTTATGGTAATATACATTCTGGTAATTGACATTCGGGTCTCTTGGACACCTTAATGGTTTCATATCGCATTTATGACCAAGGAACCTTAAATGTCCTCTTTCAATCAAATTTTCTTCCAAGCTTCATTGAGTGCACTTGGGGCTTCTAATTCTTAGAGTTGTCCGTCATATTTCCACACGCATTTCAAAAACTTGCACAAAGAGTACTGATGGGTAGCTCTTGTTACCCTCTGTCATGTATAAGTGCACACTTTCTTATTTTAGCTCGTACTAATATTTACTATGCAGAAAAGTATCATTAGAGAGATTATTTCATGAAAATGAATTGCTTGCCCTCGTGAAGGGAATTGGAATGCCTGTAAGTCCTCCATACAAGGAAGAGGAACAGGTTTTTCACAACGGAAATAGAGAAGCTAGTCTATTGCTATTGCAGATTTTAGGGAGTGATCACCACACATCTAGGTTTGGGAGGTGAATATTTGATAGTATTGACATAGGGAAGGTTTCAAGCTAGGTCACATCTCCACATTGCTACGAAAGAGCTGGACCCTTGTACCAAGCTTTATTTGTAAGTTGACCATACCTCAATACCATGGTCAATAACCTGGGTCCCATCTTGAAGTTGGCCAGGTGGCTAGTAGCTACCTTTGTCTTGGCCTTTGCATGCAGTCTTTGATTAAGGCATGCTTCCAGGATCTCGGTCTGCATTGGTTCTATAGATGTTTGAGATTGCTTAGAGGAGAATCCAAATGACTCATCCCACACTTACTTTGTTTTTTATTCTCATTGATTATCGATCATTGATCACATTATCTTTTCTGAATGCCTTTTGTCACTTGTGTCAGTGTAGTATGCACTATGTAGTGTAGATACTTAGTTGTGGCTTTCAACATTTCATTATTGATATTGATTTTGTAACTGTATATGAGGATGTACTGATATCAGATAATAGAACATATTTACTGTTGGTTCTTGTTACCTTAAATATTGTCTACTATAACACCAAATAGTAATTTCTAAAATATATGTTACTATGTAGTACAAATCATTATTTATTTGACTTTCAGAAGCAATGAGTATTGCTTATTTATGATTTATGATAATTGATTCTCGACTCTTGATTTTTGACTCATAACAAATGACATCTTCTAATTAATTAGGATATTGTAAATATTATGTATTATATTCATGCACCAGTCTGAAAGTTTCAGTCAAGAGCAAGGTTGCATCGGTTCGCGTACCGGAAATTCCGGTACCATAATCCGGTTCGGTTCGGTTCCATAGCGAACCTTACATCCGGTTCGTCCAGTTTTTTTCATGGTTCAAATGATGTTTTTCTTGATACTCGACCCAAATTGTTGCCAATTTACAAGGTACATACACATACATGTGTTCATACATAGTGTGCACACACATATATATGTATATAGATGTGTATGTATATGTGTATATATAATTTTTACATGTATATACAAAACCTACTACGTACCTTACGAACCTTACCTTGGAGGTAAGATTCGGTTCACGTACCTTACTCGTACCGAACCTTAAGAACCTTACGAACCTAACCACCTTGGTCAAGAGAGAGAGTCGAGACTCAAACACTCGTAGAGAATATGGCAATTCAAGTCTGAACTTGATTGTGTGCATTTTTAAAAGTGATTTTAATAGTACGTATCTTGAGGGGGTTGATGGATATCTTTTATCTGGCATAATCCAGTGCTCATCTGTGGAGGAAGGCTTCAAGTTGCACATGATTTGAAATTGTGCATAGGAGAGACCTCTGTGTTTCAAGGCGTCATCCTGTACACAATTGTTGCAATTCATTGTATACAAAAGAGAAACAACAGCTACATTTGAAGATGTCACAAGTTATTTCATCATGACATAGCTCCTTTTTGTTTTTTCTGCTCCATTCTGTTGTGGTTCATTTTGTTTTTGATGGGCTCATAAGGTGTCACTTGATTTTCCAGGATAGTTTTTCAACAAGTGGTACGATAGAGGAGACGCCTTCCTCTGTCATTGAGAGGATTGTGGAGCTCGCGACAAACAGTTTCAGCAACCTTGTCTCATCTGGTTTTGAGAGTGATTTCAAAGCTGGGTTTTCGGACCCTGGCATGGATATGATGACTCGTATATCATTCAAGGTGTGAATACAGTGAATGTGCATTTGAGATAATCAAATATAACATTTAAAAGGTTTGATGGATCTGGTTTTGGAGCATTCACACATTCCACTCCCCCTTCCCCCTGTTTCCTCTTTTTCTGCAGTTTGGCTGTTCACGAGTTGTGGTTGGCACTCCTTACTTCTTTGTGAATGGAATACCAGTTTATGATGCAGATTCATCATGGAACTTCATCCAATGGGCTGAGCTTATTGAGCCTTTGATTGGAAACAATAAAGGTGCTCATTCAATCGCATAATGATTAGAGAAGTCACCAATATTACCAACTGAAGGTCATTACACTATCAACTTGTATATAGGGTTGTTTCCCGAGTATTTTTTTCTACCTTACAAGACCTGTAATCCTTGAACATTAAGTTTATATAATGTTTTTTGCCTGACATTTAGGCCCAGAATCTCTCTCTCTCTCTCTCTCTCTCTCTCTCTCTCTCTCTCTCTCTCTCTCTCTCTCTCTCTCTCTCTCTCTCTCAAGCGGGATGAATTCATGCAACGGTGTGCATACAATATTATTAATTTTGCATTGAAATGCAGTCCATAACCCACTGTGAGCAACCTTCCACTAGGGAACTCATCATGCAGAGAAATATTCAGAACAATGCAAGTTAAAACTTGGTCAAAGGCTGGTTAAACTAGTCGAAATGGTCGAAATTTGGCCAAATTTTTTTTATTACAATTTCTTGAAGATCTCAGAAAGAGCTCTCTAACCATATGCAATATAGAGCTATTTGAGAGCAGATGGTGGTAAA
Source organism: Ceratopteris richardii (assembly GCA_020310875.1). Lineage (NCBI taxonomy): Eukaryota > Viridiplantae > Streptophyta > Polypodiopsida > Polypodiales > Pteridaceae > Ceratopteris > Ceratopteris richardii. The sequence continues at coordinate 79,918,814 of CM035424.1, read as the reverse complement.
ATCTCAAACCCGAATTTCATGTCAGAAGTTAGAGAAACAAAAACTAAATTCAAAATCAGATGTCATGTGGCAGATTTTTATGGCTCAAAAAATTATAAAAATATGAAAAAAGTTTCTATACAAAAACAAGACATTACACAATCATCATGTACCATAGCTTCTAGTGATTCTTGGAATACTCAGAGCATTTTGTATCTTTTGTGATGTAGAATTAGTTTTTGGAGCAAATTTGCTCCTTTTCCCTATCTTGTGTCCATATTTTGTCCCTATATTCTCTCTCTCTCTCTCTCTCTCTCTACTTTGTCTCTATATTGATGCTGGACAGAAAAACCAACAATTGGTATTAGAGCAGGCTTGTAAGATTGTATAAGAGAGTTAACTTGAGCATTGACTTGCTTAAGTTGTAATATTAAAGATATGGCATCTACCTCCATGGCAGCAATAGAGTGCTTCAATGGAAGCAACTTCCACGCATGGAAGGCACGTCTTCAATATTATCTCATGATCACTAATCTATGAGATGAAGTTGAAGAAGGGGTGAAGGGACAAGAACAAGGAGGATTTGGATTATGCACATCAGCTCCACAAGAATTCTATAGCACCCAGGCTCAAAGTGCTTCCACGTCTTCATCAAGTGGGAAGCACCAAGCAGGAAGAGAAATTGTTCCTACAAATCAAGAGTCATCTGAAGTTCAAGGCCCAGATACAACAACTTTATCAAGAAATAGAAAAACTTTGTCCACTATAGGTATGAGTTTGAGTACTATATATGTTCATCACCTTGCAAGTAGTGTTCCTACAAATTGAGGAGGAGCTATAACTTCAACTGCAATTCAAGGCCTAAATACAACAACTTATCTAGAAAAAACTTTGTCCACTATAGTTATGAGTTTGATTACAAAGAAAGCATGAATCAAGTTGGAGGGAATATTTAGAACAAGGACTAATAATCTCTTATTTCTCTACTTATTTCTTGCTTTGAATTAGAGATGAGTAACTCTACATCATTAGGAGAGCACATAAACAAGTTATAGGTTAAAGATCTATATAGCTGAATTAGCAAGGATGAACATTCCTATCTCAAAAGAAATTGATGTAGCAATACATATTGGTGGTGTGGTTGAAGAAACCACAACCATTGATTTTGCATGTAAAAGCATATCATCTTTGTGTGTGTGTGTGTGTGTGTGTCATAGGTGTAGATGAGAGCATATAATCTTGATTTGATAGGCCCAACAAAATTTGAGAGTTGAGTCTATATTCTGTCTCCATTCTTTAGCATCCTTTATTTGTCTTTATCCTTCCAACATGTTTGCACTCATATGAACTATCTAGTCCAATCCCGTCTAGTACGATGCCATCCAACTCGCACGATAAAGATTTTTCAAGCCTATTTCTAGATTAAATACAAAAATTCATATGTTTTAATCCACTATAGATAAAGTTTCAAGTGTTCTGAAATATATAGATAGTAGATGCCTCTAGAGTTTGAGCTCAAGTCATACACGCCTCTAGAGTCCAAGCGATCGATTTTAAGCCTTAATGCTCTGTCTATCTGTCTATCTATCTATCTATCTATCTATCTATCTATCTATCTATCTATCTATTCCTCTATCTGTCTGTCTATCTATCTGTCTGTCTATCTATCTATCTATCTATCTATCAATCTATCTATCTATCTATCTATCTATCTATCTATCTATCTATCTATCTATCTATCTATCTATCTATCTATCTATCTATCTATCTATCAATCAATCAATCAATCAATCAATCAATCAATCAATCAATCAATCAATCAATCTATTTATCTATCTATCTATCTATCTATCTATCTATCTATCTATCTATCTATCTATCTATCTATCTATCTATCTATCTATCTATCTAGAGCACGAACACAGACTGCTTAGGTGTTACAAATGCGGTCGAACTTATAGTATGTGACTAACCATTCCACTATATGTTTTATTAAAGAACATATACAAAGAAGTGTCTAGTTTGGCCTTTCACATGGACACTAATGGTAACAATCTCCCACTAAAGGCCAATATGGCCAAAGTAACTATGGGAGAAAAATAAAGAATGATAAAGAATACCTAAGTGTAAGTATACAAATTATACCTCCCACCTGATGAGCATGTTACAGAGTATACAAGTGACTATGTAGGATCCTGAATCAAGTAACCCCCATCAAGTGACAATAGTGTCAAAAGCTATCCTCTGGTAGAGCTTTAGTCAAAGCATCTACAACATTATCTTGAGTGTGAACCTTCTCAAGAATAATGCGCTCAGTGGCTAAGCAATCTCTAATGAAGTGATACCTCACCTCAATGTGCTTAGTCTTTGCATGATAGACTGGATTCTTAGCCAAAGCAATGGCAATCTGACTATCACTAAGAAAATGACAAAGTAAAGAGAACCACCTAATGACCTTGTGGGCCTAGGACCACACACATCTGTATGAACAAGATCTAAAGGCTGAATTGAAGATTCAATGTGCATTTTATGCACATTCCTAGTTTGTTTTCCATAAACAAAAGTTAGAGAAAGATAACACATATAAATAGCCCAAACAGAAAATATTTTCCATTCCACGAGATGATATGTGGACCATACGACCATGCCAAATACAATCCATAGGCTATTCAGTAATAACTAATAAGTGTTCTTTCTTTGATATAAATAAAGGATAAAGTAATCCAATTTTGCCTCCTTTTGCAATAACCATATTTCCCTTTGATATGCAAAAGGACAGAGCACAGAAGAACACTTTGTAACCAAGGTCATCAAGTTGACCAACTGATATCAAACTACGTGAAAACAGAGGTACATGGTGTACATTATGTGTAGTAAATTTTGAACCCTTGATGAATTGCACAACCATTCTCTAATCCCGACGACATCACACTGATAAGAGTCTCCAAGTCTCGCAGTAGTGAGAGACTTTGTTGCATAAGTAAAGAACCATTCTCTATGTGGTGTCACATAAAAAGAAGCACCAGAATGCCATGTGTGGGAAAGAAAATTAGCCATAAGATCCTTAGTAGGCACAATACCATCAAGTTCCAACACACATATGTCATCATAGCCTAGTTTATCACGAGGTGCACTATTGCTAATAGCTATGCAAAACATATCCCATGATGCATAACAACAAGAGTGCTTTCATTTCATTTTCGATCTCCATTTTCTAAGCTTGTAACTGAGAGAATATAGCATCAAACTCATTCACATGAGCAGCAACACTATCTATGTTCTTCATGCAAAGGTCATATATTTTTCTCATCAGATACACTTTATTTGATGCCGTTTCTTTTTCATTTGTATTGCATGATTTCTTTCAAAGATCCTCTGCACTTTCATAGTGCAATACTATAAAGTAAACATTATCTGCGAGGTGCAATCGAATGGTAGACATAGCCCTTTCATCCAACTCATCCCAATCATCTTCATCCATGTCAACATGCTTCTTTGAGATTCCTTTTACTCGCTTCCATTGCCTCCTCCAAATCAGCACATCTTTAATCTGATTCTTCCATAGAGCAAGTTTGTGCCATCAAATTTTTGGATCTAAGAATGCTCTTTGCCTAGCAAATTATAGCTTCTCCTCAGAACACTAGCACTAGACCCTGATCCACTAGATGTTACTGAGATCTCTGATTCCATGCTGATAGAGAATTGAATAGAATGATAATGGAGCTAGAAGAGTCCAAACATCACTAAGGTTGAAAAGGGATGACCAAGTATGAGGTTCTATGAAATTATTCAGTACATTCTTCCCAAAAAAATGAATTAATGAACAGTAATGACAACCAAAAAGATTACGTGAGAATAAATGTGCTCACACCAACAAGTGTATCAAGGAGTAAATTGATCACTATATAGTTGAAAAACCAAAAAATTTGGAAAAATTTGCCAGAGTCTCCTCTACAAAACAAGCATATGATGAGTGTCAAAATCCCATAAAACTACAAGTAGTAACATGTAAACCTGCATGAATTATTGACTCCACTGCATATAATCAGTTAACCCAAAGAAACCAATTAGGCTTATCAAGCACCTATGAACAACTAGCATATATCTCCTATTGCAAGGTTGGGTAAGTCTTGCACCTACATCACCGAAGAGAGCCCAACATCTGGGTGTCTCCCAATTAAGAAAACCTCACCACAACCTCTTTATCAATGTCAAAGGCTTTATGCAAATACATAACTGCTATATCAATTACCACACGAACATACATAAGCGGTATCCAGAGAAGCATACATAGTGTGTATGTGCTCAATATGTATAGTAAAATGGCACTGAAAGGCTGAATTTAGAGCCCAAACAATAGCCAATAACACTTGCAAGTGTTTGTAAACTCTATTCTTTAGGCTCAAAAATCTTGCATAAACTTGTGGTGGCTTCTCCCGCCACAACTGAAACCTTTCTAGAAACCTATAGGGTTACTCATGAGACTGAAAATAGAGTTTCAAAGCTGAGTATTCATTGTCAAAGAATTACAAAGAACTCTTCTTGATGTTCTTGAACCTGTGTAAACACAACTATGTGTGAAAATACTCCAAAATGGCTCCAAGAATCACCCCAAAAATGCTTCGAAATAGGCTTTGAAAGCAAAGAATCAAGCTTTGGTGGTCCAAAACATGTTCAAGGCAATGTGAAGCTTAGTCTTTCTCCTTTCTCAAACACCACAAGAGTGTAGCTTAGTGGCAAGAGATTGTCGATTAAGCGAGCTCTAGGGGGGGGGGGGGACTAGGATGGGTGACCTCCTAGGAAGTACAAAAGTGGCCCCATGACACATGCACTTAATAGAAGGCCATAAGTGTAAATTTGATATTGGCATTGCATCTTGTGTGCTCCGATCATTGAATCTATGCTCCCTTAGCTATCTCGTCCAAGTTTGTGATCTTTTCTCCTAATAAGTGTCTCTCTCCCCACCTCTTCATGACCACGAAGAGGGCTATTGAATGAGGGAAATGAATTGTCTCTTGACCTCATCATGACTACGAGAAGGATGCTCAATATTTTCCCATGTAACCATTTGTTTTGCTCCCAACTTTGAGACATCCACTCTCATCTCATTGCATCAAGTCTTGCCTTTCTTATCTAGGGAACATTTCACCCCTTGATATACTTACATAAGATCTTAGCCACATTCCATATAGGGCAACCATGGAGAACATCCCATATGCTCTATACCTAAAGCATTAAAAAATTGTACCATGCCCAAAATTGGTATTATGAGGAATAGAGAAGCTTATACCCATACCTCAAATTTCTTGTTAGATTCTATTTAGGCATCTATGGTTTACAATTGGTCTAGTTGCATTGTCAAGGACCCTAGACGCATCAAGGACTAGAGCTCATAGAGCTAAGGCTCTAGCACGAGTCCACATATTTAGTGAGTTATTCGATCTCTTCAGAGTAGCCATATGAGGAGTATTTGGAACTTATAAAGGGCTCTAGATGTGCATGAGGGCAAAGTCTATTTAAGGTTGGGAGGAGAGTGGCATATAGCTAACGGAGACCTCACATTTGCTGTCAGAGTTTGTGTGAGAGAGAGGGAAAGTTTGAGTTCTAGAAGAAAATTTCTCTTGGAGAGAAAGCACTTGTGGAAACTTAGAGGCGGCTCGCATGTTAATTTTTTAGAAGAAAAAAAGAAAGTCAACATCTTCTTGTCGGTATCGAGAAGGGAGCAACCTGTCTAGGGATCTGTGTTGAGCGTGAAGCAAAATAATTTTTTGTTTTTTTTAATCAATCGTAGATGGTGTCATCGGAGAGTAATATCAATCATGAATCTCGTAGAGCTTGGATCTCCCATTATCGAGGCCAAGCTTGAGCGGCCATACAAGTGAGGAGATATCGCATCTCAATGCAAAAGTTTCTAGCATGGAGGATACTCTCAAGGTCATCCTCGATGTTATCAGGAAGCTAGAAGTACCACCCGTTGGAGCTTCGACTCAGATAGAAGTTGGGGCCTGGACACATATATAAGCTCCATCTGTTGAACCACCAAATACACAAATACTAGTTATGGATATCGGAGCATCTTCCAGTAGAGATGTGAAGTGGATGGATATATATATATATATATATATATATATATATATATATATATATATATATATATATATATATATATATATATATATATATATATATATATATATATATATATATATATATATATATATATATATATATGGGTGTGTGTGTGTATGTGTATGTATATGTATGTATGTATGTATATGTATGTATGTATGTATGTGTATATATATATATATATATATATATATATATATATATATATATATATATATATATATATATATATATATATATATATATATATATATATATATATATATATATATATATATATATATATATATGTGTGTGTGTGTGTGTGTATGTATGTATGTAGTGCATAAAAGTTAAAGTTCTAAAACACCTAACATACAAAAAAATCATACTCTATTTGAAAATTTGAACTTACATAGTAATTTCAACACTACAATAATGAACTTGAACTAACAACATTGAATTTTGAATTTTGAAGTTTGAACATACGAAGAAATAATGAATTATGAAAATTGAATAATAAAAAATACTCAAAAAATAGGCTCCATTTCATAATGTCTAAAAATGAAATACAAATGTATGATCAATTATCCAAGCTCTTAGAGCTTGACAAAGAAGCATCGAATATGCTTTCCTCATCATCAGACTTTGATATAGTCATATTGACTCCTCTAATAGTAGCATCTCGAGGGATAGATGTATCCTCCAGTATGCTCGATCCACATCCTACAACTGTCAATCATCCATCTCGAGCTTGATGTGGTTGTGGACTTCGAATCCGCAAAGAAGATGTGAAAGGTTGCATCTCAACTAAAGGACAAGTACTCTCCCTCAATTGTGTTGCTTGCCTATTGACTGCCTCAAGTTCTCTGTGGTAGCATTCAACAGATCTTGTCCTCTTCCTCTCTCTCTGTGGAACGGTTGGAGCTCTATGTATAGACCACATAATGGAATTGGGACTCTCTTACATGAAATTCTTTCAATTTAGACTATTCTCTAGTAGATTATAGATACACTTTGCTATACTAAATAGAAAACTATAAATAAAATAAACGTATTACTTGAATAAGACATTGCATGGTTTTTTAAATTACATGCAACCTTAAGATTTTCTCGACAATATAGAAGGTTCTAAACCTATTGAGTGCTAATTCTATTGCATATCTTTGTGTGAATCAAAGTATATGCACTCCAATTTTGCTCGCATGCACTAACAGAACAATCTTCTATCACTTTTCATGTTAAAAAAATATTCTATTTTATTTATATGCATGGAAAAAAGGAATCCAATTTAGTATTGAGTTCATGTACATATGGATTCCATGAGGTTTTGTGGATCTAAGAATATTTCACATCCCTAGATATAGCTTCTATATGAAGGTTTACACTATTGGAAATCAACAATTTAGAAATGCAAACAGATAATAAGAGGAATGAAACACACATTGTGCTACTAATTGTGGAACATTAGAAAGGTAACTAGACCAATAGGGTTATGAGCATATATACAAAGCAAGGGAAAACCCTCCTAAAGAGGAAAAAAGTACCTAGTAATCTTAAGTGTGTTAAAAAACATCACCACAAAAATATACTAAAATATAATAAGTTATGAATGAAACACACAATGTATTACTAATTGTGAAATATTACAAAGATAAGTAGAATGTTAGGGTTATGGGCATATATGAAAAGCAAGGGAAAAACCTCCTAAAGAGGAAAAGTGCCCTTGTAGTCGTACGTATACTTAAAAGATTCTGCAAAGTGGTGTGGGTGAACAAAGAATCAATACTCATCCAAGCAATGTGGATTGAGATCCATCCACAAAAGGGAGTAATCCTAAAGCTTTGTGAAAAAATTCAATTTTCTCAGGAGGCAAAGCCTTTGTGAAGAGGCATGCGCTGTTACACTTATGTGTTCCTTGAGTAGCTTTGATGTGAACCTTTTCCCTATACATGGGCACTTTTTACTCTCGTGTTGGCTAGAGGTTTTTTCCCCATGTTACCACATACATGATTCACTCATATGTGGTGGTATTTTGTACTTAGGGATATTATTCAGCTCTTACTTCAGTTCAATTCATCCTCAATAGAGTGAACTATTCCAACCTCCATCTTCTCCGTGTGTTTTGCTACATTTGTGCTCCTTGTGTGTGCTTCTCATGTGTCTCTCACACTTTTACACACACCCAACGGTGGTGTCAGAGAAGGTTCAACTTATTCTTAAGTTTTGGTTTTTCACGTCATGACGCATGTGCACTTTTAACAGTGCGAATTGACTTTGGAACATAGAACAGTGAATTTCAGCAGCCAAGAAAGATTTCCAATAGTTGCACTAGGGTTTCAACCCCATTTAAACCCATTCGTGCAGTTAGAATCGCCATCAGAGTGACGGTTTCTGAGTTGAAATTTCAGCATTCATTTCAACTTTCGTCAAAGTGAAGATTTCGTCACATTCTTGTTCCTTAGTTAAATGGCGGGCACCAATGACTTGTTTGGCATGCTTCAAGCTGAAGATAAGCTTGATGTGACAAACTATCCGATGTGGTCTTACATGATGAAACATGTTCTTGTTGCAAAACAACTTTGGAACGTAGTGGCAGATGTAGATTGAAGACCCCGAGGTGCTTCTACCTCACAGTCTATTGTCACAGATGAAGCTTCTTCTTCAAGTACAATGGTTTCCCCTTCTCCATCTACATAAGAGCAGCTTAGATGGGATCGAAATGATGCCCAAGCTCATGCATTGATTGCGATTTCTATGAAGCGTCATATAGTTCCACACATTCGGTCATGCTCTACATCAAGACAAGCATGGGACACTCTTGCTTCTTTATATGCCATGCATAATGAGGCACGTGTTGCATACTTGAGGATGCAACTTGAGGATGTATGTATGGTTGAAAATGATTCAGTGGATGTGTATGTGACATGCATCAAGGACTTGAAAGAGCAATTGGCAAACATAGATGATATTATTCCGGATGCATCACTCATTTCTACATTGTTGAAAGGATTACCAGAATCTTTTCAAAGCTTTGCTACTACACTCCGTTTGGTTGCAAAAAGGAATCCTAATATGTATTCATTTGATGAGGTTGTGTCTCTTCTTTTGCAAGAAGAGCAATCTAAGTGAATAGGAGTGGTTTGATTGAAGGAATGCAAGCACTTCCTTTCTCACAAAAAGGGAAAAACAAGTATGGTTCAACTTTGGGTTCATCAAAACCAAAGCCTCAAGCTTCCTCTTCCAATCAATCCTCTAATGATGCTGATTTGCAAAAGAAGAAGAGATGCAAATATTTGCCAGAAGGCTGGTCATACTATTGATGAGTACAGAAAGCTTGCTAAACACAACGAAAAGAAGAAGGAATCCGGCATGCCTATTGCTGAAAATTCAGCAAATGCAAAGAATGATGAAGCTAACATGGCTCAAGATTTTTGGGCATGTGTTGTTACATGTCATTATGATGCATCTTTGCATTCCAAATGTATGGTTATGAGCGAGGCTGATTTGGATTGGTTCTTTGATAGTGGTGCTTCAAAGCACATAACATCATGCAAAATATTTTTTTCCTCTTTGAAAGATGCACCCAAAGGAGGACATGTGGTGTGTGCAAACAATGCCTTTTATCCTATCATTGGAGTAGGAGAAATTGAGCTTACGACTGCAAATGGAGGTGTGATTCTCTTGAAAAATGCATTGTATGTGCCCGGTATCAAGAAGAACTTAATTTGAGTTCCATTGATTGCCAAAGCTAGACTTCATGTACACTTTCTTAAGTGTATGATTCATGGTTTCAGCAATGGCGATGTTATCGTGATGTCTGGTACATTATGTAATAGTTTGTATCGCATGGATATATACAAGAGGGTTGCCTCCAATGCCTTAGTCGCTCATACTTCTTCCATGGTTGAAATGGAGCTTTGGCATGCTCATTTTGGTCACTTGAACTTCAATAGTTTGCTCTACTTGCAAAAGAAGGACATGGTTATTGCTTTGCCTACACTTGAGTCCATTGAAAAACATGCATGTGAAGGTTTCATTCTTGGAAAAATGCATCATGCTTCTTTTCCAAAAGATAGTCATACACACACTACAAGAAAATTGTAGCTTGTTCATAGTTATGTATGTGGTCCCGCCAAGACTCCATCTTTTGGGAAGCATATATATTTTGTTACCTTCATTGATGATGCTACTCGCCATACATGGGTGTATCCTATGAAAGCAAAGAATGAGGTATTTTCTTACTTCAAAGCATTTTTAGCTATAGCTGAAAATTTTTCTTCACAAAAGCTTTTGACTCTATGCACGGATCATGGTGGTGAATACATGTCACATGAGTTTAATGCTTTTCTTCGTGAAAGAGGTATTTCACACCAATGTACGGTGCCATATACACAACAAAATGGTATTGTCAAACGTAAAAATAGAACTCTACTTGAAATGGCACCATGTATGGTTAAAGGAAAGCACCTTCTTGATAAGTTTTGGATGGAGGCGGTCATGTGTGCAAACTATGTGTTGAATCGCTACCCTACAAAATCACTGAGAGTCATCACTCCGTATGAGGCTTGCAATGGAGATAAGCCCATGGTTAGTTATATGCACATGATTGGTTGTTTGGCATATGCTATCACAATAATGTCACAAACTTGATGATAAGGCAAAGAAATGTATATTTGTTGGTTATAGGATCCACAATGGATGAGTGCTATGCAATTAGAAACGGATTCCATACATAGGAATGGTAATTGGGAATTACGTAAATTTCCAAAAGGAAAAAATGCCATTGGTAGAAAGTGGGTTTACAAGATTAAGAGAAAGTCTGATGGTAGCATTGATCACTACAAAACTAGATTGGTTGCCAAAGGATATGCGCAACAATATGGCATTGACTATGAGGAAACCTTTGCACCTACTTCATCCATGACTACCATTCGTATTGTGGTTGCATTGGTTGCCCATAGAGGTTGGAAAGTGCATTAGCTGCACATAAAAAAACCTTTCTTGAATGGTGATTTGCAAGAAGAGGTCTATGTGAAGCAACCTCCTAGATTTGCTATGAAAGGGAAAGAGCATATGGTTTATCGCTTGCATAAAGCCTTGTATGGTATCAAGCAAGCTCCACATGCATGGTATGACAAAATCCATAAGCACTTGATTGCTCTTGGCTTCACATGTAGTCCAATTGAAAGCAAACTCTATGTACACAAAAATGGGGGCTGCTCTTATAGTGCTATGAAAGGGAAAGAGCATATGGTTTATCGCTTGCATAAAGCCTTGTATGGTCTCAAGCAAGCTCCACGTGCATGGTATGACAAAATCCATAAGCACTTGATTGATCTTGGCTTCACATGTAGTCCAATTGAAAGCACACTCTATGTACACAAAAATGGGGCTGATCTTATAGTGCTTGTTCTTTATGTCGATGGCATACTCTTGACTTGGTCATGTGATGCAAAACTTGATATTCTTATGGCTGATTTGTAGCATACTTTTGATGTCACTTATCTTGGTCTTTTGAGCTACTATGTTGGCATCCATTTTGTATCCCTTGAGGGGGGAATTGTTATGCATAAAGCAAAGTATGTTGAAAAACTACTTCAACGTTTTGACTTTGAGAATTGCAAGCCAGTTTCCACACCAGTTGAGACAGGATTTAGATTCTCAATTGAGGATTCTAGTGATGCATTTGACACTTCTCTTTATCAACAAGCTGTGGGATGTCTTATATATCCATGCAACACAAGGCCGGATATACGGTATGCAATTTCTCAGTTGAGTCGATTCATGCATAGCCCTGACACTAAGCATTGGTGAGTAGTAAAACGTGTGTTAGGATATCTCAGAGGCACTTTGAGGTTAGGTCTCTTTTATGGCAAAGATATTCAGCCATGCTTGCATGCTTTTACAGATAGTGATTGGGCTAGTTGTTATGATACTCACGTGTCCACTAGTGGTAATTGCTTTTTCCTTGGAGATTCATGCATATCTTGGTTGAGTAAGAAGCAACCTATAGTGGCGACATCGAGTTGTGAAAGTGAGTACAAGGTAGTTTCCATAGCTACAATGGAGTGTATATGATTGAGATGCCTATTGATGGATCTTTGCATGGAGATTGATGTTGCTACGCATATTCTCACTGATAGTCAGAGTGCATTGGTTGTTACATGAAACCTAGTGTTTCATGCACAAACCAAACATATTGAGGTGCATTATCACTATGTGAGAGAGCGCCTTCATGCAAGAGATATTAATTTGGTATATGTGCCTACACAAGATAATGTGGCAGACATATTCACCAAAGCTCTTCCATGGGAAAAGTTTGAAGCTTTTTGCAAAGCTTTAGGCTTATTACCTTATGGGGGCTGATCTGTCACTCCCTATATGTGTTCACATAATTCGCTCCATGGGGGTTTGTTACACTTATGTGTTACTCGAGTAGCTTTGATGTGAACCCTTTTCCTATACATGGGCACTTTTTACTCTAGTGCTGGCTAGAGTTTTTTTCCCCATGTTACCACATACATGATTCACTCATATGTGGTGGTACTTTGTACTTAGGGATATTATTCATCTCTTACTTGAGTTCAGTTCATGGTAAATAGAGTGAACTATTCTAGCCTCTGTCTTCTCCGTGTGCCTTGCTGCGTTTGTGCTCCTTGTGTGTGCTTCTCGTGTGTCTCTCAAGTCTCTCCTTGAAATGATAGTGCACCTTAATGTGCTTAGTGTGATTATGGAAAATTGGATCCCTTGCAACTATCAGTGCACTTTGACTATGAATAAAGATGGTAGTGGAAAAATTTTGACCAAGACCCAAATTGACCATAAGGTATTTAAGCCACACACATTGAATTGTTGTGAAAGTATCCTTATAATCAGCCTTACAACCAAACATGGCCATAGTAGTTTGCTTCTTGGTCAAATAAGATATGCATGAACTACCAATTATAAAACAAAAAACATTTGTGGACACACAATGTCATAATATCCAACACAATCAAATTTTGAAAAAACCATGTAAATCTAGAAGTATTTGATTCTCCCTTTGAAGAAAGCAACCTAAATTGACAAGTACCAAATAAGTATCAAAAGATATTGTTAACCACCTTTCAATCCTCAACACTTGGGTTATATCTTCTCATTTGAGAAAAAAAAAAATTGAATATCAAGTTGAGTAATTCATACATAAATTAGGCATCCGACAACCTGTTAATTGAAGCCAACATCACATGCATGTCCAATATTATTAAGAATCAATCTTAGACCTACCTCCATAGGATTCACAATGGGTTTACAACCCTCAAGGTCCAAATGTTAGAATAAAGTGATAATATATTTTGATTCACACAACGCAAGGCCTCTGTCAACTTTCATAAATTGAATGTTCAAGTAATGATACAAAGGCCTAGAATCTAGCATTCTAAAAAGCTCATGCAAGTCTTAAATTCAATAATATGCATCTTACTAAGATAGTAGTGAACATCAATAAAAACAAGAATGATTCGAAGCACATAATCTATATGCTTTGCATACAAACTACTTTTAGTTAGACTATTATGAAATCTATGTGATATTAATTAGGCATGTATTTCTTATATCAACCATTATTATTATATGACTAATGTCTACTCCTCATGATTATATGTTGTATTGCACATTTGTAAGGCCTCATGATGAGGATAATCCGATCATGTATTATCATGTTGATAGGAATCTCATCGTACATAATGGATAAAGATTGAATTTGACCATTTATGAATTGTACATGATTGATATATAGGAAATGGAGTTATCAGGATCCCCTATTGTGGGATCACAAGAAATAGTGAGAGGCTTAGGAAGGGGGATCCCTAGATAAGGATCAATCTTCATCATCCCCAACTCAATGGGAAAGGGAGTATTCCTTATCTGACTAAGGGCACATTCACATTTGTTAGGTTGGCAAAATTGACCTATGCCATGTATGGGTGGTGGATCACTATGCCACTGGTGGTCATCTATACAAAATCACCCATGTCTAACCATCCATGGGAGGCCACACCTTTCCATTAACCTATTTATAGTGACTCCTATAGTAGCCTAGACATCAAGTTCATCCAACATGCCTCAACCTTGTAATCCCCCATAAAGTGTTGTTTAGAGCATCATTTAATCTCAACCTTGAGAACACATGGGTGGAAAATGCCATTCCCATTATATTTTTGTTAGTAAGAAAATTTTCAAATTCTGCTAATTTTTTTCTCTACTCTTCTATTCATCTCTCGCATTATTGCTTTCTTAAACGGTACCAAAGATTTAAGGTGCTTATGGTTAGAAAGGCTTTTTGTTTGAACAATTACATCATTTTAGGAACTTAATAATGGGTTCTTCCTCTAGTTGTTGTTTTTGTTGCACCAATGTGTATTCCTCCATTGCATTCATTGAAGGAAACTTGATGGAACAAAATTACATTATGTGGAAATTCAAAATCTCAATCATTTGGTTTCTTGTGAGTGGTTCATTAATGTCATGGTCCATGAAAACTTGATCTAGAGCCAATTGTGATGGAGTATCCAAAGAATTCTTTAGTAATAATGTAGTTGATCCAAATCTTCTTCAAGCATGGAAAAGGTAGAATGTAGATGATTTATATGCCATCGTTGCAAGTGTAAGTGTTTCACTTACTCTAGTAAAGTGCACCACTAAAGTGGGTGAATGTTTTGGAATATTGACTTGCCCTATGAAGCCAAGAATCACACCCAAATAGAAAATCTTGAGAATCAATTAGCAAATGAGAAGCATTCTAAGTTGTGATAACAATTGAAAGAAATGCCTCGGAGGTATGTTCGAATTCCTCTTGAGAAATACGATGGGCTAGTAAAAACCATTAACACTCATGTTAGAACCTCTCCTCTTAACTTAAAGATCTTTGTGCAATGCTTCTAGAAAAAGAAACGCATCTAAAGAATCGATAAACTCAATGATGCAACAATTTAAAAAAAATGCAAAGGGTAGATGCTCCTCTAATAGTTTTGCCTTAGCCTACTCTCCCGGAATTGCATTAATTAAAAGAAAAGTACAAGTAAAGGGGACTAGTGCCCACAAGACCCCCCAAATCTCATAGAGAAGGGGTAGATTTTACAGAGTTTATTACAAAGAAGTTTAATCACCCTATCATCACGGTCATGTGGGGCCCACTTGGGTTTAATCTTGTTGTTGATAAGAAGGAGCACTTGATGATGCCTGAAGGGGTGGGATTTCTTATAGTTAACGATTCCATTGCTGAGGAGGAACACTGATATCTCAATCGACCACTCTTTGGGGGAGTTGCCAAAGTTATAAGCACATCTTTCTCGCAAGATCCTCCATAGGACCTCCCCTCTGATGGCATTCCAAAGAGTCATGAAGCAGCCGATCGCTTCTCGTAGCAGAGCTTGTTTCCAACTGATATGTTTTTGAAGTCTAATTTCTTTTTGACAATTTGCTAGAGCTTGTTGGAGTTGGGACAGGTAAAGAAGATGTGAGCAATATCTTCAATGGACCGATAGCAATGCTTGCACCATGGAGGCACCCCACAAATTTTGCTAGCCTTTAGGTTGGTCCAGATTCCTCGATGAAGAATTTGCCATAAGAGGACAAAATTTTTTATTTCTATGAGAGGGTGCCAGATAGCCATGAACTTCATATCCCACCAAACCCACGTCCACGACATGCACCACTTCTTGTTGAGGTTAACGTGATAATCAATGATTTCTTTGATGTTCGGGATTTTTGTTAGGCAATTAACATTGTGCCATCTGAGACCAAGCGGGCACAGTGGGTTTTGCCCCATTTGAAGATGAACTTTAGAGTGGTCCTAGGCAAGCCGTCTGATTTGTAAAGTATTCCATTCTTCATAGGTAATGTTGACGCTAGGGTCAATATCCTCAAATTTGATCCACTTGTCGGTGTCTTGTTTCCAGAGACATTTCCATTTTTTGAAGCCTTTGTTCCATAGCCTCTTGGCATTTCAAATGTTCCAAGATTCCACGTTCTGATGCCTTGGATAAAAAACCAAATAGAGTCATTCTATCTGATACCGGCTGCCCACTTCCAATCTTCACTAATTCTTATGAAGCTTCTGACTTTATTCCAACTCTTCCATAGGGAGCACACAAGATTCGAGCCTTTCGGGAAAACCGACATTAGAGAAAATAAAAGGGTCAGAATGTCAAGATTCTTCCAATTCGGGAATCCCACAAAAGTTAACACATTCTTGTTTGTGAAGATCAACTTGACCCATGAGGCCTCCTCGTTGCACCACACCTTAATCATCCATTTTGCCGCAAGTTTCTTGGCCATGCACCGAATGTCTAGAATGCCAAGGCCCCCACTATCCCTTTGGCTAGTGCAAATGGACCACTTGATTTTAGGCACCCCCCTCCTGTTGTGGTCGCCCGTCCAAAGGAAGCTTTTGCAAATACTTTCCAATTTGGAAAAATCTTGCTCTTTCGGTCTCCAACAAGAGAGGAAGTAAATGATCAACAAAATGAGGACTGTGTTGATAACCATTGCACGACTAGCGAGATTAATTTGCATACCTCTCCAATAGTTTAACTTGCTTTCAAGTCTGGCCAAGACCCAATTCCACCGCTGCTCCAAAGAGATGCCAAAGCCCAAGGGAATCCTGAGAAGCCAGAAAATTTGGCCAGGAGCAATGTTTTGATAGCCACGATCAAAGAGAAGGTCGGGCTGGATCCCGACAATAGCTCTGAAAGCAATCTTCTACTGGTTGATTTTGGATCCAGAGGCTTTGCAGAAAGTAGTGAGGCACCTCCATAACGTCTCCAGGCTGGTACAATCGTTGTGGACAAACGCATTCATATCATCGGCAAAACGTCTCATGGTGATCTGGCCGTGGTCACGAGGCAAGCAGAGGCCTTTGATATTACCTACTTCTACCTGTTGTTTCACTAACTGGCTAAGCCCTTCCATGGCAATGACAAAGAGGAGGGGAGCCAATGGGCACCTTTGTTTAATCGATCTTTTTAGTTTGATCACCTTCGAAAATTGGCCATTAACATTAATTTGAGTCGACACGTTTCCCAGAAGGGTCGAGATCATCTTGGTGAATTTCTAACTACATCTAAGATCTTTAACTAACGGTAGAATATAGTCCCATTACAGCCTGTCATAAGCTTTGTCAAAGTCGATCTTGAGCAAAACTGCATATTTTCTTTACTCGTCCGCAAAGTCGAGACCTTCCCAAATATAATGGCTTCCAATATTGACCTGCCTTTGATGAAAGCTTTTTGGCCCTCGCTTGACCATGCTCTTAGATGGTTGGAAATTCTGTTGGCTATGACTTTGGCCATGACTTTATATCCTATTTGAAACATCGTGATCGGATGCCAGTTCTCAATTCTATTCTTTTCCCCTTTTTTGTGGATTAACTTGATGATGCCATTGTTGAGACAAGTCAAAAGGGCACCAAACTCGAGCACCTCTTGCCAGGCCAAATGAAGAGGGTGGTAATCCCCAACTTGAAGGTGTTAAAGAACTCATTAGTGAGCCCGTCAACCCTAGGCTTTTCCCATTGGGGAGGGCATCAATGACTTCAATGATTTCTTCTTCCGAGATAGAGGCATCAACTTCAGGTGTTGACGTTGTAGCATCACAACTCATACTTGTCAATCCAAAAAGCATCTCATGAGACCCAAATGTTTGCATAGAAGCACTCAGCAGACGTAATGGCGCTTCGTCAACGTACGATTAATAACATAATTAACAAGAAGACACGACATAATCATTGCTAATCATGCACATAATCGCAATCACAAGCATAATCACGACGTAATCGCACATCAACGTATCACAAGCGTTAGACAAGAAGAAAACAAGTACGCATGCACATCATGATGACAAGAGAGCTAGAATCTAACTACAAACTAGCATTATCTCATTACTTCTAGAAAAGCTCTCCCCAAAAGAAGAGGTGGAGACCTCTTTATATACAAAATGGCAAAAAAGCATGCTATGTGGGATTTCTAAATTGAAAGGAGAATGAATCCCACTTATTCTCTAGTGTGGCACTCACACACACCTATACAAGAGTGCTTTATTAACTGAATAAAAGGTAGAAAAAGGTACAAATGATGATGAAAATAGAGTGGATCCAAGAAATATATGTTGTATGTTCAACACTCCCCCCTCCTTGACTTTGTCGTCCTCAACAAAGCTTTTGCAAGTATGGAACTTTTTGTGGAAGAGCGTGTAGAAGTTCCTTTTGATTTGCATGATCCTTGCGTCGTTGAAGTGCTCTGCTTTGTTGATTTTCTTCATCTTGCTTTTTGCATGTTTGTTTGGAGTTGATTGTCTTTTAACTTGTGTCTTTTACCTCATGTAGATGGGAAGAATATGCTAGAATGCTTTGTATTTCTTTTTTTTTTTTTTGGTAATGGATGGATGATGTATGAGAATGAAATGACAAAATGTAGATGATAGATACAAATAGATGAAATTAATTCATCTCTTCTTAGTCCATATGCATGAGTGGGGACTAAGGATGCATGGGTGGAAAACAAAAAAGTGTTTATGCACGGTCTTGTAATGTGACCCTATCTTATGCATACTCTAAAAAATGCATACAAAAAACAATGGTGCACAAATGGATGGGTCTTGAGCAAAGTGCTCAAGGGTGAGGCGATGATGAAGCTTTCTCCAAATGTCCAACTCCAAGAATCTTTTCTTCTCCATCAACCATTCGAAATGGATGATACCTTTGTCCACCAACCTGAAAAAAGAAAAATAAAATGCAGATTTTTGCAATGTATGTACGTGTGCCCTCTTGTGCCCGGGTTAAAATTAGTGTGCCTAATGCTTGGCCTTAGGATGAGGCTTTATTCGCGTGCATACTTGATGTGCATCTTGAACATATGCTTTGCATTGGGCAAGTTTGGGTTTGACACCCATGGATGCCGCACGATGAGGTTTTAGGCCGCGAATATGTCGTTGATTTGCTGGACTTCTCCTTGAAGTTGCTTCTTGGATCTTTTTTTGAGTTTTGGCTTGATTGCTTTGGATCCTTTGGTTGGAAATGGTCTTTCTTGAAGATAAGGCATGGTGGGTCTAGACCATAGATTATTAAATCTAGTGTGACAGGTTTGACTTTGTACAAAGGATTTCTTTGGTACCCATATCATGGTGCGATTTGGTTGGGCTCTAAGTAATTGCTTGGCCACCCAAATTTGCTTGACATTACAAGGGAAATGTGATTTCTTCTTCTTGACATAAGGGTCTTTTGGGCCTTCTATGTGAGTCTTTAGGGATAACTCATCTTTACAAGGGGAATTCAACAACGGTTGATCTTCTATACATACAACATGTTCATGCACTACATCATTGGGTTGTGTGATTTGAGATTGATCTAGGGATTCATCCATACATTTATCCTTATTACACATAGAATCTCTAGATACACAAATGGGTGATGGATTGTCATGATTGACCATAGATTCGACATCATTTTCCATAGTGTTGATACAAGGTATTTGCTTATCCTCTTCTTGATGAGCCAAGTGTAGCACATCATTGCTCATTGATTCATGAGGGGAATCCAAGTTTAGAGGAAGAGAGGGCCCTTCCACATTCCCCAAGCACTTGGAGTTCTCCATTCCTCCAATCTGCAAAGTTTCATGTAACTTACTTAAAGAAGGATTAGATAACAAAGCATGAGTGGAAAGACAATTTTGTGGATTAAAAGCACAATCTTTGAATAAATGATTATGTCCACAATCCTTACAATGAGGATAATCATTAGGATTTTCACTAGACACAGATGTAGTGGTGGACATAATAGATGGACAAGACACTTGAAATTCTTAATGATTTCTCCACAATAGGCAACACAACTTGACCCATGCAATCATAATTTTCACCATTCATGAGGTTAGAGCAATGAGTGGTTAGTTGAATGTTATCCAAAATAATTGTCACTAAATCAATATGAATTAAATTCCACTCACAATTAGGATTAATATAAGCACTCATATTTCTATGGTCGTGACCAATTAGTACATTCACAAAAGTGTTACTATATTCCTTGGTTGCAACTATGGATCTGACCCCTCAGAAATTCCATCAAGTTCATCTACCCCATGCAAATTTTTTCTATCTTTTTCACCTTTATCAGGTGTGATTAATGCATGCATTGCATCTTTTTCTTCCTTCTTTTGTGCAACCTTTTCCCCCTTCCTTCTTTCTTTTGCCTTTTTCTTTCCCATGTCTTGTTGAAACAATTTTTTTGGTTTTTTTGAGTGTTTTTAATATTTGTTTGGTATTTTTGAAGGAGATTTAGACTTGTTTTTGGGTTTTTGTATGTTTTTAATGTTTTTGGATATTTACTTTTTCTCTCGAAATGCAAATAACATGTGAAATAGGGCTTCACACAACAAAGTCAACAAAGATTAAATTTATACAATCCCAAAAAAGATCATGTTTTATCTTCTTATGAAGCTTGCCATTCTTACTCCCCTCAAAAAATAGAGATTTACATCATAAGAGAGGGTATATCCTTTTATAGATCAATCGTACCCACGAATGTTGTGATGACACAGATATAAATAAAGAAAATCATATGATATTATACACCTTGAGTTATACAAATGCAAGCATCAAAGTATTCAATGTGTCTTATCCTCTTGTCATAAACACACAACACGTATGATCACGATGTAACCACCTTAAATCTCACGAGTTTACCCAAGCCTTTTCAAATAATGTATGGCATTATCCTTATGAATGAAAAAATTTACGGGTCAATGAATTTTCAGCAATTCCCCAATGATCTCATCAACATTTGTTGAGACATCTAATCATTTTTGCTCTATAGTTTGGTTACTTCAAAAGTAATGTGAACTATTCATGATTTTAAATCTTTTTGATGTAATACCTTGAGTTTTACACTTGTTTGCATAACTTGCAAAATTTACCCCTATCTGGATTAGAACATCTTGCAACATTGTTGCTTGTACTAAAAAGTGTCTCTTTTATCCAACTTGCATTTCCTACATAGCGATGTCTGCAACATTTGCATTGTATTGTGGAGACCATTTTGCCCTCTTGATGAATAGTCACATATGACCATTCTTTTCCCTTTCCTATAATTCTTGCTTTAATAAAGAACTTTATACCCAGACAAAAGAAAACATGATCCATATCAAATAAAATATAAATTCCACATATCATAATACATTCCACAAAATAAATCCATATGTACATTATATATATATATTTTTTTTCAATGTTGCAAATCAAGCAATCACGGTAGTTTTTAACTCACAACCATACATGCACATGCACATACACATACTATTATGAAGTAAGAATCAATGTTGATTCATAAAATCACAATAGTTTTAAATTCATAATCATACATGCACATGCACTCACACATAATATTGGGAAGTAAGAATCAATGTTGAGTTTAACAATCACAATAGATTTTAACTCACCACCACACATACACATACTATTATGAAGTAGCAATTAATGTTGAGTCAGATAATCACAATAGATTTTAACTTATAATCATACATGCACATAAACATACTATTTTGAAGTAAGAAACAATGTTAAGTCAGAAAATCACAAAAGATTTTAACTCACAATTATACATGTACATACACATACACATACACATACTATTGTGTAAGAATCAATGTCGACTCAAAAAATCACAATAGCTTTCAACTCATAATCATAAACACACATATACATACACATACTATTATGAAGTAAGACTCAATGTTTAATCAAATAACCACAATAGATTTTAACTCACCATCATACATGCACATACACATACACATACTATTATGAAATAAGAATCAATATTGAGTTAGAGATTCACAATATATTTTTAACTCACAATTATACACGTACATACACATATGTTGGGTGTGGTAGAAGTGTGAGAGACAAAAGAAGCACACACAATGAGCATAAACGCAACAAGACACACATAGAAGATGGATGGCTAGAATTTCTCTCTCTATTGATGATGAATAGAACTGAAGTAAGAGTTGAATAATATGCCTAAGTACAAAAGTACCACCACATATGAGATTATCATGTATGTGATAACAGGGGGGGAAAAACCTATAGCTAGCACTAGAGTAAAAAGTGTCCATGTATAGGGAAAAGGTTCACATCAAATCCACTCGAGGAACACATAAGTGTAACAAACCCCCTGGAGAAAATGATGTGAACACATATAGGGAGTGACACATGAACCCCCACTGAGAAATAAGCCTAAATCTTTGTGAAAAGCTTCAAACTTTTCCCATGGAAGAGCTTTGGTGAATATTTCTGCCACATTATCTTGTGTAGGCACATATACCAAATCAATATCTCTTGCATGAAGGTGCTCTCTCACATAGTGATTATGCACCTCATTATTTTTGTTCCGTGCATGAAATATTAGATTTTGTGCAAAAACCAATGCATTCTAACTATTAGTAAGAATATGCATAGTAACATCAATCTCCATGCAAAGATCCATGAATAGGCATCTCATCCATATACACCCCACTCTAGCTATGAAAAATACCCTCTACTCAGCTTCACGACTTGATGTCACCATTGTTCTTAATCAACCATGAAATGCATGCATCTCTAAGGAAAAAGCAATTACCACTATTGGACATGCGAGTATCATAACAACCAACCTAATCACTATCTGTAAAAGCATGCAAGCATGGATGAATATGTCCGCCATAAAAGAGACCTAAAGTCAAAGTGCCTTTGAGATATCTAAACACACGTTTCACCGCTTACCAATGCTTAGTTCTAGGGCTATCATGAATTGACCAAATTGGGAAATTGTATATTGTATCTCCATCCTTGTGTTGCATGCATATATAAGACATCCTAGAGCTTGTTGATAAAGTGACGTGTCAAATGCATCACTAGAATCCTCAACTGAGAACTGAAATCTTGTCTCCACTTGTGTGGAAACTGGCTTGCAATCCTCAAAGTCAAAGTGCTAAAGTACTTTTTCAACATACTTTTCTTGATTCATAACAATTCTCCCCTCAACAACTACAAATCGGATGCCAAAATAGTAGCTCGAAAGAGAAAACGTCAAAGTGCTAAAGTACTTTTTCAACATACTTTTCTTGATTCATAACAATTCTCCCCTCAACAAATACAAATCGGATGCCAAAATAGTAGCTCGAAAGAGAAAGATAAGTGACATCAAAAGTATGATGTAAATCAACCATAAGGATTTCAAGTTTTGTGTCACATGGCTATGTCATCAACATAAAGAACAAGCATTGTAAGATCAGCCCCATCGTTGCATACATAGAGTGTTCTTTCAATTGGACTACATGTGAAGTCAAGAGTAATCAAGTGCTTATGGATTTTTGTATAAAACACATCTTTCGAGTTAATTCTTGGCTATCTTTTGCATTCAAGTAGAGAGAAAACTGAATTTTCAACAAATACCACATCTCAACTCACAATAATTGTGTCCTTCAATGGATGGTATAAATGATATCCCTTACTTTCAACACCATAACCAACAAATGTACATTTCTTTGCCTTGTCATCAAGTTTGTGACATTTTTGTGATGGCACAAGAGCATATGACAAACAACTTAGGTTTATGTCCGTTCCAAGCCTCATAAGAAGTGATTACTCTTGATGCTTTTGTAGAGCTGTAATTCAACACATAGTTTGCACAAATGACTGGTTCCATCCAAAACTTGTCAGGAAGGTGCTTTCCTTTACCATACATTGTGCCATTTCAAGGATTGTTCTATTCCTACACTCTTTGACACCATTTTTCTGAGGTGTATTTGGCACCATACATTGGCATGCAATTCCTCATTCACGAATAAAAGCATTAAAATCATGTGACATGTATTCATTGACATGATCTGTGCATAGAGTCAAAAGCATGTTTCTAGAAAAACTTTTAGCCATAGCTAAAAATGATTTGAAGCAAGAAAATACCTCATTCTTTGCTTCATAGGATATACCCATGTATGCTGAGTAGAATCATCGATGAAGGTAACAAGATATACATGTTTTCCAAAATGTGGAGCCTTGACGGGACCACATACATCACGATGAGCAAGCTACAATTTTCTTGTAGTGTGTGTATGCTATCTTTGAAAAGAAGCATGATGCATCTTTCCAAAATGGAGCATTCACATGCATGCTTTTCAATGCACTCAAGTGTTGGAAAACCAATAACAATGTCCTTCTTTTGCAAGTAAAGCAAATTATTGAAGTTCAAGCGACCAAAATGAGCATGCCAAAGCTCCATTTCAACCGTGGAGGAAGTATGAGCAACCAAGGCATTTGAGGCAGCCTCTTGTGTGTATCCAAGCGATACAAACCATTGCATAACGTATCAGACATCACGATAATATCACCATTGTTGAAATCATGAGCCATACAGTTATCATCAACAAAGTGTACATGAAGTCCAACTTTGGCAATCAAAGCAACTAAAATTAAGTTCTTGATACCGAATACAAATAATGCATTTTTCAAGAGAATCACACCTCCATTTGTAGTTTTAAGTGCAATTTCTCCCACTGCAATGATAAGATAAGAGGCATTTTTTGCACACATGTTAGCGGCCTAGGAGGACTTATGCATCAAGGTAGCATGAGACAAGGAAGTCAAAAGGAGCAAGGGTAGAGAGAAGGTCCAGGCGGACCAATAAAGCAGGGAACTCAACACAAATCTGATGAGTAGGCCAAGTATTCTTTTTCCAAATTAAACTTATCACAAACGGTTATTATTATCATTACATTCCATTGTAAATCCTATTTTTGGTAGAATATACTCCATTTTGTTCAAGCCAAGGATTCATTTAGCTTGAGGATAGTATATCCACCTACGTATCAAATTTCATAATTGTCTGAGTTTTTTTGAGCCCTCAAATGAGCTAGAGAACCTAATTTTTTACTAGGTCAAACATTACTTCTGAACATGGCCAAAGCTAGTTAAAAACTATAAAAGGAGCTAGAGAGCTCACTTTTCAGGTTGGATTTTTAGAAAATTGAGGTAACTTTGTATGAAAAAAAAATTAAGTAATAGATTCAATTCTTCTCTCTCTTTGTATTTTCTTTTATATATGTGTGTGTGTATGTGTGTGCATGTTAGTGTGCTTCTCTCTCACACACTTGTGTATTCACTTGCTCATGGTCATCATAACACCATCATGTCTCCACTGATTAACAATTATGAGGTGGATCTCCTCACATTAGTGCTTACCATTATGCTAGAGTGACACCAAATTTGGCATTGTTGTCAGGGAGCAAACTTTAAGGATGAGCGTGTGACGGTAAGACGTAGAGATTTGATGTTGGAATTGTAGGTAAATAGGTAAATTCTTTTCTTTTTTACTTTTTTCTTGTTTCTTTGCTTTTCTACTCCTTCTCCATCTCCACTCACCTTCCACCTATATCACCTTCTTTGCAAAAATTTAGTTTTTTGGTCATATCCACATGCCCTCATTTCACTTGTGAGAGAGATCAGGAGAGCCTACTTATGTGTGGTGTGTTTTTTTGAGTTTTTTGGTGGGTACTTACATCATCTGCAATAGTAGTAGCTATAGTAGGTATGACATCTTTGTGCATGCACCTTGGGACAAAGCTCTCTGTCTGTCATGTTAGGAAAAGAATTGGAGTATATGGTAAAAGAAAGTTCATCACAATAGAGTAGGCCACATGCACATTCATAAAATATAAAACCTTACATAAACTCATTTTGCACATAAACACATTTAGATACAAAGTCTACCATATTTGAATCTCTTCATTAAAAGTTTGTCCAAAAATAGAAGTAAATGTAGAAGCTTCTTCAATAGTAGTACCTCTTCTTCTTCCTCGTGTAGATGTAGGTCCAGCCCTTTATAATAGTTTTACATGTGGTCACCATGTATTTTTGTGTTGGCCAAATTCCTTGCTTTTGATTTGCAAGTTTAGGGAAATTCAACCACATAGCTGGGATCGATTTTTCTTCTCTCATTTTCCAAAACTTTGGTCAACCCCTTATTTTGGCTTTTGTACAATAATCTAGATTAATTCTTGAATGATTCGACACATTCAAACATATTTTTTTGCATCCTTTATTTTTTCCGAACCACTTGTCTCTTTAGGAAGGGTCACTTCTCAAAAATTCTTTTGTGACGATACTGCTTTCATCATATTCCAAGAATTCATTTGAAGGTATCCTTACCTTTTATAGTTGATTATTTTTCTCACTTTCTAGTACCATACAAAATGGTACTCGTAATCATTATCCTTCCCAATGATGAAGATATGCGTTTACACCATTTTCCAAAGCAGATTTCATAATTTTTTCTTCATATTTATCATGTCTTTTTTTAATATACTCCATCTTGATTTCTCTATCTTACAATAACTTGTGTATAACTCATCATTCTCCTCATATTACTCATCCTTCTACTTTTGCATCTCAAACTCTGACTCTTTTAATGGGTGAATGCCTCTCTTCTTATTCTCTTCCTTTATTTTCCTTAAATTATCTTTCTATCCCTTGTTCCCTATTTTCTACTTCCTCATCTGGATTCTTGAATAACCTTGGTTTCCATTTTTCTATCTATATCATTAGCTTTGCTCTTTCCATTTTCCATTCTTGCCTCTCCTTCTCTATCTTCTCACTTAAGGAAGTAAATTCTCTCATTGATCTTGTTGCATGGATACTAGCCTTCTTTTCTAACTCCTTAGCATCCTTTAATTCTTCTTTTATCTTTTTCACCTCTTTCTTCAAGTTTTTTACTTCTTAATTTGATAATTCTTCTTTTAAACTATCTATTCGCAATGGTGCTTAATTTATTAGAACCTTGTTAATTTCGTCATTTGCCAACTTCAATTCTTGATATGATAAAAACATGATTTTGTGGAACAAAGTTAGCATCATGATTTTCTCATGATCGGGAAGTGTGATTGTCTCACGGTAGGTGATTGTATCAAGGATATCACTACTCCCTATAAGGAATCGTGATATTTGAGATCATTGTGTTCTTCCTAGAGCAATGCAATTATGTGGACATAATTGTGGATGAGCTCATAATCATGATTGTGAGGATATCTTACAGAGGCATGATTGGTTGAGAGGTGTGAAATTTTTGAGTTTTTTGTATGAGATTATGTCCACAAAATTGTGGAAAAACATGACTCCTTGAAGATATTCGATTCTATCTATCTCATAGAGTTTAAGACACGCTTTTTTGAGATTCTATTAAAAAGTTTTCTTAGTCTAAGAAGTGTGCAAAAAGAGTGTGTGAGGAGGGAATCGTGATTGTCTTACAGTATCATGATTATCTGACATCATCACGATTCTGTCAAGAGAATCGTGGAACTTATAGAGAGTCAAGAAGTGGGTAATTTTTGGGACCTTCACCTTGAAGAATTATACTAAGGTTTCTAAGAGTACTAACTAGTGATATTGGAGGTGAATTTTAAGGGGAAGAAAATAATGATACCAATAAAAGAAACCCTAATATACTTGCAAGCTTTGACAAATTCACTTTGTTCATCACTTGAGAAATTGAGTGAGGTCATTTGTCTAAGGAGAGATAAGTCAAAAACCTATACTGAATAAAAAATACCAAGAAAAATTATGAAAAGTACCTAAAACAAAACAAAATATAAAATACTAAAACACAAAAAAAGGTGCATCTAATGATATTGAGATTTGGATTGATTAAAGAAAATACATATACGCGAAAAAGACATAGGAAATATCCCAATTGTCTAATTGATACAATTGAAGAGTGACATACATATATCTAATATACATAAGGTGATACCTGAAGTATTTTTATGCAAATAAGTTTACAGCCTATACGTGTCAAGGTGGATTGCATAAGGAGATCATCAGATTTAGAAACTTAGAAGTGGTCTTGAATTTGATGATAGTGGTACAATTCCAGGATGGCAGATATGAGGATAGGCAAGGATGTGTATATATCTTTGTCAATGACCTTGATGACACAAATGAATTGAGTCAGTGTGCAAACCAAGGATCTTGGGATTATAATCTAGATAATTCACATGTATCTGATAATAACAGAAGGTTTAATACTTCTCATAGGCAACAAACTCCTATGAAGATTTACCCATTATTAGGAGATTTTATTGGAATAATCAAGGGAGAAGATTAAGGCAATCACAAATGGCTAAGTGTTTGAATACTCAATGTGATGGATCTATTGATCCACATGATCATGTAGAGGAATTTAGGTAGATAATAAGAGTAGAGGAAGTAAATGAATACACTAGTTAGTTTGAGGCTTTTGACTTGACTTTAATTGGACCAGCCTTATCTTGATTTTGACCTACAAGAAAGGAAATGCTCCTTGATGTAGATGTTTTTCTTGAGGAATTCCTTGGTAAATTATCCAAGAGAGGAATCAAGCATAGTACTACTACTTTGATCCATATCTTCAAACGCAATCTTGATGAAAATATCAAAATTGCTATTGAGAGATTCAAAAAATAGCACTTGCGTAGATGTCTAAGTGATGTGAAACCATCAATGTCAAAGAAGGAATCACTCTTTATAGAAGGCATGGCTAATGCAAATTTAAGAAAAATGGTAAATTGTTTGAAGATGTATTGACTTGGACTCGTGCAACAAAGAGGCAATAGACTTAGAAGACAATTAGAGGCACTCACCTCATGGCTTAAGAGCATATTTCAAATAGAGATAATAAAATTCCTCCAAATGAAGAGTTAGCACAAACTATTGCAAAGATTGTAAGAATTGCAATTGCACCCTAGAGAAGAAATGGGCTAATCATACCATTGATGAATGTTACTATAACAGGAAACTTGTAGGAGAAAGAGACTATCAAGTCTTGGAGTTAGACGTGTGTCTACTCAAGTATCACAAACTCTTTCAAGAACAATCAAGATATGTGTACTCTACTTTGTCAATATATGTCAAGAAAGAGTGGAATAGGTGAATCTAGTAGAACAGGTGGATCTAATAATGTTTCAACAAATATTTCTCATAATAAATCAAAAAACACAATACATGTATCCTTTGAGAAGCAAGGTTGTCTTGAGAAGCAAGATAAATAGTTGGATAGATAGATAAAAGGATGGATGCATAAATAGAAAGTATTGTTATAATCTTGGAGTGAACCTTTGTAACTATTAAGAATGCAACGGTCAAAGAATCAGACAATTATAATAATTCATATACACTTCCTATACTATGTATGATTCTCACTAGATGAATGTATATAACTATTGTGAAAGCAAGAGTCAAAAAAATAGACAATCATAATAGTTTTTATACACCTGATACTACATATAATTATGCCTAGGTGAGTCTATGTGACTATTGTGAGAGTAAGAGTCAAAGAATCAAACAATCACAATAGTCCCTATACACTCCCTATACTATTGAGAGAATAGGAATTCAAGTGGTGATCCAAAAAAACTCAATAGATCTAGTGCTCATAGCCCTATACTACAGTCAGACTAAGAATCAATGTAGGGAGTCAGATAATCACAATAATTGATTTTTTTTAGAGTTTAATTAGTCGAACTATACAAGTAAGAAACACTTTTGCGAGTCGAACATGTATACTTATGATGATTAAAAACAATAAATAACAATCACATGAACACAAATCACACATATGTAAGAGAGACATATGCAAATCATAACATATGTATGATACATAATAAACATTAGAACATTAAAGAAAATAAATTAAAAGAAAGCAATACTTTAGTGCTATGTTGGAGAAGGTGGCTCTATAATGCTATGTTGGACAATATAGCTCTATGACTTTGCTGAGAAGCATGTACTCAAATGAACCTTTTCAATTGAATGAAAAAAAATCTATTTCTGCTTAGAAAATACTTTTTCATCAAAAGTTCTTTCAGTAAAAAAATATAAGAACTTTTTGTTCAAATAAATGCAACATAGTTAGTGATCAAAAGTAGTGATGGTATTTTGAATGAGCCTAAGATGCATAAACAACCCATTATGGAGGTTGAAGTGAGAAGAGTGGTGTTTGAGGATACTAGACCTCCAATAATCATGCATAAGAATGCTACACATAGGAATGTTAAGAAGAATGTTCAATCAGATAAGTTTGCAAATGTTCTTGTTCAACAACCATTGAGATGTTCTGCTCCATGTCTCGCATACACCTAATAGATATGTTCCAGGCTTGGAGTTTTTTATGCTAATAGATGTTGGTGAGGCTTCTTGCTACAAAGAGGCTTTGCAAACAAAGGATCATGTCAAGTGGAAGTGGGCCATGAAGAGTGAATTGGATTCTATTCACAAGAATGGTACTTGGGATTTTGTACCTTTGCTGAATAGCAAGAAATCTTTACCATGTAAATGGTATATAAGTTGAAATTCACATGAGAAAGTGCTTCTCCAAAGTATATAGAACCATTGGTTGCAATGGGTTTTAAGAAACAATATGTTGTTGATTTTGAGAAAATATTCTCTCAAGTAGTCAAGATGACTACATTACACATGTTGCTTGGATTTGTTGCAATTGAAGTCTTAGAGCTAGTCCAAATAGATGTGAAAGCCTCTTCTTTGCATGTAGATCTTATAGATGAGATCTATATGGAAAAACTAGAGGTTTATGTAGTTCCTTGCAAAGAGAGTCTCATTTGTAAGCTGAACAAGAGCTTACATGGACTTAAATAGTTCCCTAGGAAATGGAACCAAAAGTTTGATGTTTTTATGAAGTCTCATATTGTCAAAGCAATGAGGATCATTGTATCTACACTAGGGGATGGTCATATGGAAGCTTGATATGCTTGATACTTTATGTCAATGATATGTTGATTGTTGGGAAGTCCTCTAATGACTTTTCATTGCTCAAGAAGAAGTTGAGTGCGATGTTTGATATGAAGGATTTGAGGGATGCCAAACATATTCTCGGCATACACATTACTCGTGATAGGAGTAAAAAATGCATATACTTATCTCAATGCGAGTACATATCCAAGTTACATCACATATTCAACGTGCAAAATTGAAAGGCATAGAGTACACCTTTACTTACATATGTGAAATTGAGCAAGGGTGATTACTCCAAATCAAATGAGGAAAAGGAATTCATGACCAAAAGTCCTTATCATTCTTGATATATTTAGGTAGTGATGTGTGTGAACACACTAGGACCTCCGGGGTACTTTTTTCCCTCTTTAGTAGGTTTTTTCCTCGGCTTGTATATATGCCTTTAACTCTAACGGGTCACTTATCTTTGTACATTCTATTGGTAATACATTCAGTATTGTGTGTTGTGCTCCAAGCTTCTTCTTCTTCTTCCTTGTGCTATCCACATGCTTTCGTAGACCTCAAACTCCAACAATTGGTATCAGAGCAGGTTGTTGCTTCATCTAGACACCCCTCTGGTCATAGTCTCAGAGTCGCATGAAATTTGGTGAGCATATTGAGAGTGATTAGGAGATCAAAAATGCTTTGCTTTGTAGTGGAAAAATCATGATATGAGCTCATTTCAGCCTCCGAATGCACTATCACAATGCTTGTGTAGGAAATTTTTTCTTTTCGTGCCAGAGATATATACAAGTTTTGGTTCGCCAGTATAAGCGTCTCGAAGTCTACTACATGTCTAGCATAACTTGACATGGTAGTTCTGTTCAAATTTTTGAGATACAATCATTTTTTTGCATCAGGGTATTTTACTTAGTGGCTATGGCGGAAAGTAGTGATGTATTTCGCATGTTGGTTGTTGAGGATAAGTTGGACAGTACCAATTACCCATTGTGGGCTTATATGATGTTTCATGTATTGGTTGCAAATGGACTGTGGAATATTGTGCATGGTGTTGAAAAATGTCCTATTACACCTGCAAACACAGTTGTTGAAGGTGATTCAGACAATATTGAAGATGATGATATTCTTCATGTTCCTGCTTTTCATGCACTTCTTGATGCACCTATTGCAGAGCAAATTCGTTGGGATGGCAGAGATGCTCAGGCACATGCATTGATAGCCTCGTCTATCAAACATGCCATTATTCCTCACATTCACTTCTATAGAACAGCTAAGGATGCTTGGGATACACTTATCACTTTATACTAGGCAAGGAATGAGGCTCGTGTTGCTTACTTCCGAAAACAGTTGGAGAGTGAGCACATGAATGAAGGTGATTCCATGGATAGTTTTCTGAAAAAGATCAAGGATTTAAAAGAACAGTTGATTTTTGCTGATGAAGTCTTGCCTGATAGTTCACTTATGCAGGCGATTTTTAATGGTCTTCTCAATTCATATCAAAGTTTTGCTTCTACTCTACATTTGATGAATGAAGGAAATCCAAATGCCTTAACATTTGAGGAGTTAGTCTCTGTTCTATTGTAGCAAGATGAGTCTAGGCACAACATGTCTATTATGTGTGTTGCAGATCAAGATTTCTTGGCTAGTCAGGAGGGCAAAGGTAAATGAAGCTCTTTTACTAGTAAGCAAAAATCTGCTAATTCTACACAATCAAAGAAGGATGACAAAGACGAGAAGAAAATAGAAAAGCAGAAATTGTTTTGAAAATACTCTAAAGAAAATTATCATATCATAAAGAGTTGTCCAAAACTGGCTTCTAATGAGGCAAGGAAGAAAGAGGCCAGAGTAGTTGTTGCAGAGGCCTCTACACCCAAAACAGAGTCTACTAATCTTGTGCAAAATGAAGAATGGGCATTTAGAAGTGTTTACAGTTATGACCCATCTTCTCATGAATAGTGTATGTCTACAGTAGTATTTGATGTTTCATACTTTGATCGGGGGGCAACCAAACATATTACCTCGCAATGCAATTTCTTCACTTCACTCGAGCTTGCCCCTACAGGCAATACTTTCACATGCACCAACAACTCCTCTTATCCTGTCATGGGTGTTGGTAAGGTCATTCTGACTACTACTGATGGTAGTTCTTTTACATTTTCAGATGCTTTATTTGTGCCAAGGATCAAGAAGAATCTGTTATCAGTTTAAGCTTTAGCCAAGATTGGCTTGGTTGTGAAATTTGTTGATGAGTGATGTACATTCCATGATCTATTAGATGGCGATGCCATTATTGCTTCTGGCATTTTATGTCGTGGGTTGTATAAGCTCATAGACTATGAAAAATCTATGAATGATTTAGCATGTGCAGTACATGATTCTCAGGCTTTGTTAGATGCAAAGCTTTAGCATCTGAATTTTGCTAGTTTGCTATGCCTGTAGAAATCTAAAATGGTGTCCTCTCTAACCAAACTTGGGCACCTGGTAAACATGTATGTGAAGGTTGTATTTAGGGCAAAATGTAGCGTTGGTCCTTCCCAAAAGATGGTTGAGTTCGAGCTACTAAAAAATTGTAGCTTGTTCATAGTGTTGTATGTGGTCCTATGTAGACACCTTCTTTTGGGAACTATCTTTACTTCGTGACTTTCATCGATGATTTTTCCAGGCATATATGGGTATATCCAATGAAAGCAAAGTCTGAAGTGTTTATGTGCTTCAAATAGTTTTTGGTTTTGGTTGAAAATCTGTCAACATGTAAAATGGGCACCCTCCATTTTGATCAAGCAAAGGGAATATATGTCTTTTGACTTTAATGCATTTTTGCCTCAACGTGGGATAAAACATTAATTTACAGTGTCGTATACACCTCAACAAAATGGAGTTACTATAGGGAAGAACATGACACTCATGGAGATGGCGAGGTTTATGGTCAAGAGTCACACTTCACCACATCGTTTCTGCCTTAAGGTTGTTATGTGTGCAGCATATGTACTTAATATGTGTCCCACTAAAGCATTGGAATCTATCACTCCATATGAGGCTTGGCATGGTCATAAGCCATATGTTCCTCACTTGTGCATTATTGGTTGTTTGGCATATGCATTAGTGCCTAAACAACAATACAAGAAGTTCGATGATAAATGTTGGAATTTGGGGCCCCAAGATCGTTCCAATCTAAAACCTTTTGAGTATACACACTTAATTAATTAAGATGATAAGTGAGAGATAGAAAGAAAGAGATCTTGAGACAAGGATAGAGAACGTAGGCTGGATGCTTACTCACTAAAAAATAGGATGTCCAAATTACAACATGGGAGTACTACTCAACCATATAAGTGGTACACTCACTAATGGAAGAATATCCAAGAAGATGATGATACAAAATTTAGATTATGTTGAAATAATTTGTGTGTGTGAAGTGAATGAACGAAGCTAACCTTATTCTCACAAAATAGTGTAACAAAATTGTAAATCAACCAACCCTAATTTTGAGATTAGGGTAGAGAAACCCTAAAAACAAAATATAAGGTTAACTCACAAAAGATAGTTACCACCACCTTGTCGAAGACTTCTTACTCCAAGAGAGTAGTCTCTCCTTCACCAAAACTCCACCTCCAAAGCTTTAGAACACCAAGAGCTGGCTTGATCACCTCCTCTTTGCTTGATGAGTGATATTAAACAAAGATCTTATGCCCTCTTATATAGTTTTAGAAGCCTTGTAAAGCATGCCTTGAAAAGCTCTCTACATAAAGCTAAATGCCATCGTATCTATTTTCAAAAAGAAAATAACCATCGATATCTTTTCGTAAATATCTTAGCAACACCCGTCGCATGCTTTTAGAAACAATAAAGAAATCAATTAATCATGATGTGCAACTGATGGGGTTTGAACTCAGGTCGCCTCGTTGGGAGGCTGACGCTTTAACCATTATGCCTAAGTGCTCTTCTTGGAGGGAGGATGCTTTATATGGCTATTGTTGGACCATATGATATTGACTCCAACAATAAAGCAATAAAATGTATTTTTGTTGGGTATAGTTCTGAAAGGAAAGGCTACCGTCTATATCATCCATAGGCAAAACACATTTTGGCTAGCCGTGATGTTGTTTCTGTGGAAGATGCTATTCCACCATTACTTTCATGTACTAAGGAAACATCTGTTAGCTCCAAAGACATGTATGATACTTTTGCTACCTCTCTTTACCAATGGACAATCTAGTGTTGGTCCTAATGAGGCAACTTCTCAACCCTTATAGGTCTATGCTATGGCTGCCTCTAGTCTATGTGATGAGAATGAGCCTGTTTCATTTGATGAAGCTCAAAATTATGAAAATTAGATGGTTGTTATGCAATCAGAATATGATGCTATTATAAAAAATGATACCTCATCTTTATGTCACTAACCTCCTAGAAAGAAGGGGCGTAGCGTTTACGTTGAGTTTTCTATCTACGTTTACGTTCACTGTTAGTTTTCTATCGCCCCAAGGCCATTGGCACTAAATGGGTATACAAGGTAAAGTGTAAGCCTGGTGGAACAACTGACTGGTATAAGGCTAGGCTTATTGCAAAGGGTTATGCTCAAGAAAGAGGCATTGACTTTGATGAGACCTTTGCTCCTACATGTTGAATGACTAGTGTTCATAACATCTGTGCACATGAAGCTCATCATGGTTGGAATGTACATCAGTTGGACATAAAAAGTGCATTTTTGAATGATGACTTGCATGAAGAAGTTTATGTTTTTTGCCCCATACAAAGGCATGAAAAAAACTAGGTGTGTAGGTTGAAAAAGGCATTATATGGTTTGAAACAAGCACCATGTGCTTGGTATGAAAAGATATATGCCTATTTGACTACACATGGTTTTGAGAATAGTCCAACTGAGAGCACCTTATATGTTAAGCATGCAAATGATGTGCTTATGATCATTGTTGTGTATGTTGATGACATGTTGCTCACTCGTCCTCATGAGAAGCATCTTACTGATTTTAAGGCTGATTTGCATGCCTCATTTGAGATGTATGTGTTACCATTAGTGTCCATCTGAAAGGCCAAATGGCCATTGGACACTTCTTTGTATATGTTCTTTAATAAAACATATAGTGGCCTGGTTAGTCACAAAATGTAAGTTCGACCGCATTTGTAAGACCTAAGAAGTCTGTGTTCGTGCTCCCTATGTACTGTGTTTTTCTACGTATTTTGCAGCTTCAGTACGTAGTACTATGTGCAGCCTTAGGATCTCAGGTTTCTACTCTAAGGATATCGTCATGGAGCTCTCAAGAAAAGAGAGCACAATGTGGTGCATCGCCATTGAAATACTTCACTGGTATCTGAGCAGTTCGATGCAAAAAGCTTTGCTCCTTTT
Organism: Ceratopteris richardii; assembly: GCA_020310875.1. NCBI lineage: Eukaryota > Viridiplantae > Streptophyta > Polypodiopsida > Polypodiales > Pteridaceae > Ceratopteris > Ceratopteris richardii. The sequence goes on along the minus strand of CM035424.1, from coordinate 79,882,576 downwards.
GTGCGAGCAAAGCAAGCACCCCCCCAAGGCTTACGATTAAGGCAGCGACCAAGGCATAGACCTTGGCATACCTTGTCATCCGAGCCACCGAAGTCACTGTTGGCACCGTTGGCTGCACGCGAGGGAGGACCTCAATGATCAAGGAAGATAGAGGTTCCCGGTACTTCCAGGGAGGTCACCCATCCCAGTACTATTCCCCCTAGAGCTCGCTTAACCGTGACAATCTCTTGCCACTAAGCTACACTCTTATGGTATCTAAAGAAGGGGAAATACTAAGGTTGACATTACCTTGAACATGTTTTGGTTCCTCAAAGCTTCATTCTTTGCTTTCAAAGCCTATTTTTGAAGCATTTTTGGGTGTCTTTTGGAGCCATTTTGGAGTACTTTTGCACATAGTTCTCTTCACACAGGTCCGTGAACATCAAGAAGAGTGTTCTTTGTACTTCTCCAACAATAAATATCAACCTTTGGGGCTATGTTTTTCAGCCACACTTGCAAAACTACAGGTTTTTGGAAAGGTTTTCAGTTTTGGTGGGAGCAACTGTTGCAAATTTATGCAGGTTTTGAGCCAAAAACATCAGAGTTGACAGACACTTGCCAAAGTGATTGGCTAGTTTTTGGCTGTGCATTCAACCTTTTAGTGTCATTTTACTACATATATTGAGCACATACACATCATGTACACTTCTGTGGATACTGCTTATGTACGTCCATGTGGTCATTGATATAGCGGTTACGTTGTTTGTTTGCATAAAGCCTTTTACGTTTGATAAAGAGGGTCGTGGTGAGGTTTTCTTAACTGGGAGACACCGAGATGTCGGGGTCTCTTCGGTGATGCAGGTGAAAGACTTACCTAGCCTTGCCATAGGAGATGTATGATAGTTGTTCATAGGTGCTACATAAGCCTAGTTGGCTTCTATTGGGTAACTGATTGTATGTAGTGGAGTCAGTGATTCACTATGCAGGCAAACATGTCAGTACTTGCAGTTTTATGATATTTTGACACTGGTCATATGCTCATTTTGCAGAGGACACTCTGGCAAATTTTTTCCAGATTTTTGGTTTTGTCAACTATACAGTGGTCGATTTACTCCTTGATACACTTATTCGTTGGTGTTCAAACTCTTCTAGCTCTATTATCATTCCATTCAATTCTCTACCATCATGGCATCAGAGGTCTCAAGCACATCTAGTGGTTTGAAAATTTGATGGCACAAACTTTGCTCTATGGAAGAATCATATTAAAGATGTGCTGATTTAAAGGCGGCAATGGAAGCCAGTAAATGGGATTTCAAAGAAGCCTGCTGACATGGATGAAGATGATTGGGATGCGTTAGATGAAATGGCCAGGTCTACCATTCACTTGCACCTGGCAGATAATGTTTACTTTATAGTATTAGACTGTGAAAGTGCAGAGGAGCTTTGGAAGAAGTTATGCAATACATATGAAAAAGAGACGGCATCAAATAAAGTGTATCTGATGAGAAAATTATATGACCTTCATTTGAAGGACACAGATAGTGTTGCTGCTAGAAAATTCTGGGTATATCCTATCAAATCGATGGATGAGGTATTCCCTACTTTCAAAAAATGGCTTGCTTCAGTTGAGACTGAAAAAGGAATTAAGCTTAAGGCTTTACATTCAGATAATGGGGGTGAGTATACCTCACATGAATTCAGCCTTTTCTGTCAGTCTAGAGGGATTTGTAGAGAGTTTACAACTCCTTATACCCCAGTACAGAATGGTGTAGCTGAGAGAATGAATAGAACTACTCAACATCGAGTAGTCTCTATGTTGCATCATGCAAACCTCTCACAAGGCTTTTGGGCAGAAGCAGTATTGACTGTAGTTCATGTGATTAACCTTTCACCTAGAACTGCCAAAGGTTTGAAAGTGGCACAAGAGTTATGGACAGGGAAGCCACCATATTATGATCATCTTTGAGTTTTTGGGTGTGAATCATATGTTCATATACCCAAGAATCTTAGACAAAAGTTAGACCATAAGTCAAAGAAATGCATTTTTCTTGGGTATGGTCAAGAAGGACAATTTGGATATTGCTTATGGGATCTTGAAACACGATCAGTGATAAGAAGTAGTGATGTCATTTTCCATGATTCTAAGATGCATGACAGCCCATTAAGGAGGTCTAAGTGAGAAGAGTGGCATGAAGAGTGAGTTGGATTCTATTCACAAGAATGGTACTTGGGATTTAGTACCTTTGCCAGAGGGTAGGAAAGCTTTACCATGTAAATGGGTATATAAGTTGAAATTCACATCAGAGAGTGCTTCTCCAAAGTATAAAGCACGAATTGTTGCAAAGGGTTTTAAGCAACAACATGGTGTTGATTTCGAAATCTTCTTTTCAGTGTTCAAGATGACTACCCTATGCATGTTGCTTGGATTCGTTGCAATGGAGGACTTACAGATGAGATCTATATGGAACAACCAGAGGGTTATGTAGTTCCTAGCAAGGAAAGTCTAGTTTGTAAGCTTAAGAAGAGCTTGTATGGACTTAAACAGTCCCCTAGACAATGGTACCAAAAGTTTGATGCTTTTATGAAGTCTCAAGGATATTCTCGAAGTGATGAGGATCATTGTCTCTACACAAAGAGATGCTCAGATGGCAGCTTGATATGCTTGATACTTTATGTCGATGATATGTTGATTGCTGGGAATTCCTCTTATGATTTTTCAATTCTCAAAAAGAAGCTGAGTCAGACATTTGATATGAAGGATTTGTGGGATGCCAAACATATTCTTGGCATGCGCATTACTCGTGATAGGAGTAAAAGATGCATATACTTGTCTCAAAGTGAGTACATATCCAAAGTATTTCATAGGTTCAATATACAGGGTGGAAAGGCAATGAGTACACCTTTACCCACATATGTGAAATTGAGCAAAGATGATTGCCCCAAATCAGATGAGGAAAAGGAATTCATGACCAAAATTCCCTATCAGTCTGCTGTTGGTAGTCTCATGTATGTTATGGTAGCTATGAGACTAGACATTGCATTTGTAGTGGGAGTTGTGAGCAGATATATATCTAATCCTGGCAAGAAACATTCGGAAGTAGTCAAGATGGTTTTAAGATATCTGAGTGGCACTAAGGACAAGTGTCTATGCTTAGGTAGAGGGAAAGCATCCATTATTGGTTACACATCTGACTATGCTTGTTGTCTAGACAATCATAAGTCTACATCAAGGTACATTTTTCATTTTGTTGGGGGTGCTATCTCTTGGAGATCTCCTCTTCAAGAATGTACAGCTATTTCCACCATAGAAGCAAAGTTTGTTGCAGCAAGTGAGGCATGTAAGGAAGCGTTGTGGCTTTCTCGTCTTGCTTGTGATATGGGTTTACCTTAGCATGTACCTTGTTTGCTCAGTGATAGTCAGAGTGCCATTGCTTTGGCTAAGAATCCGGTCTATCATGCAAAGACCAAGCACATTGAGGTGAGGTATCTCTTCATTCGAGATTGCTTAGCCACTAAGCGCATTATTCTTGAGAAGGATTTTGACCAAAGTTCTACCATAGGATAACTTTTGCCACTTGTCACTTGATTCAAGTTACTAATACATCCAATATTTTGTGTTGTGCTCCAAGATTCTTCTTCTTCCTTGTGTTGTTCGCATGCTTTCGTAGACCTCAAACTCCAATAGTAGGCACTAGGCATGGATAATGGAAGATATGAGATGGATACAACAATTTCATGTATATAACCAACAATTACATGAATAATTCAAAACCTTAGTTCAAATATATAAACAAGCTATACTTTTATAGTTGTGGGGGAGAAAATTTTGAGATATTGTCCCCAACCTCCTATATTAAGAGAGACCATATTGCAAAAATTATGGTAGATAACATTGATTAGGGATTGTCCCAAAAACTTTAATCAGCAAAACTCTCACAATCAAGTTCCATCAAAGCCTCTACATATATTTTCTAGTTCTGATAGTGAATATGATGTGGTAATGTCTTTAAATGTGTTGTCAAGAAGATTGTCAAAAATATAATCAAAGAATGCAAAAGGAGTTCAAAAACTAGAAAAAGGCAACATAAATGTGGTAGGAGAAGACCATGAGTTTGGAATCCACTGTGTTTCAATTTGGGAATAAAGCTAAACTCAACCAATCACGAGTTTTCTAAAATAATTGATTTATTGACAATCATGATGTTGAACAAACAATCTTGCTTTTCATACAATTGTGTTTTTTTGTAGATAGTCACGGAAAACAATCATGAACTCAAGAAATCATAACTTTTCCAAAAAAATCAAAAAATCATGATAATCACACAATCATGTTTGTTCTTTCTCTTTTCCTAGGAAATCATGCATACTTTGAAATTGTGTTTCTCTCATTTACAAATCACAATTTTCTACAGTTTTGTAAAGATCTTTCAACATCCATTTTTCCCAAAAAAATTCATTCTCATAGAAGCATCTAATAATTTAATGGCATGCAATAAAGAAGTATTATAGAAAATTGTGATTTTATTTTATTTGCACTCCAGATTTACATTACGATTTTTGGATTATATTGTTTCTCAATGAATGTGGTATCAAATCAAAGAAGTTAATCCATGGAAAGGAAGTTACAAAGTTATCTTCAATATCTGATGCATGTTCTTGAGAAAAAGATCTTGGAAAAACTATTTTTGGCACAAACACACTTGAAAACTTCTCTCCCTCACTCATTCACTCTCACAATGAGCTGAAAAATGGTCAAATGTTGTACTTATACCTTTTCATAGTCATGACTCTAGCTTATTTGACTTGCAAAAAATGATTTCCACTATTTTCTCCTTAGTTTCCTAACCTTTTACCACCAAGAATTTCAACAATCATGAGTTGGTATGTAAATTATATACTTCAAGAAAATCTCTTACGATATTTCTTCTTTTGAAGAAAATCATGTTTTCTCTTCTTCAATTCTTGATCTTAAGATTGCCCCAAATCTCTAACTCTTGCGATTACACACTTTCTTCTTCAAATGGTTGTTCTCAACCACCTATAGTTCTTAATTTATCAAACTTTTCACCAAATATTTCCAAACCCTAATTTTATGACTTCGCCAGTTTTTGCATTCAATTCTACATCTTTATATTTTCCAATATTTTCCACACATTAAGCACATTAAGCTTTCACATCCAATGCTTTTAACATAAATGACCAAATATGTTTACAAGATCACCCAAATTTTACACTTAAGCCCTTCGAATCCAAAAATGTCACTACAAATTTCATAACTTTTAGGAATAAAATAATGAAAAATCATGCACAATCGGAAGCATACACTTTTTCTAACATGTAAGTGTAAAGAAAAATATTTTCTAATACTTTTCAAATGATTTTTTGTCAAAAGAAATATTTAGATTATTAGCCACAAAATTGTTGTCTCATCAAATGCTTTCTTCAAAAATGATATACACTCACATCCTTTTATCACTTTCTCCAAATTTACCTCAAAAAGTGAGAATTTAAGCTCAAAAGTTCGTAAAGAAGTTGATGAATCAAATCATTCATCAAATAGAAACTAATGGAAAGTCCCTTCTCAAAGAAATCAATAAGATGGATAAAAAACTTTTATAAATATCAAAGTTCCACTCACCTTCTCTATTGATATATTTTGGTAGTGATGTGTATGAACACGCTTAGGACTATCAAGACACTTTTCCCATCTTAAGGAGGTTATTTTTCCCCCAGTTGTATATATACCTATAACCCTAACAGGTCATGTAGCTTTGTTCATTCACTTGGTAATACAATTAGTATTTTGTCGTTTTCCAAGCATCTTCTTCTTCCTTATGTTATTTGTGTGCTTGCACAATCCTCGAACTCCAACAATTGGTATCAAAGAAGATTGCCATTTCTCTAGGGCATCATTGATACCCTTTTCGTCATAATCTCAGAATTGCATGAAAATGTATGAGAGGGGTGACTTGAAGCTCAAAAATACTTCAGTTTGTGCCATCACAATTTTTATTTGAGCTCATTTTGGCCTTCGAATGCACTAATGTAGTGACTATGCAGGCAATTCTTCCTTTTGTACCAAACACACATAGAATTTTTGGTTTTCCAGTAGAAGCACCTCCAAGTCTGCGACAATTCTAGTGGAGCTTGATTGGGTAATTCTGTTCAAATTTTTTAGGTATAATCAATTTTTTGCATTAGCATATTTAGTCGCTAGCCATGGCTAAAAGCAATAATGTATTTTGTATGTTGGTTGTTGAAGATAAGTTGGATAGTTCTAATTACCCATTGTGGGCATACATGATGTGTCATGTATTGGTAGCAAAAGGCTTAGCAGGGTTTTGAAGTTCATCATCCTACATCTACAAATATAGTGATTGTCAGTGATGGAGGTTGTAGCATTGTGAATGTATAACACTCATTCTACTATTCATGATGACAAATCTGGGCACCATCTATCCTTGTATGGGCATAAAACAGGCATTCCACTCACCTTAATTTATTGAAGAACCAACACTCACCTCCATGGGAACCCAAAAGTGGGCTAGCACTCACCCCACTTGCAAGAAACCCGAGGATGGGTGCACACTTGCCCTCCTTGCAAGGAATTCACACTCGATGTCATGCAAGATGCCTCAAATGTGAATTAAGGTAAATTGAAGCCCATTGTGGTGCAAAGAATAGGTTCAGTTACAAGGCAACATCTTGCCTAATTATGCTTGGATGACCCAATTGAGGGTGACCCTTCCTTGGCCTTTAGCACATGCATGAGGCACCCTCTCGCCCTCATGGATCCAACTTGGGTTCCCACTCCAGCAACAATTGGGTGACTCCAGGTCTTGCTCATCTTATAAGGTGTCAACTTGCTATGGTGAATCCATTGTTCATCATCAATGGCACTTCCTCGCCCTGTGGAAAGCACCAATGCAGACTCCATATCAAGGGGCAACCCCATTTTTTAAGGCATAGATTTAGATGTTCAACCCCTCTCCTTGAAAGCACACATATAGGGCAACCTCTCACCTTTTTTGGGACCCAAATGGGGCACCCTCTCGCCTAGTTTTGTATGGCTTTAAGAGGAGTGAGCTTTGATGAACACACAAGGAGGAGAATACATATGATCAACAAGGAATTTTATAAGTGAAGTATTGACATATTATCTATTCAGTCTTGTTCAAGTAAGTTCATATACAAAGTTGCAAATAAATGATTCGATTGAAGATCTTCGTATAGTGTGATGGTAGATAGAGGATATGAAAACTAAAAATTACATAATAAGTTGACAAATAGAGATAGTATGTGATTCAAATATGGAAAATTAGAATTGAGAGCCTTGGGTTGAAGGCACATGGTATAATTATGTTTTTCAATAGTTAGATGGGAGATTTATCTTTCACTCCCAGCAAGGGAGACCCAAATTGGCTCACCTCACCAAATAAGGTGACATGAAGCCCGATTTGCTACACCTCCAAAATAGGGTGACTCCACCTTCCACTTTTGGCACACCCAAAATAAGGCAACTCTACTACCTATTTTGGCATAACCATAATAAGGAAACATGGTGACCTCCCCAACATTCGACACAATGTGGGATAAAAAGTGATAATTTCCAAGACTTGTTAGGAAGAGGTAAAAGTGTCAGAAATTGTAGGAGAAACCATCACAATGCCATGCAGATGTCAAGAAAACTTAGAAGAAGTCATAAAAGTGGGTTGGTGACATACCAAGAATAATTTGTCTCTACAAGTGGATGCCTTGTGTCAAGCCACCAATCATGTCATTTTGAACTCTTTAGTTCATGTTAGAAGTTAATCATCAAAATTGGTCAGGCCACTCATTTTGGCCCTCTCATGTCTATATAACGAGTAGTTGAGCATTCATTTGCCTCATCTCATACATGCTATCTCATGATCACTATGATCTCATGTGTGATTAGAGTCAATTAACCTATTTTGTCTAAGTGAAGAGGAGCTCTGGTACTTTGTGATAGTACTCATTCTCTTGCCATACCTCTTCCTTTAGACTTTGTACTCAGTGTGTGCACACTACTTAGGCTACCTTGTTGTGTGTGTTTGGCAAGTGTCTTGCCTGTGCTTTTTCAATATAGTGTTGCTTCTGAAGGGTTCTTGGCCTACTTTATTATGTTCATTGAGCTATTTGGATCAATCATCACTCATTTTTTGAGTTGGTTTTATCTAGAATTGCATAGAGTTTGTGAAGTGGGACTATCATTGTGTCGTTGGAGTCGATCACACTATTGGATTGCCAATTTTTTTTTTGTCAATGGAAAGGGAGCCCTTCTAGAAGAGGTCTGAGTAGGTGAACTTAGGGATAGGCAAGTAGCAGCAAGGAGCTAATATGAAAATTGTTAGCTTGTGTTTCTTGTCATATTTTGGCATACTCCTTAATCCTTTGTGATTCATTTGAAACCATTTGAGACAGTAAGGCCTTAGTTTTCTTTATTCCTATTCTCTTAACGTGAGAAGTGTCTTTAAACATTGGCATGTTACAGCGTATACTTCCCTAAGGATGACCCCCCTTGAGTAGAAGGTGTCCTAGGAACCATGTCTAATTGTCTTCCTAAAAGAGGTCCTAAATATCACTTCTACAATTTGGTATGCCTTATGGCACCCTTGCATGCTCTGTGTAAGGCGTTTGTCTAAACTAACATATCAATTTTGTGTTATATTTCTTTGATTTATGAGTCTTGTTAGGCTCCAACCTGATTTCCGGTGATTGGGTACATGACCCATACGCGAGCAGATGGGCAGCCTCTTCGTTTGCACAAGAGTCCCAAAAGTCAACTCAACATCCCTCTCAGCAACTAATCACCTACCTACCTTTAAATCCTCCCATTGACCTTTCTCAAGATTTAGACTCTATGCCTCTTTCTAAACAGAATTCTAGGAGAACCCTTGATTTCACCTCAAAAACCTCTAAAGATACACAGGCACCAATGGAGGATCTTGCAAGTTAACTATCCATGCTGAACATCAAATTTCCTACTTTCAAAGATTTAGTGCACAAATATGTCGATGATCACGTAAGAAGGTTCATATCCTTATGTCGAGGACAAGGGTTGCAACACTAGGAAGATGCCATGCTAGTATTGTTTCCATCTACTCTTGATGGACTTGCAGATAAGTGGTATAGTCAACATGCAGATGTGCACTTTTCCACTTAGAAAGCTTTGAAGACCACCTTTTTGCCATACCTTTTTTCCTAGCAACTCTTTAGAAAGCTTTTTGGATCAATCAGAGAATTTAAAGCTCCAACCAAGTGAATCTATTGGCAAACTTTATATATGCGTGCTAAAGCTCTTGTTTCTTGCTTGCTGCATGCTCCAAGTGACTTTTTAGTGAAGAAATGGATTGAGATGGCTCTCCATAGGTCTTCTCAATAGAAGATTTGAGAATCATTAAGATTAGATGCTACATTAGAGGACTTTGTGGTGGCCACCTCATGCATAGAAGAGGCAAGAGTGCACTTTGAAGGTGGAATTCAACTAAACTACACAGCCATCTAGGACCCAATTGAGAATCTTAAGAGGGAATTAGAAGCACTTCAAATGCAGTAGAGCCAAAATGAGGAGAAGGTCACCTCACCATCCATGTTCCACAAGAACAACTTAATAGCACAACTTTGACAGGAAGTGGAGGAATCATGGACCACTCAAGAAATCCATAGGTAGGTATGGTGTATGACATGCAAGAATAGTGGCCACTACAAGTTAAATTGTCCCAATCGAGTAAATTACCAATTTTGTGGCAAAAATGGTCATGAGGCTCATGAATGTTACTACCTCAAGGGAGTTAAATAGAGAGGTAATTCACAAGTCCCCCACACATTTTATGCAAGTACTTCGAATTCATGCAACAGGGAGGAGAATTGCTCCAACTTACCAAGGTACACTAGACCATTGATATCCTATCACTATAGCGAATATGGGCATGTGAAAAGTAAGTGCTCTCTGATTTAGGGCATGTTGAGATATCAAGCTCAACATGTGATGATCCAATCACGCCGGTATATGTCAGGGACACTTGATTGAGCTTTATTATATTTATCTACCGAGAGTGATGGCACATTTGTTTCTTGCCAGCTCACTCATTCACGGACATTAGGTTTTTCCTTATGTACTGGTCTTTATATATTGCAGTAGTTATATTCTTGTTTTTAGGTCATTCTTGTACATTCCTTTTTATGTAATAGAAGAAGAAGAAGAAGATCATTCTTCCTTGCCTCAATCTGAGTGTGTGCTTCTCTTTGATTGTGAGAGTGTGTCTGTGAGCTCTCTTCATTATCTCCTTCCTCGTGACATGGTATCAGAGCTAGTGTGGCTGTAGAGAGCTTGTGGAGGAGGCCGACAATGAAGAGTACGTGAGAAGGCATGGAGAAAGCGCGATTCACAAACGACCTCAGATTGCTACAAAAATTGGTGTGATGGTAGAATACCTCAAAATATTTTCGTGAGTTATCCCTTTAAGATCACTCATTTTTGTCAGATCAAAGTTTCGGAACCATCTCGACCTCCATTTCGAGCCTACAAGGTGGGGCCCACAGAGAAACCAGGTCAGTTTTAGAAACTATAACTTGCCTCATGTTCGACAACACTCATATATTCTAGATCCAGAATTTCAAGTAATTCTATGTACTGTTGATACACGAAAACTATGTTTTTCTGAGAACGAACTGTCACGTCATAGTGCGACAGTGTTCAAGCAGAAGTGCTGCTTGTAGTGATTTGCAGTGTTGTGAATTGCTGCCAAAATGGCAAACGCAGATGGAATGAGTCAGCTTATGAGCGATAAGCTAAACAACAACAACTTCCATGCTTGGAGATTCATAATGATGAATTTCTTGATGGGAAATGGATACTGGAAGTACATCGAAGGAGAGAACGAAAATGCTCAATAGTTACCAGAGAGGAATCAAACTGCGGACCAATTAAGAGCATATGAGGAATGGAATCAAGGAGCACAAAAGGTAATGTATTGGCTATCTGTTAGCATACAGGATAGCATGATTGGGCACATATAGGATGCCAAGACTCTGAAAGAGTCTTGGAATAGTTTGGTCACATTGTATGAGACCAATATAAAGGCACGCAAATTGCAACTCAAGAATGAGCTACATATATTGGAGAAGAAGGGCATGTTGATAAGTGACTACACCTTGAAAATCAAAAGCATATGTGAGTCACTTGCATCTATTGGAGTGAATGTCGATGATGATGATAAGGTGGAAGTGTGCCTTCGTAGTTTAGGAGTTACATATAAGCAGTTCAGAACTTCTATACAGACCAGAGAAAATATTCTGAATTTTGCTGATTTGGTATCCATGATGATTATTGAAGAAAAGAATCTTGGTGAGGATTCAACATCCCATGGAAAGCCCAATTCTGAGCAAGTATTCTACTTTGGCAGCGGAAGAGGCAGAGGTAGAGGTATCGAAAGTGGAAGAGGAAATAGTAACCAAGACCAGGGTCAACAACAAAATCATGCAAGAGGAAGAGGACAATTTCGAGGCAGGGGAGCTAAAGAGGTTGTAGAAATTTCCAAAGAAATGATTCAGGTAATGATAGTAAAGGATGTTGGAATCGTGGTAAACTTGGACACTTTGAACATGATTGCAGGTTGAAGAATCAAAATAACAGAAGGCAACAAAACAACTATGCATCCACAAGTGCAGATGATTCTGAGAAGCTGTTCATGGTTCAACATCACATGATGAATAGGATGTCTGCTAGTGTTTCAAAATAGAATGATAATGTCTAGTATGTTGATTCAAGTGCTTTAAATCACATGACCAATCATGCGGCATGGTTTAGTACTTTGCAAAAATTACCAGTTCTTGGATATGTTGAAACAGTTGATAACACATCACACCCTATCGAGCATACAGGAAATATAGCATTGTCTATTTGAGGATGGGAAGGTAAATCATCTTGCTGATGTGCTGCATGGTCCAAATATAACAAAAAATTTGGTTTCTATGGCCATAGAATTACAAGTCAGAATCAATGTTGATGGGCTATATGTAGAAGAATACAAACGGGATGGAAGATTAATAGCCAAAGGAAACAAAGTGGGTAGGATGTTCACCTCAAATGTGAGAATTTGTTAAATGAATGCAGCCATGTTTGCAAAAGGTGCAGGAATCATTGTTGATATAGAGATCTGGCACAAACAGATTGGACATGCAAACTTGCAAAGGCTAAAATTGATGCAATCAAAAGAGATTGTCCATGGACTACCAAATTTCAAGGTTGCAAAGATGCAAAAGGTATGTGTAGCATGTCAATTTGGAAAACACTCAAGAGCATCATTTCCACATGACAAGCATGTTAGTGAGAACATACTAGAAATAGTACATACAGATGTTTGGGGTCCTACAAAGACCACATCTATGGGAGGTTGCAGGTTTTATGTTACTTTCATTGATGACCATACACGAAAAGTGTGGGTATATTTCATGAAAGAGGAGAGTGAGGTGTTCACTCACTTCCAGATTTTTAAAGTTATGGTGGAAAAGCAGACAGGGAAGTATATTCAGACATTAAGATATGATGGAGGAGGTGAATACACATCAAATGAGTTCAGCAATTTTCTAAAAAATCATGGAACTCAGCGTCAGTTTTCATGCAGGTACACACCACAACAGAATGGTGTTGCTGAATGCAAAAATAGACATATTGCAAAAATAGCAAGAGCCCTAATGGCTGAGAAGGATATGCCTCATTGTTATTGGGCAGAAGTTGTTCATACTGCTGTATACATCATGAACAGAGCTTCGATTGCTGTTGTACATCAAGTTACACCCGAAGAGAAGTTTACAGGTAAAACTCCAAACTTATCACATCTGAAATTTTTTTGTTGTATTGCATACGTACATGTTCTAGATGAGTTGAGGATGAAGCTTGATCCAAAAGCAAAAAAATGTGTCTTCGTTGGATACTCACTTGAGCAAAAGGGATATAAATGTTATAACCCACTCACATGATAGGTGAAGGTGGGTAGAGATGTGGTATTTGATGAAATATCAAGCTTCTATGCAAATGCCAAAGAAGGACTGAATCTTGAACCAAATGACAAAGAAAATGATGAAAAATCAAGTGCATAATCTCAAGTTTTGAGTGGACCGGATGCATCACCGAGCAATAGTTCCAACTCAAATCCATGGAGTGGAAGATTGCGTGGAAATTTCAATCCAGCAAATTCATCGACTACATCCAAGAAAGGTAAAGAAAAGCTTTTTGTTGGTCATAAAACATGTGTAGGTTTTGAAGACGTTGATGGAGATTCAAGCGGTTCATGAAAGAGTCTTGATGAGGAACTTGGATTGCCCTCTGTGAAGACTCCAGGAGTAAGAAAGGCACATGTAGATGATACAAGGAGAAGTGACCCATGACCAAGAAGATCTGGGAGGATGTGGAATTCAGTGCAATGATTGGCATATGATAGTTACATGGCTCATCATTGTGCCTACATGACAAAGGTAATATAAGATAATGAACCTTCTTGTTTTGAAGATGCAATCAGAAATGCAGATTGGGAAAAAGCTATGGATGAGGAGATGGCTGCACTTTATGGAAATGATACATGGAAGCTGGTTCCATTGCCACAAGGAAAGAAATCCATAGGCTTCAAGTGGGTTTACAGAGTAAATCACAATGTTGATGGTAGCATAAGCAAGTACAAAGCACGTTTGGTAGCAAAAGGATATGCACAAACTTATGGCATTGATTATGAGGAAACATTCACCCCTATACCTAAATTGTCTACTATTAGAACGCTTGCATAAGCAGGTACAAAGCACGTTTGGTAGCAAAAGTATATGCACAATCTTATGGCATTGATTATGAGGAAACATTCACCCCTTTAGCGAAAATGTCTACTGTCTGAACACTTGTTGCATTAGCTACATCAAAAGGATGGACTTTGCATTAGATGGATGTGAAGAATGCTTTTCTACATGATGAGTTATAGGAAGAAGTATACACAAACCAGCCACAAGAATATGAAGATTCAAAGCATCCAGAATATGTTTGTAGGTTGCAGAAGGCCTTGTATGGGCTGACGCAAGCTCCTCGTGCATGGCATGCAAGGATTGTTGATTACTTAACCACCATTGGGTTTTCTATGTGTGATGCAGATCATTCACTATATGCAAGGAAGGGTGATGATGGCATCACAATTGTGGCTATTTATGTTGATGACTTGATTGTAGGTGGTGATAATGAAGAAAGCATTAAAGAGGTAAAGCAACTTCTTATGCAAGAATTTGACATGAAAGATCTTGGTGTGTTGTGCTACTTCTTGGGCATTGAGTCTATACATACAAAAATAGGTGTATGGATGTCGCAAAGGCAATATGCCTTGAATATTGTGAAAAAGTATGGTATGATTGATTGTAAGCCAATTTATATGCCATTAGATCAGAATTTGAAGTTGGATACTACATCAGGTGAAGCATTGGAAAATGCTACTATGTACAGGAAAATTGTGGGAAGTCTTATATATCTCACAATCACAAGGCTATATAAGCTATACTGTTGGACTTGAAAGTCAATTTATGCAGGTTCCTAAGAAGCCCCATTTGGATGCTTTGAGGCAGACTCTACGTTATGTGAGTGCTACTTTGGATTATGCACTGTTTTATGAAGCTGGTGTAGATTTGCAGGTTCATGGATACACTGATGCAGATTGGGCTGGTAGTATTCTAGATAGAAGATCTACTAGTGGCTTTCTATTCTCACTTGGAGCTGCAACTATTACATGGAGCAATAAGAAGAACCCACTATTGCTTTGTCAAGTATAGAGGCGGAGTATAGAGCTACTGCAATGGTAGCATGTGAGGCAACATGGCTAGAGATGCTATTTGTAGATTTAGGTGTGGAAGTGCAAAAGCCTATCACCATCTATTGTGATAATCATAGCAGCATACAGCTAGCACGGAACCCTATTTTTCATGCTAGAACAAAACATATCAAGGTACATTATCACTTCATCAGAGAGAAGGTATTGGCAAGTGATATTGATCTTGTTTATGTGAGAACAAATTAGCAAGTTGTTGATATTTTCACTAAAGCACTTGGAGCAAAAAAGTTGAAGAAGTTTTGGAAAATGCTTGGATTAGAGGACATGGCATTGAGCTTGAGGGGAGCATTGAGATATCAAGCTCAACATGTGATGATCCAAGATGACATGTATCACTTTTTCATTTCTCTGACATGTATAGTGGTCATGCTAGTATATGTCAGGGACACTTCATTGAGCTTTATTAGATTTATCTACCGAGAGTGATATCACATTTTTTTCTTGCCAGCTCACTCATTCATGGACATTAGGTTTTTCCTTATGTACTGGTCTTTATATATTGTAGTAGTTGTATTCTTGTTTTTAGGTCATTCTTGTACATTCCTTTTTATGTAATAGAAGAAGAAGATCATTCTTCCTTGCCTCAATCTGAGTGTGTGCTTCTCTTTGATTGTGAGAATGTGTGTTTGCTCTCTTCCTTATCTCCTTCCTCGTGATAGGGCGCACCTCCGTGTCAACATTTCCCTGATGCCAAAGACCATTATACAAGGGATTGTCCCTGCAACTGACCTGCTCTATGATTGTGACCTCTCCACAAGAAGAAGGTATGGCTTCACAATCTTTTGTTGTTTCATCCTATGCAGCACCTATGATGATTAGAGCTAGGCAAGCAAAAGCAACTTTTTTAGAAGAACAACAGAGAACCGAGGAGAAAGAAGATGGTAAGAAGGCTGATCTGAGCAAGCACAAGGCCATTGAAGAAGCTTATGAGAGGGTGAGTAATTCATTGAAAGACCAATCGACTCGCCCTCAGGACCATGCATAGGATGTTAGTATTGAAGAAATTTTGAAGGAAAATCATCATAAGGTCAATTTATACCAAATCATTAGGATGGGTGTAAAGGTAAGAAGTGATTTACTTAAAGTTATACATTCTACCTACTTGAGCCCACCACTAAGTGTAGATGGGTACATGGTGGACTTTCTCTTTGCTCCACTCTAGCATACTACCACAGTTCAAGGTTGATTGTTTCCATAAAGAGAGAGATTTTGATAGGAGTCATTGTGGATGGTGCGCATGGTATCAATTTGATGTCTGACTTCACCATGAAGAAATTGAAACTTGACTTGACAAAAGCAGCACCATTCACAGTGACATTGGTAGACCAACGCTGGGTCATGCCATTGGGAATCATTGAAAAGCTACTTATGATAGTTCAAGCCTGCCAATTTTTTTTTGGATTTGGTTGTTATTGCATTACCCTACCAAACCTCTTTTTCCCTGTTCCTAGGAAGACCATGGTTGAGCCAAGACAAGGCATTACAAGATTGGGGAGAAATATGCTTTGGATCTCTGCAAAGACTAACAACCAATTTTAGATGCATTTGGAGGAAGAGTGTGACACTGCTAAAGCAATTGGGTACAAGATGGATACTGAGGTAATTCCTTCCTTGCCACATGAAGAAGATAATCTTCTTAATTGGATGATGGGAATTCCAAAGTGTTGCACAGTGGATATAAGTGAAATAAATGAATAATTGGATCAAAATGAACCATCTCTAGCCTCTACACATAGAAGTGAATTTTTTGCAAAAGAAGCACAAGTAGATCCAACCGAGGTAAAAATATTTAATTTACACTCATTCAATGAGGAAGAAGGTGAAATTGGATGATTACAAGAGAACAATGCAGAAGATCAAAAAGGCCAACTTGTGGCCTGGTTTGGGTACCTCCTTCAAGGTGGCCCAATTGTGCGACACCTCCCAAGTAGCCAAGGTGGCAAAATTGGGCGCCTAAATTTTGATGAGCCTATTCAAACTAAGCAACTAACTTTTGGTGGGTGTCATGAAACCAGCTGCCTTATTTGGGATTATTCACCTAAAAAATGGGTGACTAAATCTTGTTGGACCACCACAAAGTGGGCACTTACTTGATACTGGGAAAGTGGGTAAGATGTCATCTTTTGTCCAAAATGCTCAAATTGGGCCCATTTTTCATATGGGTTGACTCCTTCTATAAAGCAAGTCAAACATGTATCTTTTCTGTAGACACCTCCCAAGAGGAAGCCACCTCCATTTGGAAAACTTGACCAAAGTGGCCTAATTTTGTCACAATACACAACCACAGTTTTATGCCAAAAAGAACTAGGCAATGAGGCCAAATTCAACAGTTTTATGGATGCACGTCTAGAAGGTGTGGAACCTCAGCAAGCATCTCCATAAGCTAATTTTGACTTTGGGAGCAGAGATGGCCTCCCATTTCGAGATATTCAAGATGCATGGACTAAGGAACATATTGTCGAGCACAAGCTCAATGGCACCCCGACACACAATATTGATGATTTCTCAAGTAAGGTTGCTGCAAAAATACTTGTTTGCAAAGTGAACTTTGGAGATGAAAAAAACCCATGAATAGTCCACCTAGCCACATGGTTGTGGCACTAGCCATTTTTACTACAAAAGGTAAATTCTCTCCTTTATACCTATAAAAGTGACTTTGCTTCATCCTACAAAGATCTATCATGTATTCCAGAAGATCTTGGACTACATCAAATTCCCTTAGTAGAGGAAGCTTCACCTGTAAGAGGAAAACTATACTGACTCAATCTAAAATCTGTAGAGGTAGTGAGGGTAGAAATTACTAAATTAGAACAATAGATCGATACAAAGTTACATCCTCTAATGTTTCTCCATCAATGGGATTTGAAATAGGCTTGCAATGTAGCATCCCAAACCTCTCAAGTAGGTCTAGAATATAGTTCCTTTGTATGATCATAATACCTTCTTTTTTGTATACAACTTCAATGCCAAGAAAATACATAAGATCCTTGAGATCAGAGATCCTAAACTCCTTTCCAAGCTTTGCCTTGATCTCCTCAATGCCCTTTGTATCATTATTGTTTGATAAGTATTTTTGTTCATGTTTTTTAGATATAGTCAATTTTTTGCATCAAGGCATTTAGTCACTCGTCATGGCTAAAAGCAATGATGTATTCTTGATGTTGGTTGTTGAGGATAAGTTGGATAGTACTAATTACCCATTGTGGGCATATATGATGCAGCATGTGTTGGTCGCAAAAGGGTTGTGGAATATTGTCTAGGGTATTGAAAAAGATCTTACTACACCTAGGAATATAGTTATGAAAGGTGATATAGATGGCATTGAACATGATGATCTTCAATTTCCTTGTCATGTTGGGACTCCTACTATAGCTACTACAGAGCAACTTCATTGGGACGATAGAGATGCATAGGCACATGCATTGATAGCCTTGACTATGGAATGTGCCATTATCCCTCATATTCGAGACAAAAAGATGCTTGGGATACTCGTACAACATTATACCAAGAAAGAAATGAGGTGGTTATGCTTGTTGATATATTAAGTTAGTGATGTGTGTGAACACACTAGGACCACCAGGGCACTTTTTCCCTCTTTAGGAGGTTTTTTTCCCCCGGCTTGTATATACACCTATTGCCCTGATGGGATACTTATCTTTGTACATTCTAGTGGTAATACATTCTAGTGGTAATACATTCAATATTGTGTGTTGAGCTCCAAGCTTCTTCTTCTTCCTTGTGCTGTCCGCAGACGTTTAACTTCAACAATTGGTATCAGAGCAGGTCGTCGCTTCATCTCAAACGTGCTATTATTCCTCACATTCGCTCTTGCAGAACAGCTAAGGATGCTTGGGATACACTTACCACATTGTACCAAGCTAGGAATAAGGCTTTTGTTGCTTACCTCCAAAAATAGTTGGAGAGTGAGCACATGAATGAAGGTGATTCTATGGACAATTTTCTAACAAAGATCAAAGACTTGAAGGAACAGTTGATTTCTCTTGATGAGGTTATACCGATAGCTCACTTGTGCAGACCGTTCTGAATGGTCTTCCTCATTCATATCAGAGTTTTGCTTCTACTCTTTGGTTGATGATGAAAGGCAATCCAAATGCCTTGTCATTTGAGGAGTTAGTCTCTGTTTTGTTGCAGGAAGATTAGTACCGGTAGAACAGGTCCATTATGCATGTTGCAGATCAAGCTTTCATGGATAGTCAGAAGGGCAAAGGAAAATGGAGCTTTTCAATTAGTAAGCAGATATCTGTTAATTCTGCACAATCGAAGAGGGAAGACAAAGATGAAAAGAAATCAGAAAAGCAAAAATTGTTTTGCAAGTATTGTAAAGGAAATGATCATGTCATAAAGAATTGTCCAAAACTGGCTCCTAAAGAGGCAAAGAAGAAAGAGGCTGGAATGGTTGTTGCAGAGGCCTCTACACCAAAAATAGAGTCTGCTAATCTTGTGCACGAAGAAGAATGGGCGTTTACTACTGTTTGCAGTTTTGACCCATCTTCTCATGAGCAGTACATGTCTGTAGTAGACTCAGATGTTTGGTACTTTGACAGTGGGGCGACCAAACATATTACCTCGCAGCACAGTTTCTTCTCTTCACTCGAGCCTGCCCCTATAGGGAATATTGTTACATGCACTAACAACTCCACTTATCTTGTTATGGGAGTTGGTAAGATAATTTTGACTATTGTTGATGGTAGTTCTTTCACTTTGTCAGATGCTTTGTTTGTGCCAGGGATCAAGAAAAATTTGTTATCAATTTCTGCATTAGCCAAGATTGGCTTGGTTCTGAAATTTGTTGATGACAGATGTACAGTTCATGATATGTCAAATGGCGACGTGATTATTGCTTCTGGCATTTCATGTCATGGGTTGTATAACCTCATAGACTATGAAAGATATGTACATTATTCAGCATGTGCAGTACATGATTCTCAGGCTATGCTAGATGCAAAGCTTTGGCATGCACGCTTTGGTCATCTGAATTTTGCTAGTTTGCTACGCCTGTAGAAATTTGAAATGGTGTCCTCTTTGCCCAAACTTGAGGCACCTAGAAAACATGTTTGTGAAGGCTGTATTTTGGGAAAAATGCAGCGTTCCTCCTTTCCAAAAGATGTTTCAGTTCACACTACTCAAAAATTGTAGCTTGTACATAGTGATGTATGTGGTCCTATGCAGACACCTTCTTTTGGAAATTATCTTTACTTCGTGACTTTCATTGATGATTTTTCCAGGCATGCATGGGTATATCCTCTCAAAGCAAAGTCCGAAGTATTCATGTACTTCAAACAGTTTTTGGTTTTGATTGAAAATTTGTCAGCATGTAAAATAGGCACCCTCCGTTTTGAACGAGGGGGGGGGGGGATATATGTCTTCTAATGTTAATGCATTTATGGCTAAACGTGGGATAAAACACCAGTGTACAGTGCCGTATACACCTCAATAGAATGGAGTTGCTGAACGAAAGAAGATGTCACTCATGGAGATGGCAATGTGTATGGTCAAGAGTCAAGCTTTACCACATAGTTTCTGGCTTGAGGTTGTCATGTGTGCAGCATATGTACTTAACAGGTGTCCCACTAAAGCATTGCAGTCTATCACTCCATATGAGGCTTGGCATGATTGCAAGCCATTTGTTGCTCATCTGCATGTTTTTGGTTGTTTGGCATATGCATTAGTGCCTGAACGAGATCGCAAAAAATTGGATGATAAAGCAGTAAAATGTATTTTTGTTGGGCACAATTTGAAAGTAAAGGCTATTGTCTATATCATCCACAGACTAAACGCATTCTAGTTAGACGTGATGGTGTTTTTATGGAAGATGTTATTCAGCCATTGCTTTCATGTACTAAGGAGACATTTGTTAGCTCCAAAGACATGTATGATACTTTGCTGCCTCTTTTTACAAGTGGATAGTCTAGTGCTGGTCCTAATGAGGCAACTTCTCAGCCTTTGTAGGTTTCATGTGATGATGCAGATCATCCCATTTTTTATGCAGGTTTACATGATGCATGTTGGAGATGCATTTGATGTTGTTCTCTATCAGCAGACTATTGGATGCTTGATTTACTTATGCGTTACTCGGCCAGATATTCAGTTTGTTGTCTCACAGATGAGCAGGTTTATGCATTGCCCAAGAGTCAAGCATTGGCAGGCAGTTAAGCGCATCTTTCACTACTTGAGTGGTACTCGGCTACTTGGGTTGTTTTATCCCAAGTGGGGATCACTACCGCCAGATTTGCATGCTTTTTCTAACTCTGATTGGGTTGGTTGCTATGACACTTGTGTGTCCACTAGTGGCTTTTGCGTCATGCTTGGTAGCTCATGTATATTTTGGTTGAGCAAGAAGTAGCCCACTATGGCTACTTCGAGTTGTGAGGCTGAGTATAGGGCAACATTCACAGCGACTGTTGAGTGTGTGTGGCTCAGACGCCTTATGGCTGATTTGGGTGTTGATCAGTCACTAAGCACATTGAGGTGCATTATCATTATGTCAAGGAGAGGTTCTCTGCTGGGGAGATCAGCT
The DNA here is from genome assembly GCA_020310875.1 of Ceratopteris richardii. Taxonomy (NCBI): domain Eukaryota; kingdom Viridiplantae; phylum Streptophyta; class Polypodiopsida; order Polypodiales; family Pteridaceae; genus Ceratopteris; species Ceratopteris richardii. The sequence continues at coordinate 79,861,180 of CM035424.1, read as the reverse complement.
TGTCATATGTGCCGACGCAGGAGAACATTGCATGCCTTTTCACAAAGGCTGTGCCTAGGGAGAAATTTGAAGCTTTTTGCAAATCTTTGGGCTTACTTCCTTTTGTGGAGTGATTTCCACATAGCTTGGCACCTCCTTATACATGAGTGCCAACTCCTTGTTCAGTGCATCACTCCTAGAGGGCATTTGTTGATATATTTAGGTAGTGATGTGTGTGAACACACTAGGATCGTTGGGGCACTTTTTCCCTCTTTAGGAGGGCCCCCCTCCCCTTTTATATACGCCTATTGCCCTAACGAGATACTTATCTTTGTACATTCTAGTGGTAATACATTCAATATTGTGTGTTGAGCTCCAAGATTCTTCTTCTTCCTTGTGCTGTTTGCGTGCTTCCATTGACGTCTAACTCCAACATTGCTTACCTCTAAGCATATGAATGAAGGAGATTCAATCAAAGATTCAAAGGAGAAATTGACTTATATTGATGAAATATTGTCAGATAGTTCACTTGTGCAAATTGGTCTTAATGGTTTTCCAAATTCATATCAGAGTTTTGCAAAGATAAGTAACCCATTAGGGTTATATACATATACAAGCCGGGGGAAAAGAACATCTTAAAGAGGGAAAAGAGTGCCCTGACGGTCCTAAGTGTGTTCATACACATCAATACCAAAATATATAAAAAATCCCCCCTATAAGTGATGCAATGAACAAGGAGTTGGCACTCATGTATAAGGAAGTGCCAAGCTATGTGCAAAAAGATCAATCCACAAAAGGAAGTAAGCCCAAAGCTTTGCAGAAAGCTTCAAACTTCTCTCGATGCAGAGCCTTTGTGAAAGATTTGTAATGTTATCTTGTGTGAGCATGTATGCCAAACTGATCTCTTCAATAGAGAATGTCTCCCTCACATAAAGATAATGCATCTCAATGTGCTTTGTGGGAGCATGGAACACAACATTCCTTGCAACTACCAGTGTGCTTTGACTGTCACTAAAGATGGCAGTGAAAGAATGCTGACCAACACCCAAATCATTTAAAAGGAATGTAATCCACACACACTCAATAATTGCCATGAAAACTCCCCTATACTCAGCCTCACAATGAGAGGTGGCCATAGTAGGCTTCTTCTTGCTCAACCAAGATATGCATGAGTTACCAAGCATGAAGCATAAACCATTGGTGGACACACCAGTGTCATAGCAACCAATGTGGAAATGTGGTATACTTTCTTTACTCTGATACCACTCCTTGTCGACGCGACGAAGGCTGAACCTTAGTAAGCCTGCGGAAATCGCCACGCCCAAGAAGAACTAAGCTAGAGTGATTCAGAACACTTCTGTAATCAACCAATAGCTTAGCGAAGTCTAGCACTCAACATATAATACTGCGCTCTAAATTCACTGGACGAAATTTCACCGAAACTTCACCGGACTGTCATTGGACTGACACCGTAATCATACCGGAATTGTGCCGGAATGAACTTCAATTCTGTTTATAATTACTTCAAGCGAACATACATGAAGTAAGGAAGTGACGCAAAAGCTTCCTTAACTTACTGAACTCTTTCTGAAGTTTAAGAAGAAACTCCACTAGTTCAGACGACCTTTTTCCGGTCAGACTTTGTACTATGTGTGGATATCTTTTCCACCAGAAAACTTAATCAACTAAAAGTAGAGATGTCTAGCTACAGAATGAGCTATCTCTCACACAAAACTTCGCATTACTCTGTGAGATCTACTTCGTTCTTCTACCGAAAAAAACACGTTTACAGTAAGAACTGTAACTGACCGAAAATGCGGTTACTGAGGAAACGTTAACTGTTAACTAACTTTAAAACATACTCTGTTTCTTCCGCATACATACAGTACACACAAACATCCACATGAACATGTGTTTTCTATTAGAGAAGATGTGTACAAGTGAGCTTGGCCTCTTCTTGCTCAAGCTACAGAAACTCTCCTATACTGAGTAGTTTCTTATTACCATCTTTCTCTCAGATGAATACCCGATATCTCAGGCTTCTGTTATTCATCTATACATACGCGATCTCTGGCGTCTTCTTCTACATACGCGATCTATGGCGTCTTCTGTCTATAATTCTGCGTCTCTGCGCATCTGCTATATTTCGTCTCTCTCTATCTCTATTCTCCTCTCTCTCTCTTTCTCTTCTATATGTGCTCTTATTTATACTGCACGCTCTTCTTAAGCACGTTCTTGTTCGCACTTCCCTTCTGTTATTCCTTTGCACGTTCTCTCTTTGTACAATTTGATTCGGCGTACCGTACTCTGATCCTGGGAGATTCTGTACTGTACATAACGGTCGTGGATTTGTCCTTCCACTAAGGCTTTTGATTTTCTCTGATTCTGCTTCCCTTTTTTTTTTCTTTCCTTTTTATGTCTGTTTGTCAAATTCGTGAGTGTTTCTTCAACAGCTCCCCCTCAATCACTAATTTGACATCTTCCGGTCTTTCATATATCTTTCTTTCTTTTATTCCTGCCATTTCTTTGAATCTGTTTGTCTTCGTTCCATCCAAACTCTTTGTCAGCATATCTGCAATCTGATCCTTTGTCGGAGTGTATGCAATTTCTAACTCCTTCTCCATTACCTTTTCCCTCAGGAAATGATATTGAATTTCTATGTGCTTTGTTCTTGCATGAAATACTGGGTTTGCTGCAAGATATAGAGAGCTCATATTATCTCCATGTATGATAGGTATACCTTGATCAATACCCATGCTTTTGAACAAGGTCTGCATCCATGTTATTTCTTTAGCTGCTTCTACAAGTCCTTTATACTCTGCTTCTATTGACGATAAAGCCACTGTGTGTTGCTTCTTCGAACACCAGCTTACCAGCTTATCTCCTAGGTATATCATATACCCGTGTGTTGATCTTCTGTCATCTTGACTTCCTGCCCAGTCTAAGTCACTGAATGCTTTCAGCTTTATGTCTGATGTAAAAGGATAATATAATCCTTCTTTTATAGTTCTTTTAATATATCTAAGAACTCTCTGTCCTGCAACCCAATGTTGATCTGTCGGACAATGCATAAACTGTGAGAGAACTCCCACTGCATAACTAAGATCCGGTCTTGTTAGCGTAGCATAAATTAAACTTCCTACTAATGACTGATATTTCTTCATATCTTTAAACTCTGCACCACTGTATCTGCTGAGTTTATGATTTACTTCAAGCGATGTTGAAGCTTCTCTGCAATTCTCCATATTAAACTTCTTCAGTAAGTTTAGGAGATACCTTTCTTGTGTCACATATACACCATGATTTGTGTATGTGATTTCCATTCCTAGAAAGTATGACAACTTTCCTAGGTCACTGATCTTGAACTCTCTTTCGAGTAGTTTCTTTACTTCTGTAATCCCTTCATCTGATGTTCCTGTGATTATTAAGTTGTCTACATAAATACAAATGTAGATCATACCTTCTTCTGTTCTCTTTATGAGTAGACTTGCATCTGCCTTCGAACTTTGGTATCCAAGTTCGTTTAGATATTTCACAAGTCTGTAATTCCAAGCTCTTGGAGCTTGCTTCAGTCCATAAAGTGCTTTTCTTAACCTGCAAACAAAGTTTGGGTATCTGGAACTTTCGAACCCTTCAGGTTGTTCCATGTACACTTCATCAGAAATGTATCCATTCAGAAATGCGTTCTTTATATCTAGCTGACTTAGCTTCCATCCTTTTGATGCAGCTACAGCGATTACTGTTCTTATGGTTGACATCCTTGCCACCGGACTAAACGTCTCATCGTAATCTATGCCATGCGTCTGGGCATAGCCTTTGACCACCAGCCTCGCTTTGTATCTGGCTATCTTTCCATCTGCAAATTTCTTTATTTTGAAAACCCATTTATTTCCGATTACTTTCTTACCATTTGGTTTCGGAACAAGTTCCCATGTCTTGTTCTCCTCCAGTGCGCTAATTTCTTCTTCCATTGCTTCTTTCCATTGCTTTTTGTCTTTAGCTTCATCATAGCTCTGTGGTTCTTCATCATCTTTGACCATATATGCATAGTCTTTCTGAGTTATGTATGACGTATCATACGAGTACCTTTCTGGTTGTCTTCTATTCCTATTTGACCTTCTTGGTTCAAACTCTTCATATGTATCTGAATGCACTTCTTCATCAAATCTCGAATCATCTTCATTTCTCATACCTGATCCGTTCCTAGACGTACTTGCCTGCATATGATTTTCATCTCTGTTTACCTGAACAATTGATTTCCCTTTCTCTCTTCTTTTTATTTCTTCTTCGAATTCTTCAGCCGTATGACTTTGATCTGCATACCAACTTTTCTGTTCATCAAATGTAACATCTCTGGACACAGTAAATTGTTTGGTTAGAGGATTCCATAACCTGTATCCCATCTGCTTTTCATCATATCCAACGAACACATATTTCTCTGCTTTCGGTTCAAGCTTATGTCTGAGTTGAGACGGTACATAAGCATACGCTACTGATCCAAACACTTTGCAGTGATCAAGTGTTGGCTTCTTTCCCCACCAAGCTTCATAAGGGGTCATTCCTTCCAATGTTGTACATGGTAATCTATTTACCAAGTATGTAGCTGTGTTTACAGCTTCAGCCCAAAGATAATTTGGACAATCCTTTTCGTTTAGCATAGCTAGTGCGAACTCGACTAGAACTCGGTTCCTTCTTTCTGCTACTCCATTTTGTTGTGGTGTATATCTGCAGGTTATTTCTCTTTTAATACCTGCATTCCAAAGATAGTCATTGAATTCTCGGGAGAAGTATTCTCCCCCTCCATCAGACCTCAGTCTTTTAAGTTTTCGTCCGGTAAGTCTTTCAGCATATGCATGAAAATGCCTGAAGGCTCCAAATACTTCTGATTTTTCTTTCAAAACATAAAGAGTTATCCACCTTGTTGCATCATCAATGAATAGAACATAGTACCTTGATCCGCTGATTGATCCTTCTTTCATTGGCCCCCATACATCTATATGAATAAGCTCGAGTACTTCATCATGTTTGAATCCTTTCTTCTGGAAAGGTAACCTGTGGGCTTTTCCCAACTGGCATGCTTCACACTTGTGAATCATATGTTGATTCTGTATATTCGATAATCCCAATACTGACTGATTCGTTACCATAGCTTTAATTCCTTTTTCATTGAAATGACCCAATCTCTTATGCCAGAGATCAAGTTCTGTAATTACCTTTTCTCCATGTGTGAGCAACGCTTGGCCAATGTTCCCTTGTACTCTTAAAGTAAAGAGTCTTCCTTCTTTCTTTCCAGAAACGATCTGATTGTATCCGTTCTCGGGATCTTCTACAAATACACCTTTATTTGTAAATCTGACCTGAAAACCTTTCTCAACTATCTGTCCCACGCTAATCAAGTTTTTCGGTATTGTTGGAACATACAAAACATTGGTTAGCAAATCTGCTCCACTCTTGCATTTCACTTTTCCAATTGAGTGTACGCTATGTCTCGTATTGTCACCTGTTTGAACAGTGTGACTAGAACTACCTTTTTCTAGTTCTGACATTAGTTCTATATTTCCTGACAAATGATTAGAGCATCCAGAATCAATGTAAAATACCTTTAGGTCTTCATTATCTGATGTGCTGATAGAGTTCATCATCAACGATGTATGACTTTCATTCTGCGTGTCGTTTGCGTAGTTGTTGTAGGTGGTGTTGTAGGATTGATTCTGTCCCCAACTTCTTACTCCACCTCTACCATAGCCTCCTCTTTGATTTTGTCTTCCTCTTTGATATCTTCCGCTTCTGCCTCTGCTATTACCGTTTTGATTTTGATTTGATCCTTGTTGATTGTGCCAGCAATCATGAGCCAAATGATTACTGAGTCCACAGATCTAGCAAGCCTTCTTGTTGGTATTCTGGTTACTTCTTCCTCTTTCAAAACCTCTTGCTCTTCCTCTGCCAGTTCCTTTACCTCTTGCGTAATAGGCCTGAGAGCTTGACTCTTCTTCATCTTTTGACTTACCTTTGTCTTTCTTTTTGTTCTTCATGTACATTGCAGAGCTTTGTCCTTTATCTGCATCTCCTTTCAGGTCTTGCTCATATGTGAGCATCAAACCAAGCAACTGATTTAAATCTGGCACAAAATGATTTAAAGAAAGTTCAGTTGATAGTACAAAAGGTTTCCATCTTTCATCTCCTCTCAAACCTGTGAGCACTTGCGCTATCAATCTATGATCTTCAACTTCTTCATTTATGGATCCAAGACTATCTGCTAGATCCTTCATTTTAGTGACATAGTCACTTATGCTTTGACTCGACTTCTTTCTGAATGTCGTAAACTCGGACCATAAACTAGCCTTCTTGGCTTTCGTAGTATTTTGGAAATGATCTTCCAATGCACTCCATATGTCCTCTGCTTTCTCTAGACCTCTAATATGTGGTAGTAGATGGTCTGTTACGGTATTATAGATGTAAGCTCTTGCCGTTGCATCTTTCTTCTGCCACAACTTCAAGGCTTCTAATTCTTCTTTTTCCGGTTGACTATCATCTTCGAAAGTCGGCTTCTTTTCTTCTCCGGTCACGTACATCATTAAGTCCTTACTCATAAGTAAGGCTTCCATGCGCATTACCCATGCTGGATAATTATCTCTGTCCAACTTATCAATAGTAACGTGGTCTGCCATGATCTTCTTGTTTCTGTTACTTCCGGTGAGCTTTTGAGAATCTTTCTGTTCTTCAGAATTCTTTCTCGTTCTGGTTCTACCAGATTGTTTCCAATGATGGTGAATATTCTGGGCTCTGATTAGATATGCCTAGCTCTGGCTCTGATACCACTGTTGCGGAAATGTGGTATACTTTCTTTACTCTGATACCACTCCTTGTCGACGCGACGAAGGCTGAACCTTAGTAAGCCTGCGGAAATCGCCACGCCCAAGAAGAACTAAGCTAGAGTGATTCAGAACACTTCTGTAATCAACCAATAGCTTAGCGAAGTCTAGCGCTCAACATATAAGACTGCGCTCTAAATTCACTGGACGAAATTTCACCGAAACTTCACCGGACTGTCACTGGACTGACACCGTAATCATACCGGAATTGTGCCGGAATGAACTTCAATTCTCTTTATAATTACTTCAAGCGAACATACATGAAGTAAGGAAGTGACGCAAAAGCTTCCTTAACTTACTGAACTCTTTCTGAAGTTTAAGAAGAAACTCCACTAGTTCAGACGACCTTTTTCCGGTCAGACTTTGTACTATGTGTGGATATCTTTTCCACCAGAAAACTTAATCAACTAAAAGTAGAGATGTCTAGCTACAGAATGAGCTATCTCTCACACAAAACTTCGCATTACTCTGTGAGATCTACTTCGTTCTTCTACCGGAAAAAACACGTTTACAGTAAGAACTGTAACTGACCGAAAATGCGGTTACTGAGGAAACGTTAACTGTTAACTAACTTTAAAACATACTCTGTTTCTTCCGCATACAAACAGTACACACAAACATCCACATGAACATGTGTTTTCTATTAGAGAAGATGTGTACAAGTGAGCTTGGCCTCTTCTTGCTCAAGCTACAGAAACTCTCCTATACTGAGTAGTTTCTTATTACCATCTTTCTCTTAGATGAATACCCGATATCTCAGGCTTCTGTTATTCATCTATACATACGCGATCTCTGGCGTCTTCTTCTACATACGCGATCTATGGCATCTTCTGTCTATAATTCTGCGTCTCTGCGCATCTGCTATATTTCGTCTCTCTCTATCTCTATTCTCCTCTCTCTCTCTTTCTCTTCTATATGTGCTCTTATTTATACTGCACGCTCTTCTTAAGCACGTTCTTGTTCGCACTTCCCTTCTGTTATTCCTTTGCACGTTCTCTCTTTGTACAATTTGATTCGGCGTACCGTACTCTGATCCTGGGAGATTCTGTACTGTACATAACGGTCGTGGATTTGTCCTTCCACTAAGGCTTTTGATTTTCTCTGATTCTGCTTCCCTTTTTTTTTTCTTTCCTTTTTATGTCTGTTTGTCAAATTCGTGAGTGTTTCTTCAACACGAGTGTCATAGCAACCAACCCATTCTGAGTCAGAAAAAATCATGTAAATTTGGTGGTAATGATCCACCTCAGGATAAAACAATGCAAGTAGCAGAGTACCACTCAAGTAGCAAAAGATGCGCTCAACCATGTGGCAATGCATAAACCTACTCATCTGAGATACAACAAATCTGCATTATGCATAGGTAAATCAACCATCCAAAAGCTTGGTGATAGAGAATAGCATCAAATGTATCACCAACATCATGAAGACTCAATCATAAACCTGCCTTCATAGAATAGGTTTGCAGTCTTCAAGTCCAAAATGCTACAATAATGTGTCAAAATATTTTGTTTGACACAAAGCTATTCCTCCATCAACTTGCATGAATTGAGCCCAAATGATGATCCAAATGCCCAAGATCAGACATCTCAAGAGAGGCATGCAAATCAGCCTTAAAATAAGAAATATGCTTCTTATTAAGACCAATGAGCAACATGTCATCAACATAGAGAACAAGGATCAGAAGCACATCATTTGCACTCTTAACAAATAAGGTGCCCTCAGTTGGATTGTTCTCAAAACCATGTGCAATTGAGTAGGTGTGTATCTTTTCATACCAAGCATGTTGTGCTTACTTCAAAACATATAATTCCTTTTTCAACGTGCACACTTTGTTTTCATGCCCTTTCTACACAAAACTTGAAAGAAGTTGGAGAAGCTTGTAGGAGGTTAAAAAGTGAGTTGTGAAGCGACGAAGTTTGGTCCAGTCAACCGGCAGAAGACAAGCCCTTTAGCTTATGGAGACTCAAATAGACCTTATAGACATGCGATAAGTGCAAAAAGAAATGCACTATGTACTTTGGAGCATCAAGGAGAAAGAGTTGATACAAAACAGATAGACTTGCACATCGATATTACCACCGCCATCTTTACTGACAATCAGAGCACATTGGCACTATCATTCATCAGGGGGAGAGTCTCTACTCGAGAGATCAATTTGGCTTATGTGCCCACATAGGATAATGTTGCAAACCTTTTAACAAAGGCTTTGCCTAGGGAGAACTTTTAAGCTTTTCACACATCTTTGGGCTTACTTTCTTTTGTGGATTGATTTCATTCCACATAGCTTGGAACTTCCTTATACATGAGTGTGAATTGCTTCTCAATGCATCACTACTTGGGGGATTTGTTGATATATTTTGATAGTGATGTGTGTGAACACACTTAGGACCACCATAGACACTTTTTCCCCTCTTTAGGAGGTTTTGCCCCTAGTTTGTAGATACTCCTATAACCCCAACAGTTCATGTATCTTTGTACATTTACTTGGTAATACAATTAGTATTATGTTGTTCTCCAAGCTTCTTCTTCTTCCTTGTGCTATTCATGTGCTTTCACAATCCTCAAACTCCAAAATTATCCTCCTCCCTCAACTTTGATGAATTAAAAAACACTAGTATTCGTGACCATCAACTAGGAAGATTGAGCAAGGTTTAAAATATTTCTCTTTGGCAATGGTGCCAAAAAATGTTTATTCATTCAGATTTTTCCTCTCTTATAGTCATATCATAAAATACCAAAAACCCATAAACACTAGATTGTAAATATGGGAAGTATAGAGAAATCTTATCCCCTTTCTAATCAATGATCCTCAAGAAACCACATCACAAAGACCTGCATATCTATTAATGCACTGAATCCAAGAAGAAACTTGGAAAGTCAAATCTTCTTTATATGGAATAGATTCTAACATCAATTTCGGATCTAACTATCTATCATAGCTTGACAAGGAAATCATGATTTCTAAAACTTCAAACACTTAAGAGAAGACAACTTCTATCCACCAAAATTGATTTCACTTTTGCTTAATGAGATCTTATCCTTTATCCAATTCATGGATGAAGGCCACATAGGAAATTTAAGACCTTACTTTTCATGAATCTTCCTTTTGTTTATGCGATTTAAATTACATATGGCTAACTTCATTCCTAACAAGTTTTTTTATGATGTGTGAATAAATTCCCTAGATTTTTATTAGATTTATGTTGTTTTCAAGTGACACATGTCAGATTTTCATAGCTTGATTGGAATACCTCTACGCTCTTAGAATATAATAAAAATTTCTAGTATTACATCCCTTTAATGGGATCATGAATCATGCACATTTGCATGCTCTGAGCAATCCTTCATGTGAAAACCATTCTAAGAAGCAAGACCTAAAACATACAAATGGCTTTTAAATACCATGCCTTTAAGCATAATGTGACCATCGAACAAATGCTTTGCAAAAACATTCCATACATCCAAAAACATTCATATGGATGCAAAGACATCTTGAGAACACACAATGCATAGGCAAAGATAAGAATTACATCCTTGAGATGGCTCTAAAGCCACTACAATGATGCTCACAAATTATTGCGCTTTTCTTTGACAACCTAAAATCAATGTTTGAAATGTCCCTATGAAGTTTCAAAAAGTGCTAGAAATGAAGAAGCTCACAATAAAGCATGAAAAACCACAATTTCTATACAACTTAACCATTTTATGAAAACAATAGCACATTAGAATAGACTAGTAGACAAAGTTGAGAGAAAAACATAGACAAGGATAGATGCAGATTGAGAGATAGAGCACTCAAACTCCCAAAATGCTGAGAGTAATGCAGCTACAATGATGGTGTTGTCCACCACTATGCTCCCAATGTGGAGCTTAGATGGAGATCTAAACAGACTCTAAATGAAGGGCTTACTGGTCCACAATGCTATGTAAAACTCAACATGGGCCATGCTTATATAGTATATACAAGAGGAGTGGATATAGATAAACCTACTTGGGAGATACAAAATAGTTGGCAAAATATACAATTTGAGAATATCTCCATGACTAGAAGTCCTACCATCTTGGACCTACAATCTAGGTGGATAGGCCCCTTGGACCTCATAGAAGGGGGCAAGCCCTCCTCTTCACTCCCCCCATTAAGGTTATATGGGAAAATTGCATGGCACCACAAGGCCTTTATTTTATCCTTGAATAGCAACCCAATGGCCCAAAAGTTAATGCCCTACCTAACTAAATGGATAGGCTCACAAAAATCATCTATTACCATCAATGGTCACACATAGACCTCATCTAACTTGGAAGTTAGGGTTCCACAAATGTCTTGGCTCTCACAATGGCTTCTCATCATAATAGGGGCCTAACAACTTAGAACACCATGGATCATTTGCTATCACTTGAGGGTGGACTATTGAGTATATCTAACACCCTCCCTCGATGTCCACCCTATGGTGAACTATCTCCTTGGTCCAACGCCAAGCTTTGGAAAGCGTTGATGAATTTTCTCTCTCCCAAGAGCCTTGGTGAAGATGTCTACCCCATTTTCTTCAGTTGGACAATAGCTTATCTCCACGACCCCATCCTCGATCAACTCATGCACATAGTGATACTGAATTTCCATGTGCTTGGTACATGCATGGAAAACAGGATCCTTGGTGATAGCCATGCAACTTTGGTTGTCACACTTCAACCTTGTAGCATCCTATCCTTGTATTCCCATGTGCCATTGGATCCTCCTCAACCATACTACTTCACATGTTGAAACACATGCTGCTTTGTACTCAACTTTAGTGGAAGATAATGCTACACTCGGTTGCTTTTTACTAATCCAAGAGAAAATCCCTTATCCTAAAGAAAAGCAATATCCAGAAATGGATTTTTTGGTATCAATATCTCTTGCCCAATCTGAAACACAATATCCAACTAGAAACAATCCATCTTCATAAAGAATAGTAATCTTGCATACTTTTGTTGAGAGATGAAAATCTTCCTTGGTTTCAACCAAACTTCAAGGCCTAAACAATAACACATTAAGCCCAAGTATGTCATTTCAAATTCTGAACTCAAGGCATATTTTGTTTGTTGAAGAAGAGCATCATCATTTCCTCTGATCACAAAATCATCTACATAGAGTACAAGCACAATTGTCTTCCCTCCTCTCTTTAGAACATACAAGCTACCATCAAAAGCACATCTTTTGAAACCTTGATCTAAGAGATACTTATCTATTTGTAGATACCATGCTCTAGGGGCTTGTTTCAGCCTATATAATGCCGCCTTCAACTTACATACCTTTTTCTGTAAATGGGGAGCATCAGACACATAAACCTCCTCCTTGAGGTCTCTATTCAAGAACGTTGATTTGAGGACCATATGATAGACTGGCCATTGTTTATGTGCAACCACAACTATTACTACGCAGATAGTAGTCATCCTTGTAGTCAGGGCAAATGAGTCAAAAAATTCAATCCCTTCAAAGTGTGAGTAGCCATGTGCAACAAGTCTTGCTCTGTAGTTTTCTAAAGTACCATCAGCCTTGTACTATAGCTTCCAAACCCACTTGGTGCCAATGACTTTATGCCTAGGGGATCGATCCACTAGCTCCCAAGTTCCATTCCTCATGATATTGTTGTATTCTATTTGCATGGAAACCCTCCAATTCGGATCATAGAGTGCCTATTCCACATTGGTTGGTGCCTTTGCTTGTTCTTGAATGAGGTCAACCATCAAGGATACATTTACAATATGGGTGCTTGCCCTTCTCTGTTCATCTAATCTCTGCGATCATCTCGATCCATTTGCAACATGTTCTAGTGACTCTGGGATGTGGTTTGTAGATTCGTAGAGCTTCCTCATCCAACATGGTAATGGCTTTTTTGCTTGGGTGACAAGTTGGTGACTTTTAGACTCATCATATGAAGATGATGCTTCCTCCTCTTCTGTAGAAGGCATAGCTCTTGAGTTAGGTTCATAGTGGATTGCCCCTTCACCTGATGATAAAGTGGAAGCTCCCTTTTCCTTCTCCAATGCATGTGGCCACTCCTCTTTAAACATCACATTGCGACTCTCCATGATCTTTTGATCCGCAAGGTCATAAAGCTTATAAGCCTTCTTATCTTCATTGTACCCTAAGAAGATACATTTGATGGTTTTTGGTTGAAGCTTGTTTCTCTCCCTATCTAGAATATGTACATAACATTCACTTTCAAATACTTTTAAATGGGAAACAAAATGGATTTTTACCAGTGTAGGCTTCTTGTGGAGTCCTTCCATCAAGTGCCTTGGTGTAGCTTTGATCCAACATGTAGACAAGAGTGTTGATAACCTCTACCCATAATTGATTTGGCAAACCCTTTCCCTTTAATATGCACCTTGCCATCTCCAGATGGTCCAATTGCTACGTTCTCCAACACCACTCTGTTGAGGGCTATGAGCTACTGTGAGTTGATGCTTGATTCCTTTACTCTTGTAGAAATCTTCAAATTCTATTGATGTAAATTCACCACCACCATCTGTCCAGAATTTCTTCATCTTCTTCCTTGTTTCGATTTCAACAAGCTGAAGCTATTCTTTAAACTTACGAAAATCTTGAGCCTTATCACAAAAGAAGTACACCCACATCTTCCTACTATAATCATCGACAAGTAACTGAAGTAGGAAGATCTACACAAGACATATGTAGGCATTTTTTTGCACAAGTCAACATGCACTAACTCTAGAGAATAACTTGCATTATTCTTGCTTTCTTGTGGAAATGCATTTCTTTGTTCCTTGCCCATCATGCAAGCTTCACATGGTTCTTTCATTTCTGCAATCAATGGTAGGTGTGCAACCATACCCCTTCAATGCATCTCCTTTAGTACAGGGTATCCAACACGACTGAATCGCTCATGCCATAGCTTACTTTTACCCACACATTTAGTGGTTGTAAGAGCAGACCACTCATACATGTTCCTCCTCCTTATGCAAGTCCCAACAACACTGTTGTTACTATCCATAATCTTAGCTTCTATCTTACTGAGAGATACTACATGACCTTGATTAGTTATAGAAGTTACTGAAAGCAGATTTTGTTTGATTTATGGAACATACAACACATTTGATATATTTTTTATATCCCCATTAGAGCTAATGAAAGAAACCATAACTTTGCCCTCTGTAGGACATCTTGCATTGTTGCCTACCACTACTATGATGGGCTCCTTTAGAGGCTGTAAGGAACTGTAAAGGTCTTTTCTACTCATTATGTGATGAGAGGCACCTTGCCACCTTTTGAAGAGCCATTCTTCTCTTCTACCTTCTTGGTGTGGTAGTCTTGAATTCTATGGACTTTCTTCTTGTAGTGGAAACATTCTCCCTTAAACTTATTTTTGTCATTCTTATTTTTGTCTCCATCTTTTAAAGAGTCCACTTTGCTCCCTTTGGCATTTGCTGTGAATGTGGCATCTCCTTTGTTGTCGCCACTCATTTCCTTGAGCGGTAGCTCCTCCTCCATGAGAAAGGCATTGAATCCTTCCAAAATTAGAGGTTGAGGTCTGGCTTGGGTATTAAGAGAACTTACCAAACCATCAAACTTTGATGGACAGATTTGAAGACAACACCAAGCTAGCTCCTCATTTGACTTTTGTACACCTTCGCCCCCCATTTGGTCCTGTAGATTCTTTATGTGAGTGATAAAAACCATCTCTACACTCTCCCCATCAACAAACCTTTCTGCTGCTGTTGATTCTTCAAGTTCTAAATCCATATTTGATTACGAGTTTCATGTTGATTTCTCAGTATGTTCCATGCTTCACAAGCCTTGGTAGTATGTTGAATTAGAGTTAGAACACTATCAATAGTACTTGTAACTAGATTACAAAGTGCATCTATGTTTTTACATTTCCAAGCACATAGAAGATTGGCATCAACGACAATCATTTGACTAGGATTATTTGGATTAGGTGTTTCTTGGGGCTCATGATCGGTCCCAAGAACAGTCTTTAGAAGCTCATATGAATCAAGGATAGAAGTGATTTTGAACTTGCATAGGGTGTAATTCATACCATCAAGTTTACTTTCTGTGATTGGCATCATTGCTTCTCTTGCATGTTCTCCACCTACTTATGTTGATGAACCACCTTGATTCCCAATCAAAGATGATATTGATGTACCACTTGATATCTTCTCTCTTTTGTTGGTGAAACCTTTGCAACCACTTTTGTCATTGAAACCTTTGCAACCACTTTTGTCATTGAAACCTTTGCAACCTCTGCATTTTTGCTTTTGCACCACTCAAAGCCTCCCGAGTTGTGATACCATGTAAGAAAATAACAACACAACAGAATCTACTAGTAGAGAGGGTTGAGATAAAAACACAGACAAAGATAGATGCATACTAAGAGATAGAGAACTCAAATTCTCAAATTTCCAAGAGTAATGCAGCTACAATGATGGTGTTGTCCACTCATGCTCTCCCAATGTGGAGCTTAGATGGTAATCTAGACAGACTCTAGATGAAGGGCTTACTAGTGTGCAATGTTATGTAAAACATGGGCCATGCTTATATAGCTTTTACAAGGGGAGACGATATAGATAAACATAGTCGGGAGATACAAAATAGTCAGTGAAATAACAATCCGACAATATCTCCATGACTAGAAGTCCTACCATCTCGGCCTTATGGGCCAGGGGGATAGGCCCCTCAAACCCCACAAAAGGCGGCAAGCCCCTCTTTGCAATCCCCCCATTAACATTCTACGGGGAAACCATGAGACACCACAAGGCCTTTATTTTTGCCTTGAATGGCAACCCAATGGCATTTATGCCCTACCTAACGTAATGGCTAAGCTCAAAAAGATTATCTACTACCATCGATTATCACACATAGACCTCATCTAACTTGGAAGTTAGGGTTCCACAAATGTCTGGGCTCTCACAATGGCTTCTCCTCATAATGGATGTCTTACAACTTAGAGCACCATGGATCATTTGTGGTCACTTGAGGGTGGAGTATAGAGTACAACTAACACCTTAGCCACAAAGTTTGGTTGTTTTTGGCATGCCACCGATACAATACAAATAATTACAATCCTATAGTTAACTTTTATAATTTTTTAGAAATTATGTTGAAGTGAAATCACTTCTATTGGAAGTTGAACGGTAACCCATTTATCTTTGATTAGTATCCAAGGGTTGGTTATTGAAAAACTAAAAGCAAAAATTTGGATATTCATCCATTGATAGAGGTCTTACGATCATTCAAAAGTTTCTCTTATAACTTTGAAAGAAGTTATCATCCATGGGGTTTTAATTCCCAGGTTGAATAGATATGCCCATTGAAAGGTGGGCGGTTGATGGAGAAGAGAAATGTAGATATATTTTTGGGAGAGATATTTTTGGGAGAGATGGAGAAGAGGATTTTTTCTACTCTTCTCCATGCAAGGTCTCATGCTACATCATGAATACATGTAGATAGGCCATGAAGAAAGACAAATCACACCTTCTTTGCACTTCTTTGCTGCTTGTGTTGCCCCTTTGGTTGAGTAGCATAGGGATCCTCGTTTATGAAATAGGAAAGCGTCATCTTTTTCTTTGCCTAAGACTCTCCTTTCTCTTCCTTGCTTTCCTCTCGTAGTTCCTCCTTCTTCTTCCTTCTCTTATTCTCCTCCCTTTTCTTGCTTTATCTCCTCCTTTCTCTTCCGCTTTCTCCTTATTTTGTATATTATACTCCTCCCTTGTGGCTTAGAATCATGATTGCACAAATGAGTGACATGTTGGGCGAAAAAAAAAATCCAAATGGCACAATCATCATCTTGCAACCCGCAAAATAAAGCACTCTAAGATAGATTGGGTGTCAAAGAGGAAGAATGAGAGAGACAGAGAGGCTCTACTCCCTCCTTGAGATTTGCTATGTGGTGCACTACCTCTTGGTGGGGGGTGGTATGGCCTTTTCTTTTAAGCTCCTTTGCTATTTCTTGGGCACTACGTGCTCACAAGGGGGGATGGAGGCCATTACTCTACCCTCTCCTCCAAGGAATGAGCCTCGATGAGTTTACATGAGTTGCCTTATGCAAGAAGCACCTTTGATGCCATTATAATGTGAAAGCAAAACTCATGTAAGAGAGAACAACTCGTACACAAATGCATGATGATATGAGTACCAATCCAACCCACATTGCAACTAAGTACGAGGTCATTAGCCTCCAATAATATCTCCTATAAATAGCATGCTCATTTTATATTCAACATATCCCCAATACATGTGGCCTACCAGCCACTAGTGGCCCATGACCACTACTTTTAGTAACGAAATTTACATAACATAGTGCGAGATCAAATCCTTCAGCTATACCACAAAACTAAGAAACCCCCTTGAAGGAAACTCAAGATGGGATTACAAAATGAGTCATGATTGTCAGATGGCACTCGTTTCTCATAGCTTGATGACGCCTCCCGTCTATATGCAGTATCAAATTAACTTCAACATATGTGATTTTTAACTCATGCGGAGGAACACTACTTTCACTCTTATATATATATATATATATATATATATATATATATATATATATATATATATATATATATACACACACACACTCGTGATGCCTACGTAACATACATATTGTCTCGAATAGTGTCTCGACAACCATCGAGGGTGTGGCAAGCTTTACTCTAATAATAATATCATGTGGTATGAAGGCTTACTATTGTCATATATATATATATATATATATATATATATATATATATATATATATATATATATATATATATATATATATATACATACATACATGACAATAGTAAGCCTTCAGTACCACATGATATATATATATATATATATATATATATATATATATATATATATATATATCTCGATAAGCATACATATTGTCTCGATAGCATCGAGGGTGTAACAAGCTTTACTCTAATAATCTCATATGTACTGAAGGCTTACTATGAATGAGCCTGGAAATCATAAATAGTATATGTGGCCTCGCTACTAATCATGGTTCCCAAACCGATGATCCATACATCAATGAGCGTGTGACTATCATATCCACCCCTTTGTACAAAGACTCCTGAAAATGTGCTTGATGTCATTGTCTCTCCATAAGAGGTAATGCGATGTATCCATAGTCAAACTCCATAAGAGATAATGATGTGTATCCATAGTCAAATTGGGGTTCTTTGATCACTCAAAATGCGAAAGCCAAATTTTTACCATATTCATATGCATATATGCATACTCACATATATAGAGAATTACCATTCAATGAACTAACTATCCGGATAATGAATTGCACATGTGTGCAAAAGGAAATCACTTCCACGAGTGAGCTAAAGAGAGCCATGTAGTCCACAAGATCTCCTTCTATTTCCTTCATTGTCTTTTTCTCGTATGATGGTGGAGGTGGGTGTTGGTAGATTCTTTTCGTCGAGAAGGCTTGGGTTGTATTGCAAAAGCTTCTTTTGTCCTCCGGCTCATTGGGTTTGATTCAAGTATCCTTTTCTCTTGTATCTCTTTTTTTCCCCATTTTCTCGTTGATTTTTTTTTTGCTCTCCATGCTTATTTTGTAATGTACACATCTTTGCTTCACTTTGAATAAAATTAATAAGCTCTATAGTTTGCTCTCTTTGCACCTTATTATCTTGTGAGTGTTCGAATGGATCTATGTGTGCATAGGCTGTTTCCTACACCAAAAAAAAGGAACCCTCCCCCTCTTCAAACTTCCACAATTAATGTGTGCATAGGCTGTATCCTACACCAACAATAAGGAACCCTCCGCCTCTCCTACTTCGATCTATGTGAATGCACAAAATAGAGCCAGCGGTTGTGGCCTCAAGCCCTTGTGTCGTGGGGCTTGTCTGAAGATACTCAACCCACGGTCACCCACGCAAGATTTGCATAATTACGTCAGCATTCACGGGCAAAAAAACCTGTTGATGCAATCAAACATGAATGACGAGAGTAGAATTTGTAATCACTTATCCGGCGTTTCAGTGCCCCTCATTTCATTCACGATTCGCGCCCTGGGCAGAGGATTCGTCATGTCTTACGGCCGGGAAGGTAGTTCCGACTGCCGTGAGCTGCTTCACAGGCCTGGTATCGTATGAGTCACGCAGGTGAAGAAGAAGGCTGTTAGAAAGAAAAAGGTCAAAATGAGTGTTAAGCTCGGACAGTCTCAACAACACGTCTTGCTCATCTCAAGAGCTGACTGTATCGCACCTCATGAACGTTGCTTCGTCAGAATTAATCCCATCCGCAAGCATACATTGGGTTTGAGAAGAAGTCTTGTTTCGCATAGAAGTTCCTCTGCTCTTCGATCACGTTTTCAGGGTCGCACATTGCGGTTTAAGGGAACTCATTCATCTGCGTCTGAGAACAGACTTCTCCAGTCTATCACAGCTTCTTTGATTGATTGGAGTTCGGGACAACGCATCAAAGTGGTTGGGCTTGGCACTCGAGCCTCGAATGCAATCCAATTCTGTCATGAGTCCGAAATCCTGCGTTCAGCCGAGTTATGGTACTGAGATATGTTCAGAAGCATCATTCGCAGCTTGTTTGTTCTTATGTCTGCATTTTTCACACGCACACAGGCGCGCACACACACACACATACATACACAGAGAGAGAGAGAGAGAGAGAGAGAGAGAGAGAGAGAGAGAGAGAGAGAGAGAGAGAGAGAGAGAGAGAGAGAGAGAGAGAGAGAGAGAGAGAGAGAGAGAGAGAGAGAGAGAGAGAGAGTCATATTAACGTCTTTTGGAGGCCAAATTTGGCCTATGAGACAAAAACCATGTTCAAGTGTAGTAACCCTGTGTAGAAAATGAAATGAAATAAAAAGTATATCGCTACACAAAGCTATATAGGGCTGGAAAAGTATATCGCTGAAATGAAATAAAAAGTATATCGCTACACAAAGCTATATAGGGCTGGAAAAGGCTGGGGAAATGTGGCTCTGACTCTGAAGGTAGTGGCCACCTAATACATGGGGGATCCATAATGTGAGTGAGTAAAACACCCTAGATACTGGTGATGGGTGGAGGTGGGTGTAGTATGTGGTACATTGGTGGTGGTTTGAGTGCCTCCTGGAGGAAGACAACCCAGGGGGTGGTGGTACACCTATGCTCCATCATGTGGTCGTAGGCTTTCCTGACGCGTGAGATATCCTCCTGATATAGTCGTGGTCGACGATATCCGACCATGCGTGGTTGGTGTCGTGCTTTCTGTGCTTCTGCCCGGTGGAGCATGAGCCCTATAGATGGACCTCTTTGATGTAGCTCAGCTCGCTGAAAGAGCTGGGTAATGGTCTGCTGGGTACTCACCCGTGGTTGATGTGTGGGCTGTAGTGACCGCGCTCGCCTCTCGTATGCTTCTGTGAGGAAGCGTTCCAAGCGCCTCTTGTCTCCCATAGTCATGCACAACTGGAGTGACTCCTCTATCCGGAACTGTGCTCGTAGGTCTAAGTATGATGGGCATCTGATAACAAAATGCTCCTCACTCTCTACCTCTGTCTCGCATACTCGGCACCACCCCTCCTCACGAGGGGCTCCCCTTGGCCGACCCCTCTCAATCTCGAGCTGATGTGATGAAACCCGGAGCTTCCCAATGACGACTCGAAGGTGGTGGGGTAGGTATATCTCGGAATATCTATGAAGCCCTCATCCAATATATGTAGAAAATGCTCATGGTAATAGAGCATTTTTGGTGGCAATGTATCCTTAGGGCTCACTCATGCCCTCTGTATGTATGTATGCCATATCTCATGACGAATGACCCTATTCCTTTCTTGATGAGAGAGCGAGTCCCGTGTGTGTGCATACCATGAGGAGGTGTCACCTGCTAATGCCATATCAGATGATGCCTGGAAAGCACGATAAGCAATGTGCTCTGTATCCATGCTTCAAAGTTTGTGTAATAGGCATACTGTCTGGAATATTGCCTCAACTAGCATCGGTGGTGCAGAGAGCTCTGCTCTAATGATATCATGTGGTACTGAAGGCTTCCTGCGGATTAGTCTGGCAATCATGAGGATCTGTGGCCTCTCTAATGCTGTCCATACTGATGTAGCTAATCCAGACCCCCATATGGCTGCCCCATACATGAGCGCTGGTGTAACCAAAGTGTCGAAGAGCCACCCCTTTGTGCGGGGCTCTTGAAAATATGCCTTGTGGCACTGTCTCTCGATCAAAGCTAGTGCTGTGTACCCACGTGTGATGCGGTCACTGACTGCCTGAGACATAGAGAAGACCCCTGATGCTGCTGTAAATGTCACTCCCAAGTAAACATATGATCCAACCACCTCGATCGGTCCACCTGAAGCACTGAACAAACTATGTCTACGTACCTGTGCTGATGTATGAAAGATCATGACCTTGGTTTTACCAAGGTTCAGAGATAACCCTCCGTGTCTGCAAAGTCATGTAGGCCATGTAGATGATGTTGTAGCAGTGTTGCATCGCAATGCGTTGCGATGCGTTCGCAACGTTTGCAACGCAACATCGCAACGTTGCGACGTTCGCAACGCAACATCGCAACGTTGCGACGTTCGCAACACAACATCGCAACGTTGCGACGTTCGCAATGCGCTGCGAACAAAAACAAAAAAATTTTCCTCAAATGAGGCCGTTACACCGAAAAGGCCTCATTGAGGCATTTTCGTCCGGGCACCCGAGAGAGAATCGTGCAAGTTTGGATTGTGGAAGAGAGCAAAACAAAGACAAGAAGGTATTTTTATTACACACACACCCTCACACACCCCCCTATCTATTGCTTCCTATCCTCGCCAAGCTTTTAGCCTCTCCGGTCACCATGCCTAAAGCAAAACAAGCATGTTCGGAATATGTGACAAGCCAAGGAAAGATGGCTCCGGGGGTAGTGAGAGATGGACTTGCAAGCTTTGTGGCTATAGTGGAGCCGATAGGATCAAGGCACACCTTGCAAGATTTAGTGGCAAAGGAGTTGCACCTTGCAAAGAGCCAATGCCCGAAGCTATAAAGGGAGAGCTAATGGCATGGGTAGCTCAAAAAGCCCAAGGTAGAAGGAGTAGTGGAGCCCGCATGTGGCATGTGCATGTGCATGTGGCATGTGGCATGTGGCATGTGGCATGTGGCATGTGCATGTGCATGTGCATGTGCATGTGCATGTGCATGTGGCATGTGGCATGTGGCATGTGGCATGTGGCATGTGGCATGTGCATGTGCATGTGCATGTGCATGTGCATGTGCATGTGCATGTGCATGTGCATGTGCATGTGCATGTGCATGTTGCATGTGCATGTGCATGTGCATGTGCATTGTGCCATGTGCAATGTGCATGTGCATGTGCATGACACATGTGCATGCGCAGTGCGCAATGCGCCATGGGCATGTGCATGTGTATGTGCATGATACATGTCAAGATAAATTATAATTTATCAACTGATTAATGATTCATTGTGTTATATGTAAAGAGGTCGGTTCATTTATGACCATATCCGTCAATCTATCATGGACATTGGTGTAGAAAAGGTAGTCGAGGTGGTCACAAATAATGGAAGTAATTGTGTGGCTATGGGGAAGCTTCTAGTAGAAGAATTCCCCTCTATTGTGTGGACACCGTGTGCTTCCCATTGCATTGATTTGCCGATAGAGGATGTGGGGAAGATACCATGGATTTACACCATTTTTACCACTTGCATAAAAGTGGTCTCTTTGTTCACAAAGAGACCAAAATTGCTTGCTATATTTCTGTCTTAGAGTGATATTGATTTGGTGAAGCCCGCGAAGACCATATTTGTATACATGTGCATAGTCATGGAAAGATTATCAAGAGTGAGGCAAGCACTGATGCAGACAATTGTATCACCTGACTGGTTAGCTTGGGATGGACATACTAGTCCAAAGGCAGAGCTTGTACGACGCACATGTTTGGATGATAGTTTTTGGAGGGATGTTGAGGGATTAGTGCGGCCTTACAGCCTTTATATTCACTCATATGCATAGCAGATAGAGAGGGCTGCACACTTGGACTTGTTTATGAGTTCATGGATCGTGTTGGAGAGTCTATACAGAGATGTCCTTATTTGACATTGGAGAGGTAAGTTGAAACTTGGGTAACCATATTTTATTTTTTGTACGAGCATTCATGTTCAAGTCTTGACTCTTCAACATTCTTAAATCTTATTGTTTTCTAACTTGATTTATTTTTTATCCATAGGATAGAGGAAATAAAAGGAATATGGAGGAAGAGGTGGGATCCGTTCCATCGCCCTATACATGGGATGGCCAATCTACTACATCCTTTATGGAGATCTGCATCACAGTCATTGGATATGGAGCTTGTGAATGCTTGGAATGACTATGTAGATCGATTGTATGGACCTACGTGGGAAGTTTGAGCTTCAGCTCACCCAGTTTCAGAATAATGAAGGACTTTTTGGTAGAGATACGACATGCTTGAGAAGCATGCAGTTGATGCCTGTGACATGGTGGGAGAGATATGGTGTTGGTACACCTGAGCTAGTAAGTCATTCCAATTTCCTCTTGAGTCTTTAACTAATAAGTTATAATAGTCTCATGAGTCAATCCTCTTGAGTCTTTAATTTTTAATGAACTCTTTCTTTTTTATCTTGCAGAGAAAGTTAGCCATCCGCATACTTTCACAAGACTGTAGTGCCAGTCCATGTGAAAGGAATTGGAGTACATGGGCCCTCTTCCATACAAAGAAGAGGAATAGACTATCTACATTGCAGTTGGAGAGGCTTGTCTATTGCCACTACAACTTGCGTTTATTGGAGCGTGGTGGCCACTCATCATAGGTGCGGCAGGTGAACGTCGATTAGCTTGATATAGAGAGGGTCCATGATATACCTAGCATTCTGGCAGAGGACCTTGATCTATATGACATGCTCTATCAAGAGTTGACAGTGCCACAACATGATACGAGGGCATCTCGGACTCGTTCTAGTCATAGAGCACATAGTGTACCAGGTCCATCTACTAGTAGGATGGAGGCATCTACTAGTCGAGCACCACATGATGATGATGATGATAGTGATGATGATAATAGTGATGATGATGATGATGATAGTGATAGTTATTAGTGACTCAGAGGATTTTGAGGATTGATGACTGAACATGTGACATGTCATATGTATTATCATATTATGACTTATGATTTACTTGATATTGATTGATCATTGTATTATTGACAGTTTATTTTTTGACTACTTAGTGGTATCATGGATGATGGTATGATCATTGATGCATATGTATTATGGACATTGGATTCTGATATCACATATGAGTTATGACAGTCACCAGTGTCATAATTTTGAGAATTTTGAGATGAGGTTGACTTTTTGACATGTTTTTGTCATAATTCTTTGAAGTTTGTTTTACCAATGTTACTTGTAATTTATATATATATATATATATATATATATATATATATATATATATATATATATATATATATATATATATATATATATATATATATATATTAATGTATTTGTCTGATGTCATATGACATGCTTTGAAGTTTGATTCTTGAAACAATGAACAATGCAATTGCCTGGTGCCAAGCTCCAACATGAACATTGCTAAGTAGTAAGTACTAATTAGTTACTAGTAAGTTGCTTGAATGTGCATTGTGAATTTGAATTTTAGAATGAGTCATGATAATGATTATTTGTAAATTGTGCAATGTGACGCATGTGCAATGTGCATCTGTCATCACTGCATTGTGAACAGGGATTCGGGAATTCGGAATGAATCATAAATATTGAATACATATTACATAAATTAACATAATACATATTATATATGTATATACTATAATATACATCTAAGTTACTATATTTGCAAAAAAAAAGGAAAAAAAGAAGAAACGTTTTCGCAATGTCCAGGCCCAAACGTTGCGATGTTGCTAACGCGTTAGCATCACGTTGCCTTGGACGTTGCGAAAACGTTGCTAACAACGTTGTGCTGTAGACCTTTTGTAGACTCTGAAAACAGTACAATATCATCATCATATAAAAGAATATGGACAGTGGACCCGCGTACCTCAATTCCATCACCCCCCTACTGTTGTATGAAGTCCACTATCTCATCAATGTAGAGACCAAAGAGGGTGGGTGAAAGAGGGCATCCTTGCTTCACCCCGATAGTGCTAGCAAGTGGATGAGATAAGCCCCATGGACATCTGACTCTACCAGATACTCTCTCATACAAGGCGTAGATCCCCCATATCATCTCCTCCGGAGCTCCGATATCAAGTAGTTGTCTGAAGAGTCGTTCCATGTGGTCAATGGTAGAGTAATCTCGTCTGAAACCTTCCTGTCTTGGAGCCCTGATACCCTTCCTCTTAGTGAGAGTACTCAACTCTGTCTCTAGTACCGCCCTATATAACTTGGCCAATATAGGGCCAATCATGATCGTCCGGTATGTAGCTAGATCCATAGTATCTCGTGACTCATGAATGGGCACAATGGTGTGCTCAGTCCATGAGTCAGGGAACCCTTCAACCAATGCACGATTGAAGAGGTGGGCAATGAGCGGTGCGAGGGTCGTGCCTCCGTAGATGAGGTGCTCTGCCTGTAAACCAAAATGGTCATGGGCCTTGCCATGCTGTAGACGGGCAATAGCGCGTCCCACCATAGTGG
This sequence comes from Ceratopteris richardii, assembly GCA_020310875.1. NCBI lineage: Eukaryota > Viridiplantae > Streptophyta > Polypodiopsida > Polypodiales > Pteridaceae > Ceratopteris > Ceratopteris richardii. The sequence continues at coordinate 79,835,700 of CM035424.1, read as the reverse complement.
GTGTGAAGAAGTCAGAGGTAGTAGGACGTGAGCTCTGTGGTCTGGGAATGGGGGGCTTGTCTAGGATCTCGTATAGGCTCCGTGCATAGCTATGCCAAGTGCTCGGGTCTCGGATGGGTGTCTGCTGTCTCCTCTCTCTCAAATGTCGCCATGCCACTACACTGTCTCTACTCATGAGCAAATGGTAAATCTCCTAGTAATGTCTCTCCTCCCAATCTCGCCATTTGCGGCGAGTAAGGCTCTGCATGCGACGTTGTGCCTGTGTGTGTAATATCCCCTCTATGCTCTAAAAGCCGTAGGTGCTTCCATATCTCATGACAATCTGCATCATACCAAAGGCTCTGGGGCATGGATCCTATGCGTGGAGGGTGTATATGTGAGCGGTGTGGGAACTTGCAGAGAGCTGAGTCCTGTAGGATGGTGGTGAATTGTGATGTAAGTGTGTCCAAGGGTGAGAGTGGATCGAGGGAGAGTAGGCGGGTTTGTAAATGGTGTGCATAAACGTGTGGAGAACTCGTGTGTGAAGTGTATCGTGGTGTGTGTCTGAGTGGGTGAGGGAGGGTCTAATGGAATAGGAGATGAGAGTGTGAATGTGATAAATGTATGGTGAGCACCAAGTGGGCGTCATCCAATACTAAGTGAGGGGATGAGTGAAGCTTCAGACGTGGTACCCAAAATGTAGTCGACTGTGCTCTCACCTCCCCCGTGAGGGAAGCAAGTAAGTCCACCCGAACCTGGCCAACGATTCATCCCGTTATATATAACGAGTTGATGTCGGCTTCCTAGCTCAAGTAGATGTCTGCCATACCCAGTGGTGTCGTGACCCATATCTGCCGATACTCTAATGGTGCTCATCTCATCCCGGTCTCCCATGTCTATGCCTCGCACTGATGTGACTGAGTGAAGCCATTGAAGTCCCCCATAAGGAAGACTTCACCTAGTGTGCTGTAATGTAGTATCATTTGAAAGTGCTGTGTATGGTGAGTCTCTATCTCGGATAGGTCCCCTAAGATTCTGTCATGCGTATCGAGATCCGCTTGGAGGGAAGTAGCATATAGCAATGTAAATCCAGCTCCCCTGTTCTATTTCCATGCGAACGCACATGTATCGTGCCTCCTCATCTCTTCCTATAATATGGATCCGGCTTTGTATCTCCTGTCTAAATACGATGGCCACACCTCCCGACCCTCGCGTTGTACTCTGTCTCGTTGTGGTCCTTAATGCAGATTCCCAATGAAAACCTGCAATGCATGGTAGACCTCTCTCTGGGCTCTCGTGTGTCTCTGTGATGCATGCAAAGTCATGTGATGCCAGGATCTCCTCGAGTCTGTCTGTTCGCGTGTCGCGTCCAGAGTGCCCTGTTGCAGTTCCACACCACTCCTCTAAGTGGTGTCTCCTGGTGTAGTGATGTCTCATAGGCCACATGGCCCTATTTGATAGGGCGTCCATCTATGAAGACCTTACCATCACGATGAAAGGCCTTCCTCCCCTCTTGGCGTGCCTGGAGTATCTGTTGCATGCAAGCGCGTCGGTGTGCCACCTGCATCCGCATGAGGTCCTCGTCCATGTAGAGGGCGCCGCCGAGTAGTCCACGTAGTAGTGATCGATGTCTAAAAAGGCGGTCCGTGCCTCCTCGGAGCTCATCTTAAGGATGAGTGCTCGTAAACGTGATGTATTCCTCCCAACCCTCCATGCGCCTGTGAAGGGCATTCTCTCATATCCAAGTCGGCGGCAAATGTCAATGGCGTCTGCCTCCGGTGATGCCCCTTCGGGTAGGCCTGTAATCCGAATGTGAAGTGTTCGAGTGTGTCGAAGCCTCTCTCCTCAAGTGTATTCTGGACTCATGTGAGCTCTTCCTTTTTAATCCTTTTGTGACTACTTTCACCCATGACTCTTGAGTAGATTCTACCTCCGTTTTGATTTCCTTCTTTATTTCTTCTTTGAGTGTCTCCACGTTGGAGATCTCCCCCTCTTCTTTCATGTGCTCATAAGCTGTCCTCCAATTGTCTCGTTCTTCTGTGAGAGTCTTTACTTGTTCTTCGAGTCGTTTGACTTTATCCATTACTTGTTCTTCGAGTCCTTTGAACTTTTCGATCACTTCTTGTATCTCCATATTGAGGTTGCAGTCCGCTTCCTTTTTGGCCTCTTTGAGGGCTTTAGCGATAAGTTCGTCCAGTTCCCTCCGGTCCATGGGGGCCATCTCAAAGAATAGGTTCAAGGTTTTTGATTTTTTAGGGAGAGAGAGAGAGAGAGAGAGAGAGAGAGAGAGAGAGAGAGAGAGAGAGAGAGAGAGAGAGAGAGAGAGAGAGAGAGAGAGAGAGAGAGAGAGAGAGAGAGAGAGAGAGAGAGAGAGAGAGAGAGAGAGAGAGAGAGAGAGACTTTTTAACGTCTATTAGAGGCCAAAATCGGCCTATGAGACAAAACATATACATCAGTATGATCCAATCCACTGTGATCCCAAAAGGAAAATAAGTGTGAGTACCGCAAACGGGTATAAAAGGAGTGGATGGTAACTGGCATCAAGGGTGTGGGGTGCTATGGGTATGCACTCTATATGCTCAATGGGTGAGATACAAACATGATATGCATAGGGAGGGGAGGCTCGATGGTATCACAACCCACTAAATGCCTGGAGTGGGTGTAGGATATAATGCATCAGTGGGTAAGGCATCATGGCGATCCTCAAAATGCTCTGAGCGTCCAAATCGATAGGGGTGCGCTGCTGACGTCTCCGTATCTCCATGTCATGGCGTGCGTGAATCGCCTGAATCTCTCTCTGATGTGGACGGGCTCTCCGGATTGGGGGGGTCTCGGTCGTCGACGCTGTCATCTAAGCTCCTCTGCTTTGTGTAATGTGACACCCCGCATCGAGCTGGGTCCCCGAGTGGCCGTGGGTCTAAAAAAATCTGTAATATAAATCTGAGGGGGAGGGGCCAGGTGTATCTCCATCTGCTGCTGGAGGAGTGATGCACGACGGTGCTGGAGCTCTACTAGGAAACGACCTAGAGGGTGCTTGTCCTCTGTTCCCAATAAAGCCTTGATCTCTCTGGGCCCCCTGAAGAGCTGTGGGTAGCGGTCTCTGATGTCCTCATATGCTTGGCATCTACATGTGTAGTGCTTCTCATCCTCCACCTCCTCTCTACATATCCTGCATAATCTCTCATCCCTCGGGGTATGTGTGGCTCGCCCAACCTCAATCTCGAGCTGGTGTGATGATACTCTGAGCTGCCCAATGGCCACTCTCTCAGCTCGTGCCATATATGTATCCATGTATCGTGGTCTCTGAATGAAACCATATGCTGTCACAGTCAAGAAGTGCTCTATGTAGTGTTGCCTCTTTGTGGGAAGAGGCTCCCGTGGTGCTATCCATCTCTCCCTGATGTGTATCTGTAGTAGGTCCTGACGGATGATCCTATTCCTCTCCGAACGAGAGAGGGTAATGTGGGGGGAAGAGAGGTCATACTGAAAAGGGGGGAGATCCGTAATGCTCATGCCATGGTCTGCTAACCATCGATAAGCCTGTGCATACCATACTCTCTCATGCCCTGTCTCCGCCAAATGTCTAGAGTGTTGGTGTGTGAAACACCACAAGAACCAAACTAATGTGGTATTAGAAGACCTCTATAACCATCATTAGCTTAGCAAAACTCAAAATGTGAATCTTCAACTCTGAACTTAGTGAAAATCAAAATTTCACTTCACAGAAATCTGCGCCTTTTCTTCAATCCTTCAATCTGACCTGTATCATCTTGATCTTTGCAAATTCCTTTGATCATTTACTAAGAAAGGTTCTTGCTAATATTCAGTAACACATAACAAGCAAAACTTTCAAGTAATAACTTCAAAATCTTCTGATTTTGTACCAAACTTTTCACTATGCCTGAAAACTGAGATTTGACTTCATCGATTTGACATACCTTCACTGTTAAGCTGATTTCTCTGAGTATGCGTCCCGTTTCTTAAAGATCTTTTGACCAAATGTAGTTGAGAACAATAGCTTTAAAATGAGCTATCACTTACCAAAAACTTTACAGTATACTTCGAGATCTGACCTTCAGAAGATCAGACAAATGTGCGCCAGAAAAGTCGTAACTGTCAACTACCTTACATAGTCATATGAAATGACTTAGAACTCAATGTACAAGAGGAATTAGACTCAATCCTTCTACACAAACATGTGTTGATTATCAGAGAAGATGTGTACAAAATGGCTTGGCCTAATTTTGCTCATAGCCATGGAAAACTCTCTCAGACTCAGAAGTTTTTCCTCAACATCTCTCTCAGAAAAGACACGACTTTTCTCTACTCACTCAGATTACAAAATTGAATTCTCTCTTACATGTTTTTGTCTCAAATTAACTTATATACCTATGGTTTACATTCTCCTACACTTGAACTCGTAAGTTCTGAAGATCAAAATGAAAACTAGACTCTAATTTTGTACTAATTTACAATAGTGAAATTGTCCCTTCACTTAGGCTTAATTTTCTGTATGCTTCTTTTGTCCTTCTTCATATGTCTTCATATGTCTATACCTAATTAGTGAGTGAAGCCCCAAGAGCTCCCCCTCAATCACTAATTAGCATACTTTGACTTCTTCACATAATCTTCTTCTCTTTTATTCCTGCCATCTCTTTGAACTTACTTGTCTTCACTCCATCCAAGCTCTTTGTCATAATATCTGCAATTTGATCTTTTGTAGAAGTGTACACCACTTCAATCTCTTTCTCCATTACCTTTTCTCTGAGAAAATGATACTGTATTTCTATGTGCTTTGTCCTTGCATGAAATACAGGATTTGCTGCAAGATATAATGAGCTCATATTATCTCCATGTATAATAGGTATACCTTGATCAATTCCCAAGTTTTTAAATAATGTCTGCATCCATATAACTTCCTTTGCTGCTTCCACAAGTCCTTTGTATTCAGCTTCTGTTGATGATAAAGCCACTGTATGTTGTTTCTTTGAACACCAACTCACAAGCTTATCTCCAATGTATATCATGTAGCCATGAGTAGATCTCCTATCATCCTGACTTCCTGCCCAATCTGAATCACTATAAGCTCTCAATCTTATATTTGATGTAAAAGGATAATACAATCCTTCTTTCAAAGTCCCTTTGATATATCTAAGGACTCTTTGACCTGCAATCCAATGTGGATCCTTTGGACAATGCATGAATTGAGAAAGAACACCAACTGCATAACTAAGATCAGGCCTTGTTAGAGTTGCATAAATTAAACTTCCCACTATGATTGATACTTCCTCATGTCTTTGAATTTTGCACCATCATATCTACTGAGTTTATGATTGACCTCTAGTGGTGTTGATGCCTCTCTGCAATTCTCCATGTTAAACTTCTTTAGAAGATTCAAGAGATACCTTTCTTGTGATACATATATACCATGTTCTGCATAAGTGATTTCCATTCCAAGAAAATATGACAATTTTCCTAGATCACTTATCTTGAATTCCTTCTCAAGTAGCTTCTTCACCTCCTTGATTCCTTCATTTGAGGTACCTGTAATTATAATATCATCTACATAAATACAAATGTAGATCATACCTTCATCTGTTCTTTTGATAAGTAAACTTGCATCTGCTTTTGAACTTTGATATCCAAGATCATTAAGATACTTTACAAGTCTATAATTCCAAGCTCTTGGAGCTTGCTTCAAACCATAAAGTGCTCTTCTCAACCTGCAAACATAATTTGGAAACTTATGATCTGCAAACCCTTGAGGTTGCTCCATGTAAACCTCATCTGATATATATCCATTCAAAAATGCATTCTTAATGTCCAATTGACTCAATGTCCATCCTTTTGATGCTGCAATGGCAATGATTGTCCTTATGGTTGACATCTTTGCCACAGGACTGAATGTCTCATCATAATCTATGCCAAAAGTTTGAGCATAGCCTTTAACCACTAATCTGGCTTTGTATCTGGCTATTCTTCCATCTGCATGCTTCTTAATTTTGTAAACCCATTTATTTCCAATCACTTTCTTACCATTAGGCTTTGGAACAAGTTCCCAAGTTTTGTTTTCTTCAAGTGCATCAAACTCTTCCTTCATTGCTACTTCCCATTGTCTCTTACCCTTTGCTTCATCATAACTTTGAGGTTCTTCATCTTCCTTAACCATATAAGCATAATTTTTCTGAGTCAAGTAAGAAGTATCATAGGAATACCTTGTAGGTTGCTTCCTCATTCTGGTTGACCTTCTTGGTTCACACTCTTCATGTATATCTGGATGTACTTCTTCATCAAATATTGGTCCATCTTCATTCCTTCTATATGATCCAACTCTTGATGTGCTTGCTTGCATATGTTCTTCATCTCCATCTATCTGCATATGTGACTTACCTCTTTCACTCCTTCTTATCTCTTCTTCAAATGTTTCAAGATCACAATCTTTATCTGCATACCAACTCTTCTGCTCATCAAAAGTCACATCTCTGGAAACAATAAAATGTTTAGTTAAAGGACTCCATAGCCTATAACCCATTTGCTTTTCATCATACCCAATAAACACATATTTTTCTGCCTTTGGTTCAAGCTTATGTCTGAGTTGTGATGGCACATAAGCATAGGCAATTGACCCAAACACTTTACAATGGTCAAGTGTTGGTTTCTTACCCCACCAAGCTTCATAAGGGGTCATACCATTCAAAGCTCCACATGGTAGCCTATTCACAAGGTATGTAGCTGTATTTACAGCCTCAGCCCAAAGATAATTAGGACAATTCTTTTCTTTTAACATTGCTCTTGCAAACTCAACCAATGTTCTATTTCTCCTTTCTGCCACCCCATTATGTTGAGGTGTATACCTGCAAGTTATCTCTCTCTTGATACCTGCATTCCAAAGATAGTCATTAAACTCTTGGGAGAAGTATTCTCCCCCTCCATCAGACCTTAACCTCTTGAGTTTTTGACCTGTAACTCTTTCTGCATAAGCATGAAAATGTTTGAAGGCTCCAAATACTTCTGATCTTTCTTTTAGAACATAAAGGGTTATCCACCTTGTAGCATCATCAATAAACAAAACATAATACCTAGATCCATTTATTGATCCTTCTTTTGTTGGTCCCCATACATCTGTATGTATGAGTTCAAGCAAACCATCATGCTTGAAACCTTTCTTCTGAAATGGTAGTCTATGAGCTTTTCCCATCTGACAAGCTTCACACTTGTATATCATATGTTGATTCTTCACATTTGGTTGCCCCATTACAGATTGGTTCTCCACCATAGTTTTGATTCCTCTTTCATTGAAATGTCCCAATCTCTTATGCCAAAGATCTAATTCTGTAATTACTTCATCACCATGTGTGATTAGGGCTTGACCAACATTTCCTTGCACTTTGAGAGTAAAAAGTCTACCTTCCTTCTTACCACAAACAATGGGTTTGTATGCATCCTCTGGATCTTCAACAAATACCCCTTCATTTGTAAATCTGACTTGAAAACCTTTCTCCACTATTTGTCCAACACTAATCAGATTCTTTGGTATTGTTGGAACATACAAAACATTTGTTAATAAATCAGCTCCACTCCTGCACTTCACTTTTCCAATTGAATGCACACTATGTTTTGTATTGTCACTTGTTTGTACTGTATGACTTGAATTGCCTTCTTCCAATTCTGACAATAATTCTATATTACCTGACAAATGATTTGAACAACCAGAATCAATATAAAATATCTTGAGATCCTCCTTCTCTGATGAACTTATTGAATTCATCATCAATGTTGTATGAGTGTCATTCTGTGTATCATTTGCATAATTGTAATATGTGGTGTTATAAGATTGGTTCTGATTCCAATTTCTTCCACCACCTCTTATTCCTCTTGAATTCTGTCTTCCTCTTTGAAATTGATTCTGAAACCTTCCACCTCTTCCTCTGCCATTGTTGTTCTGATTTTGGCTTGCTCCTTGTTGATTATGCCAACAATCATATGCTAGATGATTGCTCAATCCACAAATCCAACATGTCTTCTTGTTATTGTTCTGATTACCTCTACCTCTTCCATTTCCTCGACCTTTACCTCTGCCAATACCTCTTCCTCTTGCATAATTTGCTTGAGTTGTTGACTCTTCTTCATCCTTTGCCTTGCCTTTATCTCCTTTCTTTTTGTTCTTCATGTACATTGCAGAACTTTGACCTTTGTCTCCATCTGACTTCAAGTCTTGCTCAAATGTGAGCATCAATCCAAGTAATTGATTCAGTTCTGGCACATAATGGTTTAATGAGAGTTCTGTTGAAAGTACAAAAGGCTTCCACCTTTCATCACCTCTTAATCCTGCAAGTAATTGTGCTATTAACCTATGATCTTCAATATCCTCATCAATAGATCCAAGGAGATCCAAGGCTATCTGCCAAGTCCTTCATCTTAGTGACATAATCACTAATGCTCTGATTTTGCTTTTTCTTAAATGTGGTGAACTCTGACCATAAGCTAGCTTTCCTAGCTTTAGTAGTGTTTTGGAAGTGATCCTCCAAAGCATTCCAAATATCTTCAGCTGTTTCTAATCCTCTGATATGTGGCAACAAATGATCTGTAATAGTGTTATATATATAAGCTCTTGCACTTGCATCTCTCTTCTGCCATAACTTCAAAGCTTCTAGCTCTTCCTTTCTTCGATGACTCATCTTCAAATTTAGGCTTCTCTTCTTCACCTGTCACATATACCATTAGGTCCTTACTCATAAGTAAGGCTTCCATCCTCATTACCCAAGCAGGATAGTTATCTCTGTCCAATTTGTCAATGGACACATGATCTGCCATGGTATCCTTGCTTCTGCTTCAACCTGTAAGTATAAAGTTAAAGAATGATACCTTTTGTAGACCTTTACCCTTGGGAGTAACTTCGAAATAATCTTCTGATGACTTTTGTTTGTTGAACACCTCAGCTTCCTCCTTCTTTGATAAAGAACTCTTCAAATCTTCTTGTATCTGCTCTCCCTTTACTTTCGAGGACCTTATCTGCTCTGATACCACTTGTTGGTGTGTGAAACACCACAAGAACCAAACTAATGTGGTATTAGAAGACCTCTATAACCATCATTAGCTTAGCAAAACTCAAAATGTGAATCTTCAACTCTGAACTTAGTGAAAATCAAAATTTCACTTCACAGAAATCTGCGCCTTTTCTTCAATCCTTCAATCTGACCTGTATCATCTTGATCTTTGCAAATTCCTTTGATCATTTACTAAGAAAGGTTCTTGCTAATATTCAGTAACACATAACAAGCAAAACTTTCAAGTAATAACTTCAAAATCTTCTGATTTTGTACCAAACTTTTCACTATGCCTGAAAACTGAGATTTGACTTCATCGATTTGACATACCTTCACTGTTAAGCTGATTTCTCTGAGTATGCGTCCCGTTTCTTAAAGATCTTTTGACCAAATGTAGTTGAGAACAATAGCTTTAAAATGAGCTATCACTTACCAAAAACTTTACAGTATACTTCGAGATCTGACCTTCAGAAGATCAGACAAATGTGCGCCAGAAAAGTCGTAACTGTCAACTACCTTACATAGTCATATGAAATGACTTAGAACTCAATGTACAAGAGGAATTAGACTCAATCCTTCTACACAAACATGTGTTGATTATCAGAGAAGATGTGTACAAAATGGCTTGGCCTAATTTTGCTCATAGCCATGGAAAACTCTCTCAGACTCAGAAGTTTTTCCTCAACATCTCTCTCAGAAAAGACACGACTTTTCTCTACTCACTCAGATTACAAAATTGAATTCTCTCTTACATGTTTTTGTCTCAAATTAACTTATATACCTATGGTTTACATTCTCCTACACTTGAACTCGTAAGTTCTGAAGATCAAAATGAAAACTAGACTCTAATTTTGTACTAATTTACAATAGTGAAATTGTCCCTTCACTTAGGCTTAATTTTCTGTATGCTTCTTTTGTCCTTCTTCATATGTCTTCATATGTCTATACCTAATTAGTGAGTGAAGCCCCAACATAGAGCTCTCAAATACAAGCCTGGTGAGTCTGCTGGTGGGGAGCTCTTTGACTCTCAGAATAAAGGTCACCAACTGGAAGAGGGCCTCCACTAGCATCGGTGGTGTGCCAAGCTCAGCTCGTATAATGTCATGTGGAATGGAGGGCTTGCTGCGCAGCAAGCGTGAGATCATGGTGACATGGGGTCTCTCAATCTGCACCCACATCGCCTCTGTGATCCCTTGTGCCCATACTGCCGCTGCGTACATCAATGCGGGTGTCACTAGAGTGTCAAAGAGCCACCCCTTAGTCCGGGGCTCTTGAAAATGTGTCTGAAAGCAGCGTCTCTCCAATCCTGCAAGTGCCGCATAGCCTCGCATCAATCTCTCTCTCGCAGCCTGTGCCATGGAGAATACCCTTGTGCTTCCCGAGAAGGTGACACCTAGGTAGACGTAGGTGTCCACTACCTCTATCTGTCCTCGAGCTGCCGTGAAAGAGGCATGATGGCATATTGTTTTGGAGGTATGGAAGATCATGACCTTGGTCTTGCCAAGGTTCACTGTGAGTCCTCTCTCCATGCAAAAGGTATCGAGCGCCTGTAAATGTGATTGCAACCCCTCTTGTGACTCTGAAAGCAAAACAATGTCATCAGCATATAATAGGATGTGTACTTGCGTACCTCCGAGGTCTCCTCCTTGCCCTCCCGCTCGCTGTATATACTGCGTGATCTCATCGATGTAGAGACTGAAGAGAGTGGGTGAGAGAGGGAAACCTTGTTTCACACCAATGGTGCTAACAGGGCTGTCTCATAGACCGATAGGGCAACGTACCCTGCCTGTGACTCGTGCATACAAAGCGTGGATGGCCTATAGCATGTCTGATGGTAGTTGTAACTTCTGGAGCCTCCGTAGTAGACTCTCTCGAGGGACCATGTCGAAGGCTTTGCGGAAATTCACAAAGCAACAATATAGTCTCTGCTTCCTCGCCTTCGCGCTCTCAATCAAGCAATGAAGCACGAAGATGTGGTCGATGGTGGAGAAAGTGCGGCGGAAGCCTGCCTGGTCGGGTGCTCTGATCCGAGCTTCCTCAACGTGTGTACTGAGCTCTGCCTCTAGTACTGCCCCATAGATCTTGGCCAGGATATGGCCTATCATAATAGTCTTGTAGTTCCCTGGGTCCATCATATCGCCGGACTTATGGATAGGCTTAATGGTATGCATCGTCCATGAGTCTGGTAATCCCTCAACCAAAGCACGGTTGAAGAGATGGGCGATCAAGTGGGAAACTACATCTGCTGCATATATAAAGTGCTCTCCCTGTAGCCCCGTGTGGTCTGCTAAACGGCCATGCTGTAGCCTATGGATGGCCTGTCGTACCATGCCTGCCGTGAAGAGGGTGGATATCACAGGACGCGGTGTGGAAGGAGTCGGCAATGGTGGCTTCCCTGGGACGTCATATAACCTCTGGGCATAGGTGTGCCAAGTCGAAGGATCTGCTATGGGTGTAGGTGGGCGTGGCTCACGTAGTGCCCTCCACGCGGTGGTACAATCCCTACTCATGAGAAGGTCGATCAACTCTGCCTCCTGTCTCTCCTCAAAAGCTCGCCGCTTCCGACGTGTGAGGGCTCGCATCTGTCGTCGTGCCTCCCTCTCTGTGATGGATCCCAAGATACTCTGTGCTCTGAGATGTCGGTATAGTCGCCTACACTCCTCATCGTACCATCTATTCTGGGGTGTATGCCCCAGCCGTGTCGAATGTGTAGTGCCGTGGGTGGTGTGTGGGAAGCTGAGAGTAGCAGATGTATGGAGGATCGAGGAGAAGTGGGCGGTGAGGGTGTCCAAGGTGGAAGAGGGATCAAGGGAGTAGATGCGCTCTCGAACATGGGAGCTATAGATATGTGCTAGCTCATGTCTAAAGTGAATGGTGGTATGGGCTCGTGGCTGTATGGTGACGGGGTGGGATATGCATGGTGAGCCGCGAATGGATAGGGCAAGATATGCGTGATCAGCTCCAATCGGTAAGGGTGGGATAGTGAATGAGGTGATGAGATGTGTCGCCTCCGGGGGTCCGATAACATAGTCTACCACATTGCCCCCCTGTCGTGTCGTGGGTGGAATGCAGGTGAGACCGCTCGAGGTGGGCCAGGTCCCCATCCCATTATATATAATGAGACGGTGTGCTTCTGCCATCTGGAGTAGGTATCGGCCGTATGAGGTGGGTGTGGTGGTGTCGGCTGAGGCTCTGAGTGTAGGCATGTCCTCTATGGTACGAAGCATCTCAGGGTCGTCAAAGTCGTAGACATCACACTGGTGGCTCTGAGTGCGGGCATTGAGAGAGAGAGAGAGAGAGAGAGAGAGAGAGAGAGAGAGAGAGAGAGAGAGAGAGAGAGAGAGAGAGAGAGAGAGAGAGAGAGAGAGAGAGAGAGAGAGAGAGAGAGAGAGAGAGAGAGAGAGAGAGAGAGAGAGAGAGAGAGAGAGAGAGAGAGAGAGAGAGAGAGAGAGAGAGAGAGAGAGAGAGAGAGAGAGAGAGAAGTCATATTAACGTCTTCTGGAGGCCAAACTTGGCCTATGAGACAAAAACCATGTACAAGTGTAGTAACCCTGTGTAGAAGATGAAATGAAATAAACAAAAGCTATCTATCTAGGGCTTGTAAAAGGCTGGGGAGACGTGGCTCTGACTCAGCAGATAGTGGCTACCTAATACAAAGGGATCCATAATATAATATGAGTGAGTAAAACTCCCTAGCTACTCATGATGGGGGGAGGTGGGTGTAGTATGTGGTACATCGGTGGTGGTCTCAGTGCCTCTTGAAGGAAGACAACCCAGGGGGTGGTGGTACGCCTATGCTCCATCGTGTGGTCGTAGGGAGACGTGGCTCTGACTCAGCAGATAGTGGCTACCTAATACAAAGGGATCCATAATATAATACGAGTGAGTAAAACACCCTAGCTACTCATGATGGGGGGAGGTGGGTGTAGTATGTGGTACATCGGTGGTGGTCTCAGTGCCTCTTGAAGGAAGACAACCCAGGGGGTGGTGGTACGCCTATGCTCCATCATGTGGTCGTAGGCTGTCCTGATGCGTGAGATATCCTCCTGATATAGTCGCGGTCAACGATATCCTACCATGCATGGTTGGCGTCGTGCTCTCTGTGCTACTGCCTGGTGGAGCGTGAGCCCTATAGAAGGACCTCTCTGATGTAGTTCAGCTCGCTGAAAGAACTGGGTAATGGTCTGCTGGGTACTCACCTGTGGCTGATGTGTGGGCTGTAGTGATCGCTCTCGCCTCTCGTATGCTGCTGTGAGGAATCGCCCCAAGGAGGAATTGCCCCAAGCGTCGCTGGTCTCCCATAGTCATGCATAACTCGAGTGACTCCTCTAGCTTGAACTGTGCTCGTAGGTCTAAGTATGCTCGGCATCTGATAACAAAATGCTCCTCACTCTCTATCTTTGTCTGGCATACTGGGCACCGCCTCTCCTCACGGGGGACTCCCCTGGATCGACCTCTCTCAATCTCGAGCTGATGTGATGAGACCCAGAGCTGCCCAATGACGACTCGGAGGTATTTCTGCATGTATCTAGGGATCTTGATGAAGCCCGCGTCCGATATATGTAGAAAATGCTCGCGGTAATAGAGCATTTTCGGTGGCAATGTATCCCTAGGGCTCACCCATGTCCTCTGCATGTATGTATGCCATATCTCCTGACGAATGATCCTATTCCTCTCCTGATGAGAGAGCAAGTAGGTGCATGTGAGTCGTACTGTAGTGCTGGTAGCCTGTCTATGTCAAAGCCATGGTGGGCCAGTCAGTCTTGTGTTTGTGCATACCATGAGGAGGGATCGCCCGCTAATGCCATATCACGTGATGCCTGGAAAGCACGATAAGCAATGCGCTCTGTATCCATGCTCCGAAGTCTGTGTAATAGACATACTGTCTGGAATAGTGCCTCAACTAGCATCGGTGGTGCAACGAGCTCTGCTCTAATGATATCGTATGGTACTGAAGGCTTGTTGCGGATAAGTCTGGCAATCATGAGGATCTGTGGCCTCTCTAATGCTGTCCATACTGATGTAGCTAATCCCGGCCCCCATATGGCTGCCCCATACATAAGCGCTGGCGTAACCAAAGTGTCAAAAAGCCACCCCTTTGTGCGGGGCTCCTGAAAATATGCATGGTGGCACTGTCTCTCCATCAAAGCTAGGTTGTGTACCCACGTGCGATGCAGTCACGAGCAGCCTGAGACATAGAGAAGACCCCTGATGCTGCTGTAAATGTCACTCCCAAGTAAACATATGATCCGACCACGTCGATCGGTCCACGGTCCACTTGCTGCTGTGAACAAACTATGTCTGCGTACCTGTGCTGATGTATGAAAGATCATGACCTTGGTTTTACCAAGGTTCACAGATAACCCTCTGTGTCTGCAAAAGTCATCTAGGCCATGTAGATGATGCTCTAGACCTTCTGCAGACTCTGAAACCACTACAATATCATCAGCGTATAAAAGAATATGGACAGTGGACCCCCGTACCTCAATACCATCTCCCCCCTACTGTTGTATGAAGTCCACTATCTCGTCAATGTAGAGACCAAAGAGGGTGGGTGAAAGAGGGCATCCTTGCTTCACCCCGATAGTGCTAGCAAGTGGATCAGATAAGCCCCCTGGACATCTGACTCTACCAGATAATCTCTCGTATAAGGCGTAGATCCCACATATCATCTCCTCCGGAGCTCCGATATCAAGTAGTCGTCTGAAAAGTCGGTCCTTGGGAACAGTGTCAAATGCTTTGCGGAAGTCCACAAAGCAACAATATAATCTCCTCTTCCTCACCCTTGCCTGGTCGATCAAGCATCTCAGAGTGAAGATGTGGTCAATAGTAGAGTAATCTCGTCTGAAACTTGCCTGTCCTGGAGCCCTGATACCCTTTCTCTCGGCGAGAGTACTCAACTCTGTCTCTAGTACCGCCCCATATAACTTGGCCAATATAGGGCCAATTGCCGGTATGTAGCTTGATCCATAGTATCACCAGACTTATGAATGGGCACTATGGTATGCTTAGTCCATGAGTGCGGGAACCCTTCAACCAATGCACGGTTGAAGAGACGGGCAATGAGTGGTGCGAGAGTCGTACCTCCATAGAGAGGTGCTCTGCCTGTAAACCGAAATGGTCATGGGCCCTGCCATGCTGCAGCCCGGCAATAGCGCGTCCCACCATAGTCGGTGTGAAGAAATCAGAGGTAGTACGACGTGAGCTCTGCGGCCTTGGAATGGGGGGCTGGTATGGGATCTCGTATAGACTCCGTGCATATCTATGTCAAGTGCTCGGGTCTCGGATAGGTGTCTGCTGTCTCCTCTCTCTCAAATGTTGCCATGCCACTCCACTGTCTCGACTCATTAGCAAATGGTAAATATCCCAATACTGTCTCTCCTTCCAATCTCGCCGTTTGCGGCAAGGCTCTGCATGCGACGCTGTGCTTGTGTGTGTGCAATATCTCCCCTATGCTCTAAAATCGGTAGGTTCTTCCGTAGCTCACGGCAATCTGCATCATAACAACGGTTCTGGGGCATGGATCCTGTGCGTGGAGGGTGCATATGTGTGCAGTGTGGGAAGCTGCGGAGAGCTGAGTCTTGGAGGATGGTGGTGATCTGTGATGTAAGTGTGTCCAAAGGTGAGAGTGGATCGAGGGAGAGTAGGCGGGTGTGTAAATGGTGTGCATAGACGTGTGAGAGCTCGTGTGAGAAGTGTATCGTGGTATGTGTCTCAGTGGGTGAGGGAGGGTCTAATGGAATCGGAGATGAGAGTGTGAGTGTGATAAATGCATGGTCAGCACCAAGTGGACGTCGTCCAATACTAAGTGAGGGGATGAGTGAAGCTCCAGAGGTGGTACCCAAAATGTAGTCGACTGTGCTCTCACCTCCCTCGTGAGGGAAGCAAGTAAATCCGCCCGAACCTGGCCAACGATTCATCCCGTTATATATAACGAGATGATGTCGGCTGCCTAGCTCGAGTAGATGTCTGCCATTGCCGGTGGTGTCCTGACCCATATCTGCCGATCCTCTGCTGGTGCTCGTCTCATCCGGGTCTTTGGCTCTCATGAGATGTGGGTGATCCATGTCATACGCCTTGCATTGATGTGACTGAGTGCGGCCATTGAAGTCCCCCATAAGGAAGACTTCACCTAGTGTGCTGTAATGTAGTATCTCCTCTGAAAGCACTGTGTATGGTGAGTCTCTGTCTCGGGTTGGTCCCCCCAAAATCCTGTCCTGCGTATCGAGACCCGCCTGGTGGGAAGTAGCATATAGCAATGTAAATCCAACCCCCATGTGCTATCTCCATGCGAACCCACATGTATCGTGCCTCCTCATCTCTACCTATAATATGGATCCGGCTCTGTATCTCCTATCGGAATATGATGGCCACTCCTCCCGATCCTCACGTTGTACTCTGTCTCGTCGTGGTCCTGAATGCAGACTCCCAATGAAAACCTGCAATGCGTGGTAGACCTCTCTCTCGGCTCTCGTGTGTCTCTGTGATACACGCAAAGTCATGTGATGCAAGGATCTCCTCGAGTCTGTCTGGTCGCGTCCAAAGTGCCCGTTGTAGTTCCACACTACTCCTCTGAGTGGTGTCTCCTGGTGTAGTGATGTCTCATAGGCTGCATGGCCCTACTTGATAGGGCGTCCATCTATGAAGACCTTACCATCCCGGTAAAAGGCCTTTCTCCCCTCTCGGCGTGCCTGGAGTATATGTGGCATGCAAGCGTGTCGGTGTGCCACCTGCATCCTCGTGAGGTCCTCCTCCATGTATAGGGCGCCGCTTGGTAGTCCACGTAGTACTGATCGACGTCTAAAGAACGCAGTCCGTGCCTCCTCGGAGCTCATCTTAAGGATGAGTGCTCGCAAACGTGATGTATCCCTCCCAACCCTCCATGCGCCTGTGAAGGGCATGCTCTCGTATCCAAGTCGACGGCAAATGTCAGTTGCATCTTCCTCTCGTGATTCTCCCTCAGGTATGCCTGTAATCCGAACGTGAAGTTTTCGAGTGTGTCGAAGCCTCTCCTCCTCAAGTGTATCCTTGACTCGTGAGTGAGAGAGAGAGAGAGAGAGAGAGAGAGAGAGAGAGAGAGAGAGAGAGAGAGAGAGAGAGAGAGAGAGAGAGAGAGAGAGAGAGAGAGAGAGAGAGAGAGAGAGAGAGAGAGAGAGAGAGAGAGAGAGAGAGAGAGAGAGAGAGAGAGAGAGAGAGAGAGAGAGAAAGAAAGAAAGACTTTTTAACGTCTATTAGAGGCCAAAATCGGCCTATGAGACAAAACATATACATCAGTATGATCCAATCCACTGTGATCCAAAACGAAAATAAAGTGTGAGTACTACAAACGGGTATAAAAGGAGGGATAGTAGCTGGCATCAAGGGTGTGGGGTGCTATGGGTATGCACTCTATATGCTCAATGGGTGAGATACAAACATGATATGCATAGGGAGGGGAGGCTCGATGGTGTCACAACCCCCTAAATGCCTGGAGTGGGTGTAGGATATAATGCATCGGTGGGTAAGGCATCATGGCGATCCTCAAAATGCTCTGGGCGTCCAAATCGATAGGGGTGCGCTTCTGACGTCTCTGTATCTCCATGTCATGGCGTGCGTGAATCGCCTGAATCTCTCTCTGATGTGGACGAGCTCTCCGGACAAGGGGTCTTGGTCGTCGACGCTGTCGTCTAAGCTCCTCTGCTCTGTGTAATGTGACACCCCGCATCGAGCTGGGCCCTCGAGTGTATGTGGGTCTGAAAAAATATGTAATATGAGTCTGAGGGGGGGGGGGCCAGGTGTATCTCCATCTGCTGCTGGAGGAGTGATGCGCGGTGGTGCTTGAGCTCTATTAGGAAACGACCTAGAGGGCGCTGGTCCTCTGTCCCCAATAAAGCCCTGATCTCTCTAGGCCCCCTGAAGAGCTGTGGGTAGCGGTCTCTGATGTCCTCATATGCCTGGCATCTACATGTGTAGTGCTCCTCGTCCTCCACCTCCTCTCTACATATCCTGCATAATCGCTCATCCCTGGGGGTATGTGTGGCTCGCCCAATCTCAATCTCGAGCTGGTGTGATGATACTCTGAGCTGCCCAATGGCCACTCTCTCAGCTGGTGCCATATATGTATCCATGTATCGTGGTCTCTGAATGAAACCATCCGTTGTCACAGTTAGGAAGTGCTCTTTGTAGTGTTGCCTCTTTGTGGGAAGAGGCTCCCGTGGTGCTATCCATGTCTCCCTGACGTGTATTTGTAGTAGGTCCTGACGGATGATCCTATTCCTCTCCGAACGAGAGAGGGTAATGTGGGGGGAAGAGAGGTCATACTGAAAAGGGGGGAGATCCGTAATGCTCATGCCATGGTCTGCTAACCATCGGTAAGTCTGTGCATACCATACTCTCTTATGCCCTGTCTCTTCCAAATGTCTAGAGCTCTCAAATGCAAGCTTGGTGAGTCGGCTAGTGGGGAGCTCTCTGACTCTCAGTATAAAGGTCACCCTCTGGAAGAGGGCCTCCACTAGCATCGGTGGTGTGCCAAGCTAAGCTCGTATAATGTCATGTGGAACGGAGGGCTTGCTGCGCAGCAAGCGTGATATCATGGTGATCTTGGGCCTCTCAATCTGCGTCCACATCGCCTCTGTGATCCCTGGTGCCCATACTGCTGCTGCGTACATCAATGCGGGTGTCACTAGAGTGTCAAAGAGCCACCCCTTAGTCCGGGGCTCCTGAAAATGTGTCTGAAAGCAGCGTCTCTCCAATCCTGCAAGTGCCGCATAACCTCGCGTCAATCTATCTCTCGCAGCCTGTGCCATGGAGAATACCCTGTGCTGCCCGAGAAGGTGATACCTAGGTAGACGTAGGAGTCCACTACCTCTATCTGTCCTCCAGCTGTTGTGAAAGAGGCGCGATGGAGTACTGTCCTGGAGGTATGGAAGATCATGACCTTGGTCTTGCCAAGGTTCACTGTGAGTCCTCTCTCCATGCAAAAGGTATCGAGCGCCTGTAAATGTGACTGCAACCCCTCCTGTGACTCTGAGAGCAGGACAATGTCATCAGCATATAATAGGATATGTACTGGCGTACCTCCGATGTCTCCTCCTCTCCCTCCTGCTCGCTGTATATACTCCGTGATCTCGTCGATGTAGAGACGGAAGAGAGTGGGTGAGAGGGGGCAACCTTGTTTCACACCAATGGTGCTAACAAGGCTGTCTGATAGACCGCAGGGGCAGCGTACCTTGCCTGTGACTCGTGCATACAAAGCGTGGATGGCCCATAGCATGTCTGATGGAAGCTGTAACTCCTGGAGCCTCCGTAGTAGTCTCTCTCGAGGGACCATGTCGAAGGCTTTGCGGAAATCCACAAAGCAACAGTATAGTCTCTGCTTCCTCGCCTTCGTGCTCTCAATCAAGCAACGAAGCACAAAGATGTGGTCGATGGTGGAGAAAGTGCGGCGGAAGCCTGCCTGGCCGGGTAATCTGATCCCCGCTGCCTCAGCGTGTGTACTGAGCTCTGCCTCTAGTACTGCCCCATAGATCTTGGCCAGGATATGGCCTATCATAATAGTCCTGTAGTTCCCTGGGTCCATCATATCGCCGGACTTATGGATAGGCGTAATGGTATGCATAGTCCATGAGTCGGGTAATCCCTCAACCAAAGCACGGTTGAAGAGATGGGCGATCAAGTGGGAAACTACATCTGCTGCGTATATAAAGTGCTCTCCCTGTAGCCCCGTGTGGTCTTCTGAACGGCCATGCTGTAGCCTATGGATGGCCTGTTGTACCATGCCTGCTGTGAAGAGGGTGGATATCACCGGACGCGGTGTGGAAGGAATCGGTAATGGTGGCTGTCCTGGGACGTCATATAACCTTTGGGCGTAGGTGTGCCAAGTCGAAGGATCGGCTATGGGTGTAGGTGGACGTGGCTCACGTAGTGCCCTCCACGCGGTGGCACAATCCCTACTCATGAGAAGGTCGATCAACTCTGCCTCCTGTCGCTCCTCGAAAGCTCGCCGCTTCCGGCGTGTGAGGGCTCGCATCTGTCGTCGTGCCTCCCTCTCTGTGATGGATCCCAAGATACTCTGTGCTCTGAGATGTCGGTATAGTCGCCTACACTCCTCATCGTACCATCTATTCTGGGGTGTATGCCCCAACCGTGTCGGATGTGCAATGCTGTGGGTGGTGTATGGGAAGCTGAGAGTAGCAGATGTATGGAGGATCGAGGAGAAGTGGGCGGTGAGGGTGTCCATGGAGGCAGAGGGATCAAGGGAGTAGATGCGCTCTCGAACATGGGAGCTATAGATATGTGCTAGCTCATGTCTAAAGTGAATGGTGGTACGGGCTCGTGGCTGTGGTAACGGGGTGGGGTATGCATGGTGAGCCGCGAATGGATAGGGCAAGATATGCGTGATCAGCTCCAATCGGTAAGGGTGGGATAGTGAATGAGGTGATCAGATGTGTCGCATCCGGGGGCCCGATAACATAGTCTACCACACTGCCCCCCTGTGGTGTCGTGGGTGGAATGCAGGTGAGACCGTGCGAGGTGGGCCAGCTCCCCATCCCATTATATATGACGAGACGGTGTGCTTCTCCCATCTGGAGTAAGTGTCGGCCATATAAGGTGGGTGTGGCGGTGTCGGCTGAGGCTCTGAGTGTAGGCATGTCCTCTATGGTACGAAGCATCTCAGGGTCGTCAAAGTCGTAGATATCACACTGGTGGCTCTGAGTGCGGGCATTGAAGTCTCCTACAAGGAAGACTTCACCCATCCCGGTATACTCCATAATCGTGTCATTGAGGGAGTCATATGGCGATGTGGTGTCTGGTCCCTCCCCTCCTGATGGCTGCTCATGGGAATGTGTGAAGCGTGAACCAATGGGTGCAATATAGCATACGGCGAAGTACGCTGCTCTCTCCTCTGATAGCTGCAAGCGTATCCACATGAAACGTGCCTCTTGGTCTCTGGCTACCACCTGTACCCTGTGCTGTAACGACTGTCTATAGAGCACGGCTACTCCTCCTGATCCTCGTGTGGTGTGCTGTCTCATCTGACGGCGGTGAGCTGACTCCCACATATAGCCCTCAATCCTCGGTAGGCTCCTCCCCGGGCTCTCGTGTGTCTCTGTCAAGAAGATAATGTCTCTTCCCTCCATCACCTCCTCGAGGCGCCCTGGATGTGTCCATAAAGATCCATTGCAGTTCCAGATTGCAATGTGCACCTCCTGCTGTGCTGTCTCATAGGCCGCGAATCCCTAGTCAATGGGCCGTCCATCAATGATGATCTGACCGTCTCTGTAGAGGGCACGAGAGAGAGAGAGATAGAGAGAGAGAGAGAGAGAGAGAGAGAGAGAGAGAGAGAGAGAGAGAGAGAGAGAGAGAGAGAGAGAGAGAGAGAGAGAGAGAGAGAGAGAGAGAGAGAGAGAGAGAGAGAGAGAGAGAGAGAGAGAGAGAGAGAGAAAGAAGAAAGAAAGTCATATTAACGTCTTTTGGAGGCCAAACTTGGCCTATGAGACAAAAACCATGTACAAGTGTAGTAACCCTGTGTAGAAGATAAAGTGAAATAAAAAAGTATATCGCTACACAAAGCTATATAGGGCTGGAAAAGGCTGGGGAGACGTGGCTCTGACTCTGCAGATAGTGGCCACCTAATACATGGGGGATCCCAAAATGTGAGTAAAACGCCCTAGCTACTGGTGATGGGTGGAGGTGGGTGTAGTATGTGGTACATCGGTGGTGGTCTGAGTGCCTCCTGAAGGAAGACAACCCAGGGGGTGGTGGTACGCCTATGCTCCATCATATGGTCGTAGGCAATCCTGATGCGTGAGATATCCTCCTGATATAGTCGTGGTCAACGATATCCGCCCATGCGTGGTCGGCGCCGTGCTCTCTGTGCTGCTGCCTGGTGGAGCGTGAGCCCTATAGATGGACCTCTCTGATGTAGCTCAACTCGCTGAAAGAACTGGGTAATGGTCTGCTGGGTACTCACCCGTGGCTGATGTATGGGCTGTAGTGACCGCTCTCGCCTCTCGTATGCTGCTGTGAGAAAGCGTCCCAAGCGTCTCTGGTCTCCCATAGTCATGCACAGCTGGAATGACTCCTCGATCTGGAACTGTGCTCGTAGGTCTAAGTATGCTGGACATCTGATAACAAAATGCTCCTCACTCTCTACCTCTGTCTGGGATACTGGGCACCACCTCTCCTCACGGGTGAGTACCCAGAGAGAGAGAGAGAGAGAGAGAGAGAGAGAGGGAGGGAGGGAGGGAGGGAGGGAGATAAAAATGTTCACATTATGGCACTTAACCACAATGACAACTACAATCAAACGACTTTTCAATCACACAAAAAATAAGTTTTGGGACTTCAATAAACATGGTCCTCCATGTTTGCAGATGTTTTCTTTCTCTATGCATGTGTTCATTTTTTTATTGCTTATGATTAAGATGTACACATTATGGTCTTAATTAGCTAGATGACTTGCAGGCATAGTTGATGCAGTCTCTATCATTGTTCTCTTATTTTCTTCAGTGTTTTCCCCATGGGATGTTGCTTCAGTTCCAGTTTAGCTGGCTGAACCTCCAGAAACTTTTAATTAAGAGCTTCTCAGCTCCTTTGCATATTGTATTTCCTTCTATATTTTTTCTTTGATTGTCTTTATGATCGAAGTCTTTTCTTGTCTATCCTTCATGAAGTCTCTGTTGTTGGTGAGAATTTCTGACAATCCTATGATGCTCTGGTTAAGAGCCATGGAATCTGTTTAGAGATGGGATTGCATTCTAATGGTGGAATTTCGCAAATCCTTTATTTAGCACTGCATGAGATGATGTCCCCCCTTTTCCATGCAATGATGCAATCTGTGTACATGCCAAGTTGATGTATGATTTATTAATGGTTATTCAGCTAGAGGCTGATTTATTTTACTATTCTAAGAGCACACTCTTGAATCCATTCCCCTGGGAGCATCCCATCCCCCCCCCCCCCCCCCCCCCCCCCCCCCCCCCCCCCCACACCAACCCCAACCCCCCCCCCCCCCCCCCCCCCCCCCCCCCCAAAAAAAAAAAAAAAAAAAAAAAAAAGGGCTTCCCCCCGTACCCCGAAAACCCTTTCTTAAAAATCCTTTCTCTCTGTTCTCCTTACCTTCCCCCATTTTTTTTTGCTTTTCTTTTTCCCATTATCACCACTAAAACCCTTCGCACACATTCTCTCTTCTTGATGCATGGTTGTTGTTTTCATCTTACAAAAGTTGAGAGGTTTTATTTTACCACAGGGTGTCTTCAGCAGATGTTTCAGACTTAAAATCTTTTGAGTTCGTGAATAAGAATCATGTCAAGATTGCGAATGGTAAGCATGTAGAGCAGAGGTAAACATATTGAGATTGGGAGTAGAGCTCAGAATATTTGCTAATTTTTGTTTTTTCTTCATGAAAGAGGATGCCAGTTATTTTGCAGTGTCTTCCATCTCTCTCTCTCTCTCTCTCAGCCTGTCTGTCAATATTGTATCACATTACATATCTTTCACTCTTGCTCTTCTATTTACACATGAGAATTATATATCCAAGTGAAAAACTTGATTCTTCTTTGTACATATTATTGCCTTTCAATTAATATTTTCATTAGATTTCTTGATTTATATTGTTTCATGATGATTGACAGTTTGGTTCTCATCAGCAGCCTGGTTGAAACTCGGTGGTCTGAACCTGTCTTTTCATGCATTGACAATGAATATTTCATTCATTCCTGTAGCGTGTGCACACTAGTCAGCATCATTTTTAGGGACTTTTAAGTAAATCCAGAAATAATGTCATCTTTTCATTCTGCTTTAGAGTTTAATATTAACTTGTCCCCATTCAAATATTCATCAGGTGAAGCTTTGGAAAAAGATCACAACATTATCATCTTGGTGAGTGCGTTGCTGTTTTTGTTCGTGTTCCATTGTTTCAAAAGTAATTAATAAAGTGACACAAGAGACATTCTATCTATTGTAACAGGTGCTTGGAATGGGTGCCAACTTGCTTGGAAAGGAGGTCTTAGACAAACTGCAATATAATAGACGAACCTTTTCGGCTATGATAATCATTGAACCCTTCAATTTTGAGGGACCCAGAAGAAAGAAAGAGGCAAGCTGTTGTGCTATTTGCTTACCTAGAATCAGATGAAGATTATCAATACTGCTATTTCCATTTGTTTTGAAACGCTTTCTTGTTTTATGTTTCACAAAAGAATTGTCCTTTTGAGTAAGGTGGTCCATGCAATCCAAAACAAAAACACACTCCGAGTTAGAGAATAGATTTCATGAGAAATACCTGAAATTTGAAACTAACGATATCAACTTTTAGGCTATTTTAAACCATAGCTTGGCATTGTGAGCCATTATCAGTAGTTAAGAACCTTGTCACAAAAGAATGAGAGAGTTTGCTTTGGAGTTCCTCATCAGCTTAAGTCTCTTCATACCTTAATTCCCTTACCCTTGATATGCTTTCTTTGGTTCATGAGTTGTGAGTACTTCCTTTATGTATTTTTGTAATTATTTGAAGCATATCTCATCTTGTACATGTATTATCATGAATTGGAGCATATTGCTTTTGCCCTTACACTGTGTATTTGTTATCTTGTATGTGTGTGCTTATTCTCTTATGTGTGCTAATATCTATCTATTTGGGCTAACAAAAGTCTAGAGTTCAAAATTTTCGTGCTATGTTTAAGGTTCATCATTTGAATGTAGGTGTCACCCTAAATAGTGAATTCTCATATTAGATTCACAAAACCATGAATATCATGCAATATTTTATAATGTAATATGTATTGTATATACACACATGGCATGTGCTCATTGTATTTTCTATGTAGACTACCAGTGTAGTATGCATTTAGGATTTACTGCTATGATGTATCATCGATTATGGTTCATATGCAATGGATTATGTAATATCACATAATGCACCTTTTGGGGTGACTTGTCATTGCTGAGTCTTAAGGATCATCAACTCGAGTTCTTTTTGGGAACATCACTATGCTCAAGTTACTGACATCTTTTTGTGTATTCTTTAATTGATTTTAGATATGTAAAAGGGCTTGTAAAACAGATCATGTATGCCTGTGTGCTTAAATGGAGCAAGACAATTGACATATTGCAACAAACTGAGTTGCAACATCCTGCTCTTGTAAATTATCTATTTCATTACAAATAATATCCATAAATATCCTTGGCGTATGTTGTTGTTGGGATCTTGAGAATAGGGTCAGAAATATCCCCCTTTCAAATGAGATATTGTTACGAGATTATTTATTAGATTTGATAGGATTATTGTAAAGTCTGTTCATCCTCTGTATGCTCATTTCGACGCCCCATACTTTCTTTGTGAACAAAGATGTTTGCATTATATGTTGCCTGTGTTCGTTTTACCCTCCTACCAATCTTTTTTGGTCTCGCAAGCATTAATCTTTGTTGGCATCTGGATTGGTAGGATAATATTTAATACGTATAACGGTGAAGAATTACTCGCCGTTTATTCTCTCCTTATAAACCTATTGAGAGTCTGGTGTGACTTTTTTCCTTCTTTTTTGGGGGTGGGTGGGAGGGAGTAAAACTGGCTCATGGTCTATGGAGTTTGTAGCTTTTATTTCATCCTAAACCCATCTTCTTAGTCCAGAGAAAGATCGATTTAGATGCTTGATACTTGGCTTTATCTAAGAGTCCAGATATGCTGCTTATTTTTTTGGGAAATCCAGTTCTATTCTTTTGCTTTGCCTGAAACTTGAGCGAAGTCTTGTACTGTACACTATCTATTTGATCTCTTATTATAGAAGGATGCAGGAAGGTCTATATTCATTTCTGGGGCATTGTGCTCTGGACACTTGCAAGTAATAAAATAATCAAACACCCCTGCCCTGTCCCCCAATGAAAAAGAGAAGAAAAAGAGAAAAAAAAGGGAAAAAACCAAAATATGAGGTATATAATTCTTTTGCTTAGAAGCGCTCTTTTCATGCTTTATCACTATCATTCTTTTGTTAATACTTTTATGGCTGAAGGTGTATTTTGTATGTTACAGCTCTTAAACTATTTAATCCATCAAATGAGATGATTCCTTGCTTTGCTTTCATTTTCAGATAGAGGACCTAGCTGGAAGTTTGTTGGAGCAGATTGATATGTGTCTTGGTATGAATCTCAAAAGGAATCTCTTTGCTAACCACTATAGTTGATCGATCATAGACACATATTGCAAATTCATAAGCTAGAATTTCATGCATTTTAGTTGTCCAATTTGCTTCTAATAATCAGGAGAACATGTGAACAATGGTAGTTGATGAACCAGTTCGTTGTGCGAGCATATGGATCCTACTTAGTGTTCCAGGTGGTCCATAATCAACTGAAGAATAGTCTTAGTTGTACCCTTAATGAATTGTGCTATCAGGTTTTTTAGTGAGTGCCTAAAAAACGCTAGGGGTATGAATGATGTGGGATGACTCCAAGCTCCTTAAACTTCCGGCACCATAACAGGACAAGTTTGGTTTCCTTCATGATAGTGAAATTGTTGAAATGAAGCAGGAAAACACATTTTTTAAAGTTTCAGGGGTTTGTGTGGAGAGACTAGATGATTAAGAACCTGTTCAAAAACAATTGAAATATTTGTATATACGTTCATAATTCTCTCTTTATTTATGAAATGATCTCTTATGAACATGTTTTTATCTGAACAGTTTTTGAGCTGGATGTCTTATTCAGTAAAGAGAGAGTTACATTAGCGGAAGCTTTGCAAGTTGCTGACAGCACAGTGTTGTATGCTATAAAGGCAATTTCAGATCTGTTGTTGGTAAGCTTTTTCAGTCATGGTTTTTTATGAGGATCTCTCACAAGAAACAGAGTGCTTCCTGTGCACAGCTGCATTATTAATCACTTGGTTATGGTGGCAAGCACCGTCATAGCCATAGGTGATCCAAATAGAAACTACTGATGAATTACATTTTTGCTGTTTCCAAAGCCAGGGCGATCAGCTCAAAGTTATTCATTCTCCTACAGAGGGATTGCGGGATGTTTCAAATTCTGAGATTCTTTCTGTAAGTTTGATCATTCTAGAGGTCATGTTTATTCCTTTACATGTGTTCATAGATGCAATTGTGTCGTGGTCATGTGCATATAATCATCACACTATTGTACATTCTTATGAATTTCTAATAATGGAATTATGTTTTTATCACTCAGTATTAAATTTACTCAACCAAATGAGAGTTGTGCAAGGATAATGGAATGCAATAACTCAATAAGAAAAAAAAAATCATGTCATGATTGTAACCAATGATTGTAACCAATGATTGTAACCAATGATTGTAACCATTGGACAAAAAAGGAAACTGATATAATCTTCTCTGATTATTATCTATATTTTTTAATCACGGATTTTCCTATTCCGCAAATCCTCCTACAAGGGGTCATTAATTATTCTTGTAGGTTTGTAGTATTGATAATTTGGTAATTTTTTTAGTGTGTATATGGGCATCTGAGATGTTCTCTTTCATACGGACAAATAAGATGCGTATACACTTTAAGAAGGAATGAGAGAGTGGAAGGAAGAAATTGAAGAATGTAGAAAGGAAAAAGCAACTTTTCTTCGATGGTAAAACAATGAAGAAAAAAAATGGAAAGTAGAGTAGGAAGACCTCCAAGCTCAGATAAACTGAACGCGTAGAACTTAGCGTACACAATATGAGTGTATTGTGTTTGATGAGTGACACTTGCAACTTGCATCATGATTGAAGATTCATGAAAGATTGAAGTTAAAAATCTAAACTTCTATCGATCATTGATTATGAGTTTTAAAATTTATACACAATGAAGATGACTACTACCTACAACTTACAAGAGTCACAACAAATGAATGAATGCCAAGAGTGATTCGATGAACATACATGATACATGATAGTGTGTATAGTGGAACTCTCGACATAATCTGTCGACGGTTTCCAACATGAAAGTACAACAATGTCAACGTTAAATGATCAATCATCATAGATGATAGTACATATATGGTCCATGAATCATGACTCCATGGATGATCAAATGCCATATCAAAAACATGTAATTACTAAAAAAGCATACAAGAGTCCAGAGTACAAATGTCAAAAAGTATGATGTCCAGAATCCATATGGCATAATCCATGGTAGTGCCATTGTCCTCTATGAAGACTCCAATGTCAAATACAATCTCATCATCTATGTTGTCATCATCTCCATAAAATGTGCTAGCTCATGATTATGTGCTAGTAGAGTCCTAATGACCAAACTTTGCTGCAAGTGTAGTAGCATCCGCTCCCAAATCACCATCTCCACTAGAAGATGAGGTTGATCTTTTATGCTTACTAAGATAAGAAGAATCTTCCCTAGCCGTGTCTACAGGAAGAGTAGGGGTTTCTCTTTCCTTCCTAACTAGGAAAGAGGTGACATGTGTCTCAAGTAGATCATTTGAGACTTAAGCTGTTCAATGAGAGACGTCATGCTACCTATGTCTCTCTCTAACCTAAGGGTTTGTTCTTTTAACTCCACGAATTGCTTGTGAGTAACAATTTCATCGTAAAGTTCCACATAAGAATAGTCTTCTTCTTGAGGATCTTTTCCCTCTACCATTTGCTCAACTTGCTGCTCAAGCTCTAGTTCTTCCATCCTATGGTCAAGGTCCTCTAGTTGTTCTTAAGGTGGAGAAGTGTGGTCTAAGATTTCTTTACCCTTGGAATCCATATTTCACTTCCCCCATTTACTAACTAGAGTATGTGAAAGGAATGGAAGTGAGTATGTGAAAGGAATGGAAGTAAACTTAAATATGCAAGAAGAAGAGAAATATAATACTAGAGCACTTCCCTGATACAAAATGAAGCTCCTGAAGTGAAATTGAAGCGATCTTTGAAGGGTGAAGGCGCTGATCTGAATACTCGCCAGACCCAAACAAAAATTCAAAATATCCGGTTGGCCCGAGGAGGTTCTAGTGACCAAAATCCAGCAAGAATGATGCCAAAAACATATAACAATAGCCACAAATGAGCAATCTGAGTCAAACTGAAGCACTTTTAATTTTCGCCAGGCGAGGCCTGTCCAAAGTAGGTAGTCAAACACCTGTACTTAAAAAAATATGAAGCTATTCCAAAGTGAAAAAAGTCGATTTGGATGCCAAATGACGAAAAACTAGGCTTGGGAGCAGTCGCCTAGTTTTTGATGAAGCGATGCAGAGGAGTTTTGGTTGGGAAAAACTTCTCCAAATCAATCATGGTTTGTTTCTAATCGAAGCTTAGGAGTTGTAGCTTTGTAATATACAAAAATTTCTCAAATTGGATGTCGGATCACAGAGCTATGAGTTAGAGAAGGCATGTATGTCAAGGGTAGGAAGTGAAAGAGCAATTCTTCATGAAGGGGTGACTTTGGAAGGCCAAAATTGAGAGCTTGAAGCTTCTTTACCGATTCCAATGAGTCATACCCCATCTGCATAGCCCATAATACATATGTGCATCATTGCTTTTCTAAGCTCTTTCTCCATAACATAAGTTTTCTCCCCCCAAAATTGAAGAAAAAACTCGAATTTGACTAGTCATTCTACCTTCTTCTTGTCCTACTCCAAATTCGCAAAGAGTTCTACGTGGGCGCCAATAATCCCATATGCATTGAAGGAAGGCTTTTCGATGAGTATATATAGAGGGAGCTCCTCTATATGCTTTCACTCAAGAGGGAGGCTAGAGGGAAGCTCTCCTCTCGTGTGGTGGCACTGGTGCCTCCCGTGGGCGGCTCTTGGTTTTGCTCCTGACGTTGGCAGCTCTGATACCACTGTGATGGGTCGTTCCCCATCGCGCTGTGCCTCATATGCTCGGTTCTCGTGGGTACTGTTGCACTGATACCACTGTGATGGGCCGTTTCCCGAGGATAGCCTCCATTTTTGGAGCTCAGTCACATAGAGTGCGAGGAGATCACTAGAAGATGTTCACTCAAATAATTCGAACACGGAGACAAATATTCTCTCTTGCCACCCAGTCGCGTGTGGCCTCTATATCAACCATTTCTCTCTCTAATTATCTACAAAGGGCAACTACTCATTGCCTCTCACATGAGTGCCACTTGGCGCTCATGTAGGCATCCTACCCTAAATAGGATGATTACTGATCCATAAAGAGCTAGACCTCGAAGAGACTCGATTGTTGATCGCAACCAAGTTGCTCAAGATCGATTGTAAGTATATTTATTTTCTTTATTTCGTGTATTCATTGTGCGTAGTGATGGATTCTTGTAGTCAAGGAAACTCTAGTTGGAATGCTCAAGTACCTTCGGATAAAGTAAGAGAAGAATTCCAAGAGTTGTTTTTAAAAGAATTACCTTTGAGTTTTACCTCTTTGTAGGAACATTGAGCATAGAATCGAACTCGTACCAAGAGCGAGTTTGATCGTTGGACCACCATTTCAAATGAGCTTGCAGGAGGAGAATGAAGTCTGCAAGGTCATGGACGAGTATTTGCAGAAAGGGCTGATCAGACCTAACCATTCACCCTTTGCAGCACCAATTCTTGTAGTGAAGAAGAAAGATGGATCTTATAGGATGTGTGTCGACTACATAGCACTCAATAAGATTACCATCAAGCATAGATATCCCATGCCCAAGATAGATGATCTCCTTGATGCTCTATGTGGAGCAGTTGTATATAGTAAGTTAGACTTGAAAAGTGGCTACCATTAGATTAGAGTAAAGGAACAAGATGTATATGAAAAAGCTTTCAGGACCCGTTTTGGGCATTATGAGTATTTAGTTATGCCATGTGGTTTGACTAATGCACCTTCTACTTTCATGATGTTAATGAATGATATTTTATGATTGTTCATTGAAAAGTTTGTTGTGGATTTTGTTGATGACTTGTTGGGGTATAGTAGCTCTGTCCATGAGCATGAAAGTCATTCAAGATTAGAATCAAATAAGTTAATAGAAAATCAATTGTATGTAAATCTAGATAAAACTTAGTTGTTTCTTCCAAATTCTTCCAGAGATAAAGTATTTAGGGCATGTGGTATCGGCGGATGGCGTTCATATGGATCCCAAGAAGGTCTTAGTTATTCTAGCTTGGCCTACTTCTCAAGATGAGGGACAATTACACTTATTTCTAGGACTTTCTGATTTCTATCGGAAATTCATTTCCTCTTATTCGTCCATAGCAGCGCCTATGACAAACTTGCTTCAAGGCAAAGTATCATTTGCATGGAAGCAAGAGCAACAAGAAAGTTTTGATACTATGAAGAAAGTTGCTTCAAAGGCTCCAATACTCAAAGTGGTAGATCCACAGAAACCATTTGAGTTGGAGACAGAAGCTAGCGGCATAGCCATAAGGGAAGTCTTGAGCCAAGATGGCAGGCCAATAACTTTTGGAAGCAAAAAGTTGAGTAGTGCACAATGGATTGGCCTGTGCATGAATAGGAGTTGTATGCAGTGGTGCATGCTCTTCAAGTTTGGAGACACTATCTTTATGGTGCATACAATAAAACTTGGTTCCAAACTCTTATAACTTGAATGGGACTCCTTCAACTTGAGCTTCTCCATTTTCTTCTCCAAATTTTTGTGTGTAGGTTTCTCTCTCTACTTTCTTTCCCAACGTGGTGTTGGAAACAATGACAAAATAGCTCAAAACCCTAATTTTCAACAATCTTAATTTTTGATACTTAGCAAAATTTTGGTCATAGAAGGTAAAAAATTTTTATTAGCTCATCGGATAGTACTTGAAGAGAGCTTTCATTTGACGTATAATATTTTTTCATTAGAGGTCCAGAAATGCAAGAAAACCGTAACCCTAATTTCTTCTCAAAAAGTTTTTATGCATAATATGAATCCTCAAGTCTTCAACATCAAGGAAAGCTAACTCTCTTACTCATCAGATGGTTAGATTGAGAGATCGTTGGAATGTGCCTTCTACTTCAACACAAGGAGGAGATTATCTTGCTATTTAGGTCAATTTCTGATTTAGGGTTTCTAAAACTCGAATTTCGGAATTAGGGTTTGCTGTACAAACAGTTCTAAACTGTTTCTATTCACTTCAATTGCACATTCACAGCTCAAGTGAAGGAAGAAACTACGAAGCTGTTTTGAACTTTTAATCATCCTGAGTATGTCCACCAATTTTCGTGCAATTATGAGACTCTGACCGGAAGGGTGTCAATGATGACATATAGAAAGCGTCGATATGCTTTTGATACCAATTATGGAGTTTGAGGACTGCGGAAGCACACGAAAACCACAAGGAAGAAGAAGAAGCTTTTAGAACAACACAACACTGATTGTATTATCAAGTGAATGTACAACCTTCCTAAAGAGGGTAAAAAGTGCCCCGGCAGTCTTATGTGTGCTCACACACGTCACTGCTGAAATATATCAACACAAAAAATATGTATGATATATACAAATCAGAATTTTATCCTTCATTGAATACCTTGGTTTATTTGGAAATCTTGTAATATGCTGATTTTCGAGCACATGAATTTGTGCTCAGGATCTATTCCCTTGTGTGTGTCTAAGGAATGTATGGTAAATGCACTGTGCTGACTTCAATGAGAGATAACATTCAGCTGATTTTGTACTTTTGTTTTGAGGAAGTACTCCTGTACATAATAAGAATTTGAAGCGTGTTTAAAAAAAGATGACTGTCTTCATTACCATGGATCCTCAGTTTTATAATGTTTGTTCTCTTTTGTTTACGATTAGGCTTATTATGATTGGAAACTTAAGATCTTGTTTCAGCTCCATGTGCATATAATTTTTTAACTTGTATGGAATGAATAAAGGTGAAAAAAAGTGACTTGATTTGAAAGAAAAAGAATTTTTTATTCTCGTATGCACAAGCATGTGTTTAATCAATCAAGATATTGAATCTATAGTGTGTTGAGAGACATGGTCACCCCCACATTATCCTTCAGCATCACAGAATTTTGTGTGTTACCCATTCTTGATTAACTCTTGAAAAAAAATTGTATGCCGTATAGGCAAGTTGAAAATATTGTTGCAAAAGCATCCATCTGTGGAGCAAAATTCAGCCTTCACATGTGTGATAAACAACACTTCTACTTGCCACCTCAGAAGCTTAACAGCGTTACCCATTGGGCATATTGTTAAGCATGTTCTTTAGATGCATCAGCATCACCATGAAGTCCCCCTTCCTCCTCCCAACCCCCACTACACAATAAAGATGCTATAAGAAGATTGAACACTAAGTAGTATCAAGCTTTCCCTGCATGCTCAAAAGGATGGGAAATCTTGTCTGGTAACTTATGGAATGTCTATATGATGCATGACTATTCATATGGATGCCATTTGCCTAGTCAAACAAAGGCCATTCAATAGGTAAGGTGAAACAACGGAAGGAAATGAGCATATATTTTCTTTTTCTGACACTGGCTTCAATGATTTTTAAGTGATTGATTGGAATTAGAAAATATCGAAGTAAGTTATGCGAATATACATTAGATGATTAGTGCAAGTGCTTAGACATGGAAAAACTGTGTAAGTTTTGATTGTTCACTATAATCACACTG
Source organism: Ceratopteris richardii (assembly GCA_020310875.1). Classification (NCBI taxonomy): domain Eukaryota; kingdom Viridiplantae; phylum Streptophyta; class Polypodiopsida; order Polypodiales; family Pteridaceae; genus Ceratopteris; species Ceratopteris richardii. Next base: position 79,802,174 of record CM035424.1, on the reverse strand, counting down.
CGGAGCATTGGATAGAGTTGTTCATGTCACAGACATCTCTATATTGTTGTTGTTGCTGTTAGTTGTTCATGTCACATACTTCTTCTTACTGCTGTGATTCTAAGAATGCTATTACTATGGTCATATGTCAATCCTGTGGCACCCGCCTCTTTGAAGACAGAAGATAGCTCTTATAGACGTCTTGCACAAAAGCTCTTCAAGCATGTGTCCTTAATCATGCTCACCATTCGAATGCTGAGGAATCAACTCATTCTTTAGGATAATACAAAGATTTTGAAAATTCAGCTCTGGAGTGCTGTATCTTCTAGATGTGTGGATTTTGATCTATCTACACATTATCTGAATAATAAAGAACATTTCATAGAAATTGATTTCATGAATCTTGTAACTATTGTGGATGTGAACTTGCCTTAAAACATTTTCTTTTGGTGTATGTAATCATCCTGTCTGCTTTCTATGTGTGATTCCACATGACATCAGGTGTTAAAAAATTCTGGAAAGACATGGGCTGGATATGGGTCAAGTTATAGTATCAAATCTGCAGTGCAACGGGCATTATTTGAGTCACCCTTTTTACAACATCTCGTTCCAGTATGTACATGGTTGGTTATAATTTTTGGAAAATATCTGTAAGAATCTAGAATTTATATGCTCACATTAGTTATGACAGGGTGTGAAGGGAATTGTGCTTTGCACTATTGTGAGCTCCGAAGATAAGAGTAAAAAAGAAATTCAGACTGCTGTGCATGCCTTACAATGCACTATTGGTCCCAGAGCCAAACTTATCTGTACAGTCTCAAAAGAACCGAATCAGAAAAGAGGGTTGACTCTAGCTACACTTCTCTTTACAAGGTAAGTTGTGAGTGAGTTCTTTTGTTGGCTAGTTTTCATATTTTGTTAAGAGATCATGTTCTGGCTCATGTGAAGTTTGGGACAGTGTTGAATATGCAGGGTTTTAAGTACATTATTAGTAGAAAAGGGAAGCATCTATTTATTCTGCACATCCTTACAATCATGAACACGACAGTGGGAAGTTCCCCTCCCCCTTTTCTACTTCTCCAAAGGAGAAGAAAGGAAATAACTTTCCGTGCAGAAAGTGAAGTATACTAAAGGCTAAAAAAATCTAGGGGCAGAATGAGAAAGAGCCCTGTGGGGGCTTGCAGATGCACCTCGAAGACCTTTTTAAGCTAAAAGCAAAGAGGGGCTGAATCTTTTGTGATGGAAATTCTTGTGGAATCTTTGGACTCAAATTTTCAAAGTAATGCCTATACGGCAATGGAATGTAGGCAAACAAGAGATCTGGTGATAGATTTATTCCCCCTTTCCTCCACTTGCTCCAAGCTTAAAGAAATACACCTGGAAGTTAGAGGGATGGGAAGAGGGAATAATATTTACAAAAATGAGTATCTAAGATGTTCATTGCTAGAATATGGAAATGACTCTATATAAGTATTACAAAATGTTCTGGCTTTTTTGGTTTGTGCATATGTCACTAAACTTGATTTAGCTCCTTGAAAATTTGAAAAGTTAATTTATGTCCTTCGATTGTGAAAAATTGTCGAAGTCTTGCGTTGAAGATTTGGAAGGCTGCCCATGTGACAAACAATAAGAGATGTTTATTGACTTACATAGACGGCTAGATTTTGGATTGAGGTGTACCTGATTTTTCGTTGTATGTGTACTTTTGTATGTATGCATGTTTGTATATGTGTATGTTGTATGGTTGTATATCTGTGGATGTGCATGTGTATGGATATGTGTGTGTGTATATATAGCTGAGAAATTGTGTGAGAAAGCTATTCTTAGAAAATAAGACTTATGAATGATGTGTGTGCAACTCTCCTCCCATCCATATATATCCTTGTATTCTAAAAATAGCAATGATCTGGAATGGTCTAGTGCTGCTATGTGTACATCATGCAACACTCATTCCCATTACTACTGAATACCTTAGGATATCCCCCGAGCTTGGGACCTTGGCTATGGCTGCCCTTGTCCCACATACACATGGAATGATCCCTATCGACCAATATGATCCTTGTGGGCCAATGTATGACACTCTCTCCCCCTTCTAAAGATCATTGTCCTCAATGATCAATGACGGAAAGTACTTGCGAACCAGAGCTTCTGATTCCCAAGTAGAGTCAGTAAGTGATAATCCTCTCCAAGCTACTAGATACTCCTGGATGACACGGTTCCTCAACCGTTTCTGTCTCCGATCTAGTATCTTGTCAGAAGATTGATTTGTGCTATCACTTTCCTGAAGAAAGACTCTGTGTCCCTCCTCAAAGGATCTAGGAGATCTCTTCCTGTCAACATACTCTTGTGCCTTATCAGCTGCTTGCTGCATCTTGGCTTTAGCTATTTCTAAATTTGCTTGGAGGTTCGCTAGGAACTCCGAAGCATTAGGACATTTCTTTGGCATTCCTATGGTATTGGGAGCAATGGGATTCGTGCCATAGTTCATCTCAAAAGGAGACATTCCTGTCATCTTGTGAGGCCTATTGTTATAAGCGAACTCTACTAGTGGCAAGTAATTATCCCAATCTGTCTGCCTCTCAGACACATGCCTTCAACATGTCCTCTAGAATGTGGTTGACCCGCTCTGTCTGACCATCTGTCTTCGGATGATCACCACTACTCATCTTTAATGACACCTTTAGTGTGTCAAATACAAACTTCCAGAAGTGTCATGTGAATCTGACATCCCTATTTGAAACTATGGATGTCGATAATCCATGCAATCTGAAGACATGCTCGATAAACAACTCTGCTACCTATGGAGCTTCTGTCGTCTCTTGTGTGGGTATGAAATGAGCCATCTTGCTCAATCTGTCTACCACAACTAGGATAGTATCCCGCGCCTTTGGGTCCGCGGTAACCCGAGTATGAAGTCCATGGATACACTGTGCGAGTTATGATCTAGAATCTTTAAAGGATGCAAAAGACCTTGTGTCTTCAATCTTTTTACTTTGTTGACTTGACACATAAAGCATTGTTGAACATAAGTGTGACATCTCTGACTAATCCAGACCACCAAAATGTTGTCTAACAAGCAAGTTGTATTGTCTTGTGAACCCCAAGATGTCCCGCGCAAGGCACATCATGGTTATCATGCATGAATTTTCTTCTCAAATCTGAAGAATTTGGTATGCAAACCTTTCCTTTCCGTTTGACTATTCCATTCTCATGTGAGAAATTGGAATACGGACCGGACTTGTTTGCTCTGCTAGGTGAAGAAACAGCTGGAACTGTCCCGTCTCCTATGATAGAGTCATCATTGATAGCTCTAATAATCTGTAACTAATGTGGATTGTCCACATGTGCTTCCTGGATCTCTTGAAGCAATGAGCCTTCTAAAACTGTAAAGCTCATTTGATACATCATCTGTGATAATGCATCAGCTACTATATTCTCTTTGCCTCTTCTATACAGGTTTTCCATGTGAAACTCTTGCATGAGCTTCAACGAGCCTATCTACCTCGAAGATCTGGCTGACTACAAAAGTACTGGTGATTTGTGTATACCTTATAGTTTGCACCATAAAGATAGTGTCTCCAGAATTTAAGTGCATGCACTGGTCCAATTGCGTTGTGCACTGCTCAATTTTTTGCTTTCAAAAGCTATTGGCCTTCCATCTTGGCTCAAAACTGCCCCTATGGCTATGCCACTAGCATCTATCTCTAAGTCAAAGGGTTTCTGTGGATCTACCACTTTTGAGTATAGGAACC